>JAPDOI010000202.1:1085000-1281840 GCA_029168955.1 Aplectana chamaeleonis
CCGAAGCACAACAAGAACGCCTCCGTCTCTTGCGCGCGGAGCATACCCGATTCGTGAAGGAACACTTGAGCAGAGTTGCCATAAACTCCATCCTGGGAGTCGCACCTGCAAAGGTCTGCGAGACAGATGGAACTTGGCAGGCGTGCCTTCTTCTTCTTGTCAGCCATGAACAGAGCATCGCATCAGAGGCGTAGGAAGCTAGCCACCTCACACGGCTTGTACCATAGATCTCGAGCAGACAAGGTTGTAGGCCTGGCCGGACATGAAAATAGATGCAATGAATCATGTCCAGCACATTCACAATCGGGGCAGTTATCTGGGACTGACTGATCAATCCGATGAGTGTAGGCCTTTAGATATCTGGAGTGACCGCATCGCAGACCAGCGAGGATTGTTCGGGTACGTCGCGGTAGTCCAGCTTCGCTGTCGTCGACTCGCGGGGGCACGCCGCCATAGATTAAGTTGGGCTGAGCATCAGACAGGTACTCTGCCACGAACCGCGTATACTCAGCCATCTGGAGTCTTCTTCGCGATAGCTCGGATGTAGCCCAGCGTTGTTGATCGACTGCAGACAGAGAAGCACTGAGCGGCGTGCGTATGCTTCTTGG
Organism: Aplectana chamaeleonis; assembly: GCA_029168955.1. Lineage (NCBI taxonomy): Eukaryota > Metazoa > Nematoda > Chromadorea > Rhabditida > Cosmocercidae > Aplectana > Aplectana chamaeleonis. Next base: position 1,085,609 of record JAPDOI010000202.1, read on the forward strand.
GTGGGGGCCAGACGACAGAAGATGGTAATTTGGATGGGTCGGGCTCTTGACAATACTTATTAGAAATTGCTGAGACTGGAATAAGTAGTGTTCTTTCACGGGAAGTAGGCCGGCTTCCTGATGAAGATGCGGAATAGGCGTCGACTTGTGACATCCAGTGATAAGCCTGAGGGCAGCATTCTGTGTTCTCTGCAATCTGCACCAAGAGGATTCAGAGAGATGTCTGGTCCATATAGGGGCACCATATTCCAGGACCGGCTGCACCATGGCCCTGTATGTCATACGTAGCACTTCCTTCGTGCTGCCCCAGGTGGTTCCAGCCAATGCGCGAAGAATGTTGTTGCGCGAGTTGGCTGAGGCAGCACGTATTCGCGCATTCTCATGAAATCGTAGCGAGGGATCCAGGAAGACTCCCAGTAGTCGAGGATGCTTAGACAGTGGCAGCTCGTGGCCATCCCAGATGACCTTGGGATGAAGCCGATGTTCGATAGTAGCCGTCGTACATAGTGTGACACTTGACTTGGAGGTAGACACAGTCAGCAACTTTGATTTGAGATACACAGCCAACGTCCGTAAGTAGTTGTTCATGGTGGCAGTGGCTCGGTCAATAACTGAGTCCGTGCAAACGATAGTGATGTCATCAGCGTACAGGCACAGATGAATGCCAGTTGGTGGCTAAGGAATATCAGACAGAAATAGCGAGAACAGGCGTGGGGACAACACCCCGCCTTGCGGGACACCGGCTTTCAATGGGACCGAAGACGATAGATGTCCGTCGAACTTGACACGAATGGACCGGTTTTTGACAAAGCTATTAATCCATCTTTTAGACCAACTGGGCATGTCCGATTCCAGAATGGATTTCGATAGAAGCGGGATACTGACGCTATCGAATGCAGCCGAGAGATCAATAGCAACGACGAGACTTCTACCAGCCGGAGTCTTGCGATTAAATCCAGCGATGATATGCTCGGTGATTGATGTCAGGGCAGTGATGGTGGAATGCTCCTTTTTGAAACCATGCTGATGAGTGTTGTGCTGTAAGGCGTTCTGGAGGAGCGGATTGACAACCTTTTCTGCAAGCTTGGCTAGGGGGGAAAGGAGGGAGATGGGGCGGTGGGAGGCAGCCTTGTCAGTGGCTTGCCAGGTTTGGCGATGGGAATGACGACAGCTTGTTTCCAGCGCGCCGGAATAACACCAGAACTGAATGACGAATAAATGAGATCAGAGAGCAATTCATGATAGGGATCAGGAAGATGCTTGAGATAAACAGCCGATATTCCTTCGGGTCCCTCTGCACGCGAATTTTTCATCGATTTGATGAATCTTGTCGATGGCGGAGGGAGAAATAGCAGGGACTTCCAGCCGGTTCAGCTTCCTGATTGCTCGTACTGTTCGTCTGTTATGCATATCACGAGGCGATGAGGCCGATGTGAAAAGTTTACCAATCAGACAAGCTGCCTTGTATCCGTGCTCGAATGTTCCAGACGGGAACTCGAGCATATTACGATCCGTGTTCATCTTTTTGCCAGAAATTCGTTTCAGTGTTGTCCAAGCTTTTCTGGCATCAGCGGAAAAATCAATCGACTCGGTTACTGTGCTTATCTGGGCCAAATTCCGGTCCGCAACTGCGTCTCGACACGCTTTGCGGCCGCACACTCCCAAGTCAGAAGAGCTTCCAGCGCAGCAGCCGCCGATCTGCTGACTCTAGGTGAGTTTTGGAAACTGGAAACCAAGAAAAATTGGAGAAAATTGTGTAAAAAAGCCACGTCGGGTCGGCTTCGGCGCTGGGAAACCCGACTGACTCGAGCGCGTGCGGCTGCAAAGCGTGTCGAGACGCAATCGCGGACCGGAATTTGGCCCAGATAAGCACAGTAGCTCTTTACAGCGCTGCTGCTTGTGTTGATTTAGCAGCTCGGTGATGTTGTCCGACAGCTGCTGTACCACAGGATCATTGGGATCCGATCTTCGCTTGTCGTCTCTCATCGTGATCAGGTCGAGGACTTCACTGGGCACGTTTGGGTGAAAAGTCCTTACACGTCCAGTGGGAATAGCTGCTTTGGAGGCACGTTCGATGGCTTTGACGATAAACTTGCCAGGTGCACCCTTGCATCGTTACGCTGTGGACACTCCCCCATGCTTATGTCATATTTGCATAGGATTGACAACAGCAAACCTGACGAGTGTCCTGATTGCGGTAGTCAAGGGCCTACTACTGTGCACCTCTTCAATTGCCCGAAGAGACCGACTTCACTAACGACAATGGATCTGTGGACGAAACCAGTGCTAGTGGCCGAGTTTCTGAACCTATGACAGAACCCCTCTCTGTGGTTGCAAAGAAGAAGACGGAGCTATCCTTACCCCACCCCTTCTTTTTCTGCAGCCTTCTTCGTCTTCTGCAGCCTCAACGTGGTTTTCGTCATAGGTTGAGGAACAGGGCTGCCTTCACAGGATTCGTCCAGAGGTCCATTGTTGTTAAGGAGGTAGGTCTCTTCGGGCACATGAACAAGTGCGCCGTGTCGTGTCCGGGAGCACCACAATCCGGGCATGCGTCTGGTCCGCTGCTGTCGATCTTGTTTTCGTAATACATGAGCAGAATAGAGTGATCACAGCTCAGCGAGGCAAGAGCACATCTGGCTCGCCTGCCGAGTTGAGACTCGGACTCGCAAACCCGAGGCGGCGCTGCTCCTAAGATAGGGTTCACAGCCGCCTTCGTTAGATATCCTAGAACGAACTGGGTGTGCTCCTCACGCAGAAGACGAAGCCTTTCCATGTTGGAGTCGGCCCATCTCTGTGCATCAACTTTACGAGGAGCATCTGCGAACGGCGTCCTAATCGACCTTTCTCTAATGGGCTTCATAATTCTCTTTGTCGGATGATTCGGCTGTCTCAGAACATTAATATACACCTGCTGTGCCTGGAGTTCACAATGCTCCTTGACTGGCAATATGCAGGCCTCCGCGTGAAGATGTTATATTGGGGAGCTCCTTGCACAACCGGTAGCAATTCTAAGCGCAGCATTCTGTACACGCTGCAGCTTATTCCAGGAGCAGTCAGACACCAGGTGCTCCCACACTGGCGCCGCATATTCCAGAGCCGGCTGAAGTATTGCTCTGTAGGTTCTCAGTATAGTCTCTCGGCTGCTTCCCCATGATATTCCTCCGAGAGCTCTCAGAGTATTGAGCTTTGCCTTGACGACTGTCTGTTTCTGTTCCGCGTTTTTGTGGAGCTTCAGTGACGGATCAAGAATAAGGCCAAGCAGCTTAGGGAATCTTACTGCTGGCAAACGATTACCATCCCATCTGACATCCGTGTGGGCACTGTGTTCCTTGGTGCTTGTTGTGAACACTGATACAGAAGACTTTGCAGCAGAGACTGTGAGCATAATATTATCGAGGAAAAGCTTCAACTCGACGAGATAGGCGCTGATCTTCTTAGCGGCTACTTGCAGGTCACGGTCCTGGCACATGATGGTGATGTCGTCGGCGTACAAAACAATCTTTATATCCTGTGGTGGCTCGGGAAGATCCTCAAGATACAGGCTGAATAGGGCAGGGGACAACACTCCGCCTTGCGGAACACCGGCTGCTATTGGAATGCTACCGGATACGTGATTCTGGAACTGAACCCTAGCCCGGCGGCCTTCAGTAAACGCTGCAATCCATCGCTTCTGCCAGGATGGCAGCGAGGACTTCAGCAGTTTGTCGGACAGCAGTCCCAGGTTAACAGAGTCAAACGCTTCGCTCAGGTCAAGTGCGACGGCCACCGTTTTCAGGGGCTTTTTCTTCTTCTTCTTCTTATCGTCCACATAGAGCTTCTCCTTATAGGTGTAAAAAGGCAGCCACATCGCACGGGTTCGTCCACATATCCATAACTGTTAGAGAAGTCGGCCTTGCAGGACATGAAAATAAATGAAATGAATCGTGCCCTGGGTTGTGGCAGTCAGGACATTCGTCGGGGATCGACGAGTCGATCTTATGGACGAAGGCCTTGAGGTGTGAGGAGTGTCCACATCGTAGACCTGCCAGGATGACGCGTGTACGTCTGGGTAGGTCCGTTTCGCTGTCATCGATCGGGGGTGGCACGTCACCAAGAATCGGATTTAGGGGAGCACTGGAGAGGTATTCTCTGACGAATCGGGTGTGCTCCATTTGCAGTAGTCTGACGCGATTGAGCTCCGACGTCGCCCATCGTTGGCGATCCAAGACAGAGACTGCAGCATGAAGTGGCGAGCGAATATGTCGGAAATGGGGACCAGATGATAGTAATGGGAAATTAGGGTGTGTGGAATTCCTTACAATGCCAACATGGAACTGTTGCGACTGGAGTTGACAATGCTGCTTTACAGGAAGCAGCGAACACTCTTGATGTAGATGAGATACCGGTGTGGATCTAGGGCATCCAGTGATCACGCGTAGAGCAGTGTTCTGTGCACGCTGAAGTTTGCTCCAAGAGGCTTCCGACAGGTGTCTTGACCATATTTGGGCTCCATATTCCAGCACCGGCTGCACCACAGCCCTGTAGGTGGTTCGCAAAATTTCCTTAGAGCTGCCCCATGTAGTGCCTGCCAGCGAACGTAGAATGTTGTTACGTGTGTTGGCAGCAGCAGCTCGAATACGTGTGTTTCCGTGAAAACGCAGTGACGGGTCCAGGAATACACCAAGTAGACGAGGGTGTTTTGATAAGGGCAGCATATTTCCTTCCCAAAGAATCTTGGGATGGAGCTTGTGTTCGGCAGTCGCTGTAGTGCACAAAGTGACGCTGGACTTGGTAGGAGGGACCTTTAGCTGCTTCGATTCAAGGAACTTGGCCAGACTGACGAGGTATTTATTCATCTCAGCAGTGGCTCGATCGATGACAGGGTCAGTACAAATAATAGTGATGTCATCCGCATATAGACATAAGTGGATGTTTGACGACGGCTTCGGCACATCAGATAGATACAAAGAAAACAGGCTGGGAGATGCTGCCGAGATGTCGTACGTTCGTGCCGTGGCAGTGTGGAGGAAAGAAGATCACCTCCGTGCAAACCGACGTCAATCCCTCCGCGGAGAGGGTTTTTGTCATGGGAGAGGTGCTGGCTGGCTGCAGCTCTCCTGAGGATTCTTCTACAAATGGCCGGCGTCGAAAGGAATCCAGGACCCGCGAAGAAGAAGAAGTACCCATGTGCCACATGCGGCAGAGATGTCAATTGGTATGGAACCAGGGTCCAATGTTTTGGATGCGAAAGGTGGGTGCACTTCTCTTGTTCGGGTCTCAGTTCTGTGAGGCACCACGATTCTTCCTTTCGTTGTATTGTGTGCTCCGCCTCCAGTAACTCAAATTCCTCATCTACCAACCGCCCCCTATCTATTGTACACATAAATCTAAACGGCCTTCGGACCAAGCTTTCTGAATTATCTCTCTTTGCCCGTACTCATCACCCGGATGTTATCATGGTCCAGGAGACCAAACTCTCTCCCTCTGCTACCTCTAGACATCCAAACATCCCGGGCTATACTGCATATCATACTCCCAGGTCATCTCAAGGAGGCGGAGTCTCTACTTTTGTTCTGTCCTCTCTTCCCTCTCACATTATTCCAAACACTCCAGTGGATGGCACTCTCGAGTACATCCCCATCCATCTACCCCTTAAAACACCACTTTCTCTTTTTAATATATATATCCCTCCTTCTTCCTCTTGTCCCTCAACATACAATCCTATCCCCCTTCTCAAGCAGCTGTATGACTGCCCTCTTTCTCCCTCAATTGTCTTTGCGGGTGACTTCAATGCGCACACGTTCTGCTCGTCGCTTGATTCTGATGCTAGAGGAGGTGACGTCGAAGAACGGGCGGAGGGGTGTGATCTGGTTATTTTAAACGATGGCCAGCCCACTCGTCTCCCTGCCAACGGCCGATCATCTAGCGCAGACATCTCCCACGTCTCTTCCAATCTCTCTAACGCCCGCTCATGGTCGACATCCACAACTCTTTCCAGCGATCACATCCCTGTCTTTGTCGATATTGATCTCTCTAACTCTCTTGCTCCCTATACAGGTGTTCGTCATCGTTCTTATCTTAATTTAGGCCTTGCAGACTGGAGCCTGTTCAGGGAGGTTGCGCTCCGCCAAGCGGCTGATTATCCGTGGAATGGCGATGTACACCAGAAGGAGCGCCACCTATCTGATGCTATCTTGAAGGCTATGAAAGCTGCGATCCCTGAAGGCCGCGTTAAGACCTTCTTTCCCAATGTCACCAGGGAAACACTGCAGAAGATAAGGACAAGGGACGCAAAGAGAGCCGCAAATCATCTTGACCCAGACATCGCTGCGCTGGATGATGAGATCAGGAAGGACCTTGACAGGCACAAGAAGGAAACTTGGGAAAAGTTTACTGAGAAGATGAACTTCAGAAATGATGCAGCAGCAACATGGAAGTCCTTGAAAAGGATCTCCGGAAAGTTCACCTCCGCCGACAATTCCGCGATTGAGTTTGAAGATGGAGTCTTCAAATCAGGGAAGGAGGCCGCAAATGCTCTTGGGAAGCATTTTTTCATCACTAGAACCAAAAGAGAGAAACAGAACAGAATAACTGTACGGGAACTCTGTAAGTTGCCTCTCATGGATGTAGATGATGCAGTCACGCCTGCACAGGTCGAGAAGGCGATAAAGGAGATGAGCAACTCGAAGGCATTAGGGCCAGACGGTTTGAGCCCTGCAGTCCTGAAGAGACTGCCCAGTGAACTACTGCCCTTTATTGCTGACGTCATAAATACATCGTTTCGTACATGTATTTTACCCCAAAATTGGAAAGTGGCTCGTGTTATTCCACTGCCGAAGCCGGGAAAATCACCATCCACGGCTAAAGGGTACCGGCCGATCAGTCTGCTCTCACCCATCGCCAAAATTGCCGAAAAACTGGTTAGGAGGAGCTTGCCGAGCATAACAGCCAACAGCAGCACCAACATGGTTTCCGTAAATTACATTCCAGCACTACGGCCTTGTTGGAAATTGTGAGCTATGTGCTGGACGGCTTCAATGCCATCAAACCCCAACGTACTGTTGGTGTGGCCCTCGACTTAACAAAGGCATTTGACACTGTCAATCTAGGCCTACTATCAGAGAGTCTGTTGAAGTCTACCATCAAGCCATGGCAGAAGCGGTGGATAACTGCCTTCACTAAAGGACGTCGGGCAAATGTGCTATTCCAGGGACATGTTTCCAATAGCATCCCCGTCGCCGCTGGTGTCCCTCAAGAAGGAGTTTTATCGCCTGCACTTTTCAGTTTATATCTAGAAGATCTGCCCGTTCCCCCTCAAGACATCAAGGTCGTTGCATACGCGGATGATATTACTATTCTGTGCCGAGATCGCGACATTAAGGTAGCCACCAGTAAGATCAATGACTACTTGATCGAGTTGAAATGTTTCTTCGATCGCAAAATGCTCACAGTCTCTGCCTCCAAATCGTCCGTCACCGTCTTTTCCACTGATAATGCAGAGCACAGTGCCCATCCTATGGTGAAATGGGACGAAACTCAATTTCAGGCCACCCGATTCCCCAAGCTGCTTGGACTCGTGTTGGATCCTTCGTTGAAGTTTCATAAGAACACTGAGCAGAAGCAAGCCACAGTGAAAACAAGACTCAACGTTCTGCGTGCTCTCGGTGGAACGTCCTGGGGATGCAATAAAGAAACGATCCTGACTACGTATAAGGCTATTGTGCAACCCGCCTTGGAGTATGCTGCGCCAGTCTGGCAGCACATCGTGTCGGACACCTCTTAGTCCAAGCTGCAGCGCGTCCAAAATTGTGCTCTGCGAATTGCAACAGGCTGTTCCAAAAGCTCTCCAATAGAGCACTTACATGCCGAAGCTCGCATATTGCCAGTTAGAGACCACTGCCAACTCCAGGCGCAACAAATGTACATTAACATCGTGAAGCAGCCGAATCATCCTTCGCGAAGAGTACTAAACCCGGTGAGAGAGATGTATCAGAAAGCCTTTCGCTGATGCTCCGTCGAAAGTAGATGTGCAGAGATGGGCTGAAGCACAACAAGAACGCCTCCGTCTCTTGCGCGCGGAGCATACCCGATTCGTGAACGAACACTTGAGCAGAGTTGCCATAAACCCCATCCTGGGAGTCGCACCTCCAAAGGTCTCCGAGACAGAGATGGAACTTGGCAGGCGTGCCAGGTGCACCCTTGCATCGTTACGCTGTGGACACTCCCCCATGCTTATGTCATACTTGCATAGGATTGACAACAGCAAACCTGACGAGTGTCCTGATTGCGGTAGTCAAGGGCATACTACTGCGCACCTGTTCAATTGCCCGAAAAGACCGACTACATTGACGACAATGGATCTGTGGACGAACCCAGTGCTAGTGGCCGAGTTTCTGAACCTATGACAGAACCCCTCTCTGTGGCTGCAAAGAAGAGAAGAAGGCTGGGAGATAGAACTCCTCCTTGTGGAACGCCTGCCTTCAGGGGCACAGACTTCGATAAGTGTCCATCAAATTTCACACGAATGGAACGATTTTTGACAAAGTAATCTGTCCATCTTTTGCACCAGTCAGGAATAGTAGAGTCCAGGATCGATTTGGACAGCAGCGGAATACTGACGTTATCGAAGGCAGCGGTTAAGTCAACCGCCACGACAATACTTCTACCAGCTGGAGGTTTCATGTTGAAGCCAGCAATTATGTGTTCTGTGATGGACGTGAGTGCCGTAATGGTAGAGTGAGCCTTCTTGAAGCCATGTTGATGCACGTTATGTCGTAATGCTTCTTGGAGGTGCGGGTTGACGAATTTCTCCGCTAACTTAGCAATAGGGGACAAAAGGGAGATCGGTCGATGCGAAGTTGCTTGATCTTCTGGTTTGCCAGGCTTGAGGATCGGAAGAACAATTGCTTGCTTCCATCTAGCGGGGATGACACCTGTGCTGAATGACGAGTAGACTAGGTCACAAAGTAATTCAAGGAACTCTTCCGGCAAGTGCTTGAGGTGGACGGCTGACACACCGTCGGGTCCCTCGGCTCGCGAGTTCTTCATGGACTTGATGAGGGAAGACATCTCAGAGACAGTTATGGCAGGTACATCTTTTCGGCTGAGTTTCCTTACAGACCGGAGAGTGAGCCTGTTGGAACGATCACGGCGGGACGTCGCTGAAGCAAAGTGTTTTCCAAGTCGACATGCAGCCTTAAATCCGGACTTGAATTTCCCTGACGGGAACTCAAGCATGTTGCGATCCGCTGCCATTTTCTTCCCAGATAACCGCTTAAGAATGCTCCAGGTCTTCTTTGCATCAGTGGAGAAGTTCAAGGATTCTGTGAACTCCATCCAACGCATCCGCTTGTAATCATTCAGCATTTCGGTGATCTCATCAGACAGTCGTTGAATGCTGGGATCTGCAGGATCAGCTCGGCGCTTCTCGTCCCGTAATTCGATCAGCTCCAGGACGTCTTTGGGAACGTTAGGGTGAAACGTTCTAACGCGCCCTGTAGGAATTGCAGTTCTGGAGGCGTTGCATATGGCGTCAACAATGAACTTGTCCTTCTCATGAACGGAGCCGGTTAGCGGATAGCAGGCTACCCGACTGAGTAACACCTCTTTAAACATGACCCAGTTGGCCTTACGGTAGTTGGTGTACAATTTGCTACGAGAGCCTATGAAAGGTGCCAGGTGACTGTTGAGAGACAAATCCAATGAAACACATATGGGTACATGATCGCTGGCCATAGCTATAGCAGTGGACCAGTTACAGGAAACAGCAAGAGAAGATGATACAAAAGTGACATCCGAAGAGGACGGCTTGCCCGTGGAAGGAAGGCGAGTGGGGCGTCCTCGTTAATGGCAAGAAGATCACAATCTTCAGCAAAATGCTCAAGTAGTTCCCCTCTGTCATCGGGATCTAGAGAGGAGAACCAGGATGTGGAGTGAGCATTAAAATCGCCAGCCATGACAACAGAAGACGATGGGAGGGCAGTGTGCACAGATTGCAAAAATGGAGTGGGGTCAAACGAATTGGGACATGAGGAGATTGGGGGAATATAAATATTAACAATATCTATAGGGCAACTTTGCAATAAAACATGAACACCAATACATTCTACAACATTATGATTAGGGAGAGCTATAAGATGAGAAGGTATAGAGGTTTTTACAAACGTAGAGACGCCTCCACCATGAGATGTGCGAGGGAGGTGGTAAGACGTATAACCGGGGAGGCGGGGTAGGGAGGATGTTGGGCTAAGTTTTGTTTCCTGAAGGAGAATGACATCTGGATGAAAGCGTTCAATGTACAATGTGAGTTCAGCAAGTTCGGCACGCAGGCCATTGATATTGAATTGAAAAATGTCTAGACTATGAAGAGGAACACTAGGGGGAGAGTTAGAGCAAGATATACAACAATAAGCATCAGTGTAGTCATTATAACTGGTTAACCCCGAACATTTGAGGTGTACCCAGTCGAGGCAACCACCGCACTGAACGCTTGCATGTTGAGCCGATAATCCACAATGACAGCAGGGATATCGTGGAGTCTTGCTGGGTGGCCCTGGGTTCCTCTCAATGCCGGCTCGTAGCAGTAGTATGCGGAGGAGTGCAGCAGCCAGCCATTTGCACTCCCATACAGAAAAAACTCCTCGTGGAGTTGTTGATGCCCGTTTGATGAGTCTCCTTGATCTTGGTAGTCGACTCCACAGATCCACCACGCGTAGGTTGAGCATCTCGGATCCTTTTTCATGTTGAACCCATCGACCGCAAAGCTCACGATCTCCAATAGAGCAGTAGTAGTAGAGTGAAGTTTCCTGAACCCATGCTGATGCTGCTGTCGCTCATTTTGATCAGCCAGGTCTGTCACGATCAACTTTTCAGCTAATTTGGCGACGGGCGATAACAGGCTAATTGGTCGAAAGCCTTTTGCCGTGCTTTGGGACTTGCCCGGCTTTGGCAACGGTATCACATTGGCTGTCTTCCAAGCTTGGGGTATACCCTGTCCCAAACGAGATGGCAAGCCTAGAGTCCGAAGAAGCAGCGCGCCGTCCTCTGCGTCTCTGACATCATCAGCGACCTGAAGCATCTGGATCGATGTTAAAGTTGTCTGAGACACTATAGAGACTGCAACCAAACTTTAAAGGGAAATAGTGGCTTCGGACAAGTTAAAACAGCTCGGCTGTATAGAGTTTACGGTGACATCGACGGGTTAGACGACTCTGTGCGCTCCGGCCTGTTATCCATGTCCTGAAAAACTTTCCCTGCCACGTGAAGAACAAAATATGTATCGAGAGTGAATAACTCGAGCATTTCGAGAGAAAAGAACGCAAAAGAGCAATGGAGTGTGTAAGAAAATGAAGTGAGAAAGTTAAAAAAACGTGCTAAAATACAAAACTGTCAGAGACGCAGAGGGCGGCGCGCTGCCTCTTTGGGCTCTAGGCTTGCCATCTCGTTTGGGACAGGGTATAGAATGCAGGTCCGGAAAGAAGTGTTAATGATATGTGCAAGCATCGGTAGAAGTTTCATGGGAAGCTTCTTCAGGATGGCTGGGGAGATACCGTCAGGTCCGATAGCCTTCGAATTCCGCATTTCTTTGATAGCCTTCTCTACTTGAGTGAGAGTAAAGGCCTCAAAAACGTTCATGAGCGGAAACCTGCTCAGCTCTCTGCCCGTGACTTTGTTTTGAACGCCTCGCTTGGTACAGGCCATAAAACGGCCAATGTCTCACCGTCGACTGCGTACCACGCGCTGCGCGACCGCACGTGCGTCGGAAGCAGACGAGTTTTGGCCGCCGCGCGACGAGTTTCGGCCGCCGCGCGGCGCGTGGTACGCAGTCGACGGTGAGACATTGGCCGTTTTATGGCCTGTACGTGCGATGAAAAAATTCTTGTCGAGTGCGTAAGCAGCCGCTTTCCCTGATTCGAAGACGTTCTCTTCGAACTCAATAGCGGAGCTCATCGAGGGAGCGGACTTGCCGGAAATTTTCCTCAACACTTTCCACGTCGTAGTTCCGTCCTCCTTGAAATTCAGCTTTTCAGTGAACTTCTCCCGGCACTCCTTCTTGTTCTTATCCAGATCCTTCTGATCTTATTATCCAGCACAGCAATCTCCGGGTCCAGATGGTCTGCGGCTCTCTTCTCATCTCTGGTTCTTATCTTCGGCAGTATTTCCCTGCTGACATTTGGAAAAAAGGTCTTGACACGACCCTCAGGAATTTCTGTATTCATGGCCTTGCAGATGGTTTGTTAGATGGCGCTCTTTCTGATGCACATCACCATTCCATGGATAGTCGACCACATGGCGGATTACAACATCTCTGAACAGGGTCCAGTCTGTTAGGTCTAAATTAAGATAAGTACGATGACGAAAACCAAAGTAAGGGGCAAGAGAGTCGGCGTCAGAATCAAGAGCGGAACAGAACGTGTGAGCATTGAAGTCACCCGCAAAGACAGCTGAAGGGGAGAATGAGCAGTCGTGCAACTGCTTAAGGAGGGGTATTGGGTTGTAAGACGGGGGACAAGATGTTATAGGAGGAATGTAGATGTTGAATAGAGATAAAGGGGTTTTTAGGGGGAGGTGGACAGGAATGTACTCGAGAGTACTGTCCTTAGGAGTATTAGGAATAATATGAGAAGGTGAGGCAGATTGCACAAAAGTAGACACTCCGCCCTCAAGAGCAGACCTTTGTGTGTGATAGGCGGTGTATCCCGGAATGTTAGGCTGGGGATGAGTGGTAGAAGGAGAGAGCTTGGTTTCTTGAACCATGATAACATCCAGGTGATGAGAACGTGCGAATAGAGAGAATTCCGATAATCTGGTGCGAAGGCCGTTGAGATTAATGTGAACAATGGAGAGGGGGCGGTTGGTAATTGAGGAATCAGAGGCCAGATTCATCATTGCATCAACGGTGGGTTTGTGGATTTAGGTTGGGTTTCGCGCTAGCACCAGCGCGCGTGTGCACGAGCTAAACCCAACCCAAATGGACAAACCCAGGCCTAACGAAATGCTGAATCCGGCCTCAGAGTTACTGGGGGCAGAGCATGGAACACAACGAAAGGATGAGTCATGATGCCTCGCAGAACTGAGGCCCGAACAGGAGAGATGCACCCACCTTTGGCATCCGAAGCACTGGACGCTTGTTTTATGCCAGGTGACATCCTTGCTGCAGGTGGCACATGGATACTTCTGCGCTGGACCTGGATTCCTCTCGACGCCGGCCCTTTGTAGTAAAACCCTCAGAGCTGTGGCCGACCAGCACCTCTCCCATGACAAAAACCCTATTCTCGGAGGGGTCGGCGTCGGTTTGCACGGAGGCGGTCTTCTTTCCTCCACAATGCCACGGCACGAACGTACGACATCTCGGCAGCCCCACCCCTCTATTCGCTTACTTGCCATCAATTCGATTCGTCAAACGGGAAGCCGGTTTCTTTGGCCCTTTTCCGTTAAATATGTATAGCCTGTATACTCGGCACGGATCGCACTGATGCATTGCGTTCCTTTTGCGTTGGCCCAAACTCGGTGCGCAGATGCTGTAAGTACGTGCACCGAGTTTGGGCCAACGCAAAAGGAACGCAATGTATCAGTGCGATCCGTGCGGACTGTAAGTGCTGCTGCACACATTTTTTTCTTCAGGTAATCTTTTTTTCACGGTCCGCATCCGTGCATTAGCGGGGCGAGTGAATGACACCTGTTTGATGAGTATTCACCGAATGTGAAAGTGCGCGTCGAGTACGGTATTTCTCCTCCCGTGTTGCCTCATCATTGCGGTATCTGCGGTCATGGTGAGAATATCATGCAGACGAATACTTCGACTGCACCTCGTTTTTAAAGTACGTGCTCATTCCAGGTTAACGGTTGTAAGGAGTTTCTGAATCGTCTTGATGACAAAGTCGACGCATTCTGCACCGCTTATGCTAATGTTTTCAACGGATTTGTGAAAGGACTTGGTTTTGTAAGTTTTTATGTACTTTTCTGTTTGGTTTCTTTTTGTGCGTCTCATTTGCCTTTCCTCCCACACCCCAAATAATTTACACGCTCTCAATGTTCGATGAAATAGGATGGGACTGTGTTAAGTGGCCAAAAGTTTTACCAGAAGACGCTCCTAGGGGAGGGTCCGAGAAAATCACCAAATATTCTACCAAACCACGCTCCTGGAGGGTCTGAGTAAAGTTGGCCTTCTCCACATCTTGTGCAGTACCCTGTACAAGATTCAAAGGCACAGTACACCTTCAGACATGGATTTTGAGATTTTCATTTGTTTGTGTAGTAGACCTCTCCAGTAGAAAACGTGCCAAGTGCGAGATCTCACTTCCTTCATATAAGCGAGATATAAGCGACCAACACAGGCCCGGCCCCCCTCCTGATTTTCGATCTCAATAGCGGCTTGATGGATGGATGGATTCCAACGAGCCTCCGTTCTTCGCCCCATTACCGGGCTGTCTCCTTATCCTGACTTGCACTCGCATAACGATTACGAATGAAGAGAAATACAGGCTTGAGACAACTCGTACACCAATTTTCCACCCTTAAACAGGCTACGGCGCGAGGTGTGATACAACCCAACATTGGTCCGACCCCCCCACCAAAGTCAAGCGATTTGCTCAGCCCCCCCCTGGGAAAAAGTGATGGCGACGACCGGGGGGGGGGGCGTCCTCTCTTCGTAATTTTTTCTAGTGTACGAATTTTTAGTTCGAGACTACATTGATGCATCGATTGTATAAATTAATCCTAATAATGCAATAAATAAATGTTTTCCACGAAAGCAGACAAAAATAACTCTCCTGCGACAATGACACTTCTTCTTCTTTGCAGCCACTGAGAGGGGTTTCGTCACAAGTTGAGAAACTGGGCGACCAGCACTGGATTCGTCCACAAGTCTATTGTACTGAGCGTTGTTGGCTTCTTCGGACAACCAAATAGGTGCTTAGTGTCGTGGCCTTGGTTTTTCCACAGTCCGGGCACACGTCAGGCTGGCTATTGTCGATCCTGTGCAAGTAAGACATAAGCAATGGAGAATGTCCGCAGCGCAACGGAGCGAGGATACACCTGGCGCCCCTACCGAGCTCGGACTCGGTATCACATACCCTGGGCGGTACATCACCGAGAATAGGGTTGACGGCCGCTTTGGCAAGACGATCCCTCACCAACCGGGTGTGCTCCGCGCGTAAGAGACGAAGCCGTCCTTGATTCGAGTCGGTCCATCTCTGTACATTCACTTTGTTCGGAGCATCGGCAAACGGGTCTTTGATCGATTTCTCTCTCACGGGATTTAATAGTCTTCTCGACGGATGATTAGTTTGCTTAAGGACATTAATAAACATCTGCTGAGCCTGGAGCTGACAATGCTCTTTCACTGGCAAGATACGGGCCTCGGCGTGAAGGTGCTCAATCGGTGAGCTTTTTGCACATCTAGTGGCTATTCGTAGTGCAGCATTCTGAATTCGCTGCATCTTAGTCCAGGAACTGTCCGACACGATGTGCTGCCAGACAGGCGCAGCATACTCCAATGCAGGCTGCAGAATAGCTCGATATGTCGTCAAGATTATCTCTTTGCTGCCACCCCAGGACGTTCCTCCTAGAGCTCTCAACACATTAAGCTTTGCCTTGTTAATTGCCTGCTTCTGTTCAGCATTTTTGTGAAACTTCAGCGATGGGTCCAAAACGAGGCCCAGCAGTTTGGAAATCGCGCTGTAGGCAAGAGGTCACCATCCCACCTGACAACAGGTTGGGCGCTGTGTTCCTTTGGGTCAGATGTGAATACCGAAACAGAAGACTTCGCCGCGGAAACTGAGCATCATACTATCGAGAGAGTTTTTAAGCTCGACGAGATAGTCGCTGATCTTGTTTGCGGCTACCTGTATGTCACGATTACGGCACATGATGGTGATATCGTCGGCATACGCAACAATTTTTATTACTTCAGAAGGCTCAGGTAGGTCTTCAATATACAAACTGAAGAGGGCAGGTGACAAAACTCCACCCTGTGGCACACCAGCTGCTACAGGTATACTATCGGAGACGTGATTCTGGAACAGCACTTTGGCCCGACGACCTTTCGTAAGCGCTATGATCCAACGCTTCTGCCACGGTTGTAGCGAGGACTTCAATAGTTTCCCGGACAAAAGTCCTAGGTTAACAGAATCAAATGCTTTGGTTAGATCGAGGGCAACGGCTACTGTTCTAAGAGGCTTACTGATATTGAACCCATCGACCGCATATCTGACAATCTCCAGAAGGACAGTGGTGGTGGAGTAAAGCTTTCTAAACCCATGTTGATGTTGCTGTGCCTCATTCTGCTCTGCCAGGTCCCTTACGATTAGCTTTTCGGCTACTTTCGCGATCGGTGATAACAAGCTAGTAGGGCGATAGCCCTTCGCCGTGATTTGCGATTTGCCTGGCTTAGGCAGGGTATCACATTGGCGGTCTTCCATGCTTGGCGTAGAGTGCAGGTTCGGAAAGAAGTGTTTATGATATCTGCGATCATCGGTAGAAGTTCCGTGGGAAGCTTCTTCAGGATGGCTGCTGAGATACCATCAGGTCTGAGAGCCTTCGAGTTACGCATTTCCTTGATAGCCTTCTCCACTTGAGCAGGAGTAAAGGCCTCAGTGGCGTTCATCAGCGGCAGACGGCTTAGTTATCTTACCGTGACTCTGTTTTGTACGCCTCGCTTGGTACGTGTGATGAAGAAATTTTTGCCAAGAGCATATGCGGCAGCCTTTCCTGATTTGAAGACGTTGTTATCGAACTCTATGGTAGAGTTCGAGGAGGGGGCGCACTCGCCAGATATCTTCCTCAATATTTTCCACGCAGTTGTTCCGTCGGTTTTAAAATTTTACCCTTTCAGTGAACTTCTTCCAACCTTCTTTCTTGTGCTTGTCTAGATCCTTTTTTATCTCTTCATCCAGCTTGGCCACCTCAGGGTCCAAATGATTCTCAGCTCTCCTTTCACCTCTTGTCCTGATCTTCTGTAGAATCTCCCTGGTGACATTAGGGTAGAAACTTTTCACACGTCCTTCAGGTATGGCCGCTTTTATGGCCTTCCGGATGGCGTCAGATACGCTCTTTCTGGTGCACATCGCCATTCCATGGATATTCAGCTGCCTGGCGGAGCGCAACCTCTCTGAACAGGACCCAGTCAGCAAGGCCTAAATTGAGATAAGAACGTTGACGAATACCAGTACAAGGGGCAAGAGAGTTTGAGAGATCAATATGGAGAAAGACGGGAATGTGGTCGCTGGAAAGAGTTGTGGAAGTAAACCATTTGCAAGCATTAGAAAGATTGGATGAAACGAGGGAGATGTCCGGGCTAGAAGGTCGGCCGTTGGCAGGGAGACGAGTGGGCTGGCCATTGTTTAAGATAACCAGATCGCACTCCTCCGCCCATTCTTCGACGTCACCTCCTCTAGCATCAGAATCAAGCGACGAGCAGAACGTGTGCGCATTGAAGTCACCTGCAAAGACAGCTGATGGGGAGAGAGAGCAGCCATGCAACTGCTTAAGAACAGGTATGGGGTTGTAGGTTGGGGGACAAGAAGTGGAGGGTGGGATGTAAATATTAAATAGAGATAATGAAGTTTTAAGAGGGAGGTGAACGGGAACGTACTCGAGAGTACCGTCCTTAGGAATATTTGGAATTAGATGAGAAGGTAAGTTAGAAAGCACAAGCGTAGAAACTCCGCCTCCAAGAGCTGTCCTTGGGATGTGATAGGCAGTGTAGCCTGGAATGTTTGGTTGGGGATAAGCGGTAGAGGGAAAGAGTTTGGTTTCTTGAACCATAATAACATCCGTATGGTGAGTACGAGCGAGTACGAGCGAAGAGAGATAGTTCGGACAGTTTGGCACGAAGGCCGTTAAGATTTATATGTACAATAGAGAGAGGGCGGTTGGTGAATGAGGAATCAGAGTTGCTGGGGGCGGAGCACAGAACACAACGGAAGGATGAGTTGTGATGCCTCACAGAACTAAGACCTGAACAGGAGAACCACGGCACGAACGTACGACATCTCGGCAGCGACAGTGACACTAAATGTTTGTTAAATGGCTGAACGCTGCCGAGATGTCGTACGTTCGTGCCGTGGCAGTGTGGAGGAAAGAGGACCACCTCCGTGCAAACCGACGTCAACCCCTCCGCGTGGAAGGTTTTTGTCATGGGAGAGATGCTGGCTGGCTGCAGCTCTCCTAGGGATTCTACTACAAATGGCCGGCGTCGTGAGGAATCCAGGACCCGCTCAGAAGTACCCATGCGCCACGTGCGGCAAGGATGTCACATGGAAGAAAACAAGCGTCCAGTGCTTCGGATGCCGAAGGTGGGTGCATCTCTCCTGTTCGGGTCTCAGTTCTGTGAGGTATCACGATCCTTCCTTCCGTTGTGTTCTGTGCTCTGCCCCCAGTAACTCTGATTCCTCATTTACCAACCGCCCCCTCTCTATTGCTCATATTAAGCTCAATGGCCTTCGTGCCAAGTTGTCTGAACTCTCTCTTTTTGCTCGTACTCATCATCCTGATATCATTATGGTTCAGGAAACCAAGCTGTCTCCTTCCGCTACTGCTCGACACCCTAACATTCCTGGCTACACAGCTTATCATGCTCCAAGGTCATCTCTCGGCGGAGGAGTTCCTACTTTCGTATTATCAAATCTACCCTCTCACATCATACCAAACACACCAAAGGACGGTACTCTTGAGTGCCTACCTATCCACCTTCCTCTTAAAACACCTCTATCTCTTCTTAATATCTATATCCCTCCTACCACGTCCTGTCGCCAATCTTATGACCCTATTCCCTCACTCAAGCAGTTGTACGACTGCTCCCTTTCACCCTCTGTTGTCTTCGCAGGCGACTTCAATGCTCATACATTCTGCTCGTCGCTTGACACTGATGCTAGAGGAGAAGACGTCGAAGAATGGGCGGAAGAGTGCGATCTGGTCATTCTCAACGTTGATCAGCCCACTCGTCTCCCGGCCAACGGCCGATCCTCTAGTCCAGACATCTCTCTTGTATCATCTAATCTCTCCAGCGCCTGCTCTTGGTCGACCGCTACAACTCTGTCCAGTGATCATATCCCCGTTTTTGTCCATGTCGATCTCTCTAATTCTCTTACTCCTTATTCAGGTATCCGTCTAAGGTCTTATCTAAATCTTTGCCTTGCAGACTGGCGCTTGTTCAGGGAGGTGGCACTTCGCCATGTGGATGACTACCCATGCAATGGAAACGTGCACCAGAAAGAACGTCACTTGACGGACGCGATTCGCAAGGCAATGAAAGCCGCCATTCCGGAGGGCAGAGCTAAGACCTTCTTTCCCAATGTCACCAGGGAAATCTAGGAGAAGATAAGGACAAGGGATGCAAAGAGAGTGGCAGATCACCTGGATCCGGCATTAACGAGCTGGGTAGCGAGATCAAAGGCAGTGGTCGCGCACAAATAAGCTCGTCTTCTTTTCCTCTCTAAACCCTTTTCTGGGTATAGAGTAGTAGAACCGATAAGAAAAAATCGCGAAAAAAAAAACGCTGTTCTGGGCCAAATTTGAAGCCTGAACTTTCGTCTTTTGATGGTGGACGAGTCCACTTCACATCGTCGGCATCGATGATCTCTAATATCGAGAACATCAGCTTGCTTGAAATCGAATTTCAATCAATGAACCTCCGGATTTATGTACACATCTGGTCAAAAACATTGGCTGAAGTCCTTTCTTTTATTGCTCAACTGTTTTTATTAGGTAAATTTGCATTTATTTCTTCCTCTGAGTGTCGATGATTTTGGACTGCTTAGCATGAGACTGTGGTCTTTCTGTGCACGTGTGCACGAACTGGAATTTTAGGTTCTTGATAACTCTAATTCTAGCCCGTTTTTCACCGCGCTACCTTCATAGTTTTTGAGCTGTTTTTGATCTAAGCTGATTTTTGTAGTTTTTTCGATAACGTTTTTCATCGTGACCACTGCCTTTAAGCGAGATCTGGACAAGCACAAGAAGGAGTGTTGGGAGAAATTCACGGAGAAGATGAATTTCAAGAGTGATGGAGCGTCAACTTAGAAAGTTCTAAAGAAGATCTCGGGCAAGAGCACCTCCACCAACTACTCTACGATCGAGTTCGAGAATGGAGCCTTCAAATCGGGAAAGGAGGCTGCAACTGCTTTCGTAAAGAATTTTTTCATAACTCAGGCTAAGAGAGGGAAACAGACTCGAGTGACTGTAAGAGAGCTCAGTAAGTTGCCGCTAATGAGTGAAGCAGAAGCTGTGACGCCCGCGCAGATTGAAAAGGTGATTAAAGAGATGCGCAACTCGAAGGCTGTAGGGCCGGATGGCATTAGTCCAGCGGTCTTGAAGAAACTGCCGACTGAGATTATGTCGATCCTATCTGACGTCATCAACACATCCTTTCGCACGTGCATCGTACCCCAAGACTGGAAAATGGCAAGCGTCGTTCCGTTGCCCAAGCCAGGTAAATCGCCATCGACGGCTAAGGGATACAGACCAATAAGTCTGTTATCACCAATCACAAAGGTCGCTGAGAAACTGGTCGTCAAGGAGCTGGCCGAGCATAATAACAATCAGCAGCACCAGCATGGATTCCGCAAATTACACTCTACCACCACGGCGCTGCTGGAGATTGTGAGCTATGTTTTGGATGGCTTCAACGCCACCAAGCCTCAACGCACTGTTGGAGTAGCTCTGGACCTCACGAAGGCATTTGACACTGTCAACTTGGGCATGCTGTCTGAGAAGCTATTGAGGTCCACCATCCCGCCTTGGCAGAAGCGATGGATTACTGCACCCATCAAAGGGCGCCGAGCAAAAGTGCTGTTTCAGGGGCATGTTTCTAACAGCATCCCGATCGCTGCCGGTGTCCCTCAAGGAGGAGTCATATCGCCTGCTCTGTTCAGTCTTTACCTGGAAGATTTCCCCGTCCCCCCAAGTAACATCAAAGTCGTTGCTTATGCGGATGATATCACCATCCTGTGCCGAGACAGAGACATTAATATAGCTGCACGCAAGATCAATAGCTACCTCATCGTTCTGAAGAGCTTTCTCGATGATATGATGCTCACTGTCTCTGCCGCTAAATCATCTGTATCAGTTTTCTCCACTGACCCTAAGGAACACTGCGCTCACCCCGTTGTGAATTGCGAAGACGCTCGTCTGCCTGCCGCACGTTTCCCTAAGCTGCTCGGCCTAGTATTGGATCCTTCGTTGAGGCTCCACAAGAATACTGAGCAGAAACAGGCTACAGTGAAAGCAAAGCTCAACGTCCTACGAGCTCTGGGAGGAACGTCGTTGGGAAGTAGCAAGGAGACACTTTTAACTACCTACAAGGCAACTTTGCAGCCGGCGTTGGAGTACGCTGCACCGGTATGGCAGCACATAGTATCGGATTCATCGTGGACAAAGATGCAGCGAGTCCAAAATGCTGCTCTTCGGATTGCCACAGGGTGTGCTAAAAGCACCCCAGTGGAACATTTTCATGCTGAAGCCCGAATTCTGCCGGTTAGGGAGCACTGCCAACTCCAAGCGCAGCAACTGGTTATTAACATTGTCAAGCAGCCTGACCACCCATTAAGAAGGATCATGAATCCCGTGAGAGAGAGACATATCAGAAGGCCTTTTGCGGATGCTCCCGAGAAAGTCAATATAAAACGATGAACGGACTCCCAACTGGATCGTCTGCGTCTTTTACGTGCGGAGCACACCAAGTTCGTCAGGGATCACTTGAGTAGGATGAACGCCAATCCCTTATTGGGGGTCGTACCACCCATTGTCAGCAACACCGAGATGGAACTCGGTAGGCGGGCTAGAGGATCCGAGATGCTCAACCTACGCGTGGTGGATCTGTGGAGTCGACTACCAAGATCAAGGAGACTCATCAAACGGGCATCAACAACTCCACGAGGAGTTTTTTTCTGTATGGGAGTGCAAATGGCTGGCTGCTGCACTCCTCCGCATACTACTGCTACGAGCCGGCATTGAGA
Organism: Aplectana chamaeleonis; assembly: GCA_029168955.1. NCBI lineage: Eukaryota > Metazoa > Nematoda > Chromadorea > Rhabditida > Cosmocercidae > Aplectana > Aplectana chamaeleonis. Next base: position 1,107,544 of record JAPDOI010000202.1, read on the forward strand.
GGAACCCAGGGCCACCCAGCAAGACTCCACGATATCCCTGCTGTCATTGTGGATTATCGGCTCAACATGCAAGCATTCAGTGCGGTGGTTGCCTCGACTGGGTACACCTCAAATGTTCGGGGTTAACCAGTTATAATGACTACACTGATGCTTATTGTTGTACTTCTTGCTCTAACTCTCCCCCTAGTGTTCCTCTTCATAGTCTAGACATTTTTCAACTCAATATCAATGGCCTGCGTGCCAAACTTGCTGAGCTCACATTGTACATTGAACGCTTTCGTCCAGATGTCATTCTCCTTCAGGAGACTAAACTTAGCCCAACATCCTCCCTACCCCGCCTCCCCGGTTATACGTCTTACCACCTCCCTCGCACATCTCATGGTGGAGGCGTCTCTACGTTTGTAAAAACCTCTATACCTTCTCATCTTATAGCTCTCCCTAATCGTAATGTTGTAGAATGTATTGGTGTTCATGTTTTATTGCAAAGTTGCCCTATAGATATTGTTAATATTTATATTCCCCCAATCTCCTCATGTCCCAATTCGTTTGACCCCACTCCATTTTTGCAATCTGTGCACACTGCCCTCCCATCGTCTTCTGTTGTCATGGCTGGCGATTTTAATGCTCACTCCACATCCTGGTTCTCCTCTCTAGATCCCGATGACAGAGGCGAACTACTTGAGCTTTTTGCTGAGGATTGTGATCTTGTTGCCATTGGCGAGGACGCCTCCACTCGCCTTCCTTCCACGGGCAGGCCGTCCTCTCCAAATGTCACTTTTGTATCATCTTCTCTTGCTGTTTCCTGTAACTGGTCCACTGCTATAGCTATGGCCAGCGATCATGTACCCATGTGTTTCATTGGATTTGTCTCTCAACAGTCTTCTGGCACCTTTCATAGGCTCTCGTAGCAAATTGTACACCAACTACCGTAAGGCCAACTGGGTCATGTTTAAAGAGGTGTTACTCAGTCGGGTAGCCTGCTATCCGCTAACCGGCTCCGTTCATGAGAAGGACAGGTTCATTGTTGATGCCATATGCAACGCCTCCAGAACTGCAATTCCTACAGGGCGCGTTAGAACGTTTCACCCTAACGTTCCCAAAGACGTCCAGGAGCTGATCGAATTACGGGACGAGAAGCGCCGAGCTGATCCTGCAGATCCCAGCATTCAACGACTGTCTGATGAAATTTTCAAAATGCTGAATGATTACAAGCGGATGCGTTGGATGGAGTTAACAGAATCCTTGAACTTCTCCACTGATGCAAAGAAGACCTGGAGCATTCTTAAGCGGTTATCTGGGAAGAAAATGGCAGCGGATCGCAACATGCTTGAGTTCCCGTCAGGGAAATTCGAGTCCGGATTTAAGGCTGCATTTCGACTTGGGAAACACTTTGCTTCAGCGACGTCCCGCCGTGATCGTTCCAACAGGCTCACTCTCCGGTCTGTAAGGAAACTCAGCCGAAAAGATGTACCTGCCATAACTGCCTCTGAGATGTCTTCCCTCATCAAGTCTATGAAGAACTCGCGAGCCGAGGGACCCGACGGTGTGTCAGCCGTCCATCTCAAGCACTTGCCGGAAGAGTTCCTTGAATTACTTTGTGACCTAGTCTACTCGTCATTCAGCACAGGTGTCATCCCCGCTAGATGGAAGCAAGCAATTGTTCTTCCGATCCTCAAGCCTGGCAAACCAGAAGATCAAGCAACTTCGCATCGACCGATCTCCCTTTTGTCCCCTGTTGCTAAGTTAGCGGAGAAATTCATCAACCCGCACCTCCAAGAAGCATTACGACATAACGTGCATCAACATTACTTCAAGAAGGCCCACTCTACCATTACGGCACTCACGTCCATAACAGAACACATCTTCTTCTTTGCAGCCACATAGAGGGTTTTGTCATAGGCGGAGGAACTGGGCGACCAGTAGTGGATTCGTCCATAGGTCCATTGGTGTCAGCGTGGTAGGTCTCTCCGGACAGTTGAATAAATGTGCGGTATCATGGCCGACGATACCGCAGTCCGGGCACACATCAGATTTGCTGCTGTCAATCTTGCTGACATAAGACATTAGCATTGTAGAGTGACCACAGCGTAATGATGCGAGCGTGCATCTCGCCCTTCTTCCGAGTTGAGACTCTGAGGTGCAGACGGGGGGCGGTATATCTCCTAGTATAGGATTTATGGCCACCTTCACAAGATGACACCGTACGAACTTGGTGTGCTCCTCGCGCAAAAGACGGAGTCGTTCTTGCTGTGAGTCGTGCCATCTTTGCAAATTGACTTTGTTTGGAGCATCGGCGAATGGCTTTCTTATACTTCTCTCTCTCACGGGGTTTAGCACTCTCCACGACGGGTGATTTGGTTGCTTTATAATGTTAATGCGGAATTGCTGGGCCTGGAGCTGACAGTGCTCCTTCACTGGTAATAGACGGGTCTCAGCATGCAGGTGCTCGATTGGGGAACTCCTTGCACATCCGGTGGCGATACGGAGAGCAGCATTTTGTACTCGTTGCATCTTTTTTCCATGAGGATTCTGAGACGAGATGCTGCCAAACCGGTGCGGCGTACTCCAGGGCGGGCTGCAGAATTGCCTTATACGTTGTGAGTATAGTCTCCTTGCTGCTACCCCACGAAGTGCCGCCCAGGGCCCTGAGAACGTTGAGCTTAGCTTTAACGACTGCCTGCTTCTGCTCGGTATTCTTATGAAACTTGAGTGACGGATCGAGCACAAGACCGAGCAGCTTTGGAAAGCGAGCAGCAGGCAAACGGTCTCCATCCCACACGACATCCGGATGAGCGCTGTGCTCGGATGGGTCCGTCGTGAGAACGGACACTGACGACTTGGCTGCAGAGATACTTAGCATCTTGCGGTCGAAAAAGCCCTTTAGTGTGATCAGGTACTCGTTGATCTTATTGGCGGCCACCTGTAAGTCCCGATCTCGACACATGATTGTTATGTCATCGGCATACGCGACGACCTTGATGTCCTGTGGAGGCTCAGGCATATCTCCGAGGTACAGATTGAAGAGTGCTGGCGATAGAACTCCGCCCTGAGGGACTCCAGCTGCCATAGGAATACTGTTGGAGACATGGTTCTGAAACATGACTCTTACCCGCCGACCTTTAATAAAGGCCGATATCCAGCGCTTCTGCCAAGATGGTATTGACGACTCCAGAATGTTGCTTGACAGGACTCCAAGGTTAACCGTATCAAATGCCTTGGTGAGATCCAACACAACAGCTACAGTTCTCAATGGCTTGTTAAAGTTGAACCCGTCGATAGCATAGCTGGTAATTTCTAGCAACGCCGTAGTTGTGGAATGTAGCCTCCTGAACCCATGTTGAAACAACTGCTTCTCGTTGTGCTCCGCTAGATCCTTGACAATGAGCTTTTCGGCCACCTTGGCGAAAGGTGACATCAAGCTAATGGGACGATATCCCTTTACTGATGACTGAGGTTTGCCAGGCTTGGGCAACGGGATGACGTTGGCTGTCTTCCAGTTTTGCGGAATAGTGCAAGAGCTAAACGAAGTGTTAATCATATCAACGATGAGCGGAAGGATCTCAGTCGGGAGTTTCTTCAGTACAGCAGGACAAATGCCGTCCGGACCGAAAGCTTTGGAGTTCCGCATGTCCTTTATAATCTTCTCTACTTGCGCCACAGTGAACGCATCGGCCGTGCTCATGAGCGGGAGGCGGCACAGCTCTCTTACTGTCACTCTATTTTGCGGACCTCGCCTTGTACTCGTGACAAAGAAACTTCTACCGAGAGAGTAGGCGGCTTCCTTTCCTGACTTGAAAACGTTATTACCGAACTCATTAGTGGAGATGGTGGCTGGTGAGCTCTTTCCCGATAGTTTCCGAAGAACCTTCCAAGTAGCTCCACTGTCCGTCTTGAAATTCAACTGTTCTGTGAATTTTTCCCACTGTTCTTTCTTGTGCTGGTCGAGATCTTTTCTGATCTCACCATCCAGCTGAGCGACGACAGGGTCTAGATGGTCAACTGCTCTTCTGGCATCTCTAGTCCTGATTTTCTCAAGAATTTCTCTGGTGACGTTTGGATAGAACGTCTTAACTCGGCCAACAGGGATAGCCGCCTTCATGGCCCTGCGAATTGCGTCAGATAAGTGATGCTCCTTCTGGTGCACATTGCCATTCCACGGGTAATCAGCCGCTGGGCGTAGCGCAACCTCACTGAACAGGCACCAGTCTGCTTGGCCTAAATTGAGATAAGAACGTTGACGAACACCAGAATAAGGAGCAAGAGAATTTGAGAGATCGATGTGCACAAAGACGGGAACATGATCACTAGACAATGTTGTTGAGGTAGACCATGAGCAAGCGTTGGAAAGGTTGGACGAGATAAGAGTTATGTCTGGGCTAGAAGATCGGCCGTTGGCAGGGAGACGAGTGGGCTGATCATCGTTTAAGATGACCAGGTCGCACTCCTCAGCCCATTCTTCGACTTCTTCTCCTCTAGCATCAGAACCAAGGGACGAGCAGAAGGTGTGGGCATTAAAGTCGCCCGCGAAAACAACTGATGATGAGAGGGAATAATCGTTGAGTTGTTTGAGAAGAGGAATGGGATTGTAGGAGGAGGGGCATGAGGTGGTAGGGGGAATATATATGTTGAAAAGAGAAAGGGGTGTTTTAAGAGGGAGATGGATTGGAAGGTACTCGAGAGTACCATCCGTGGGGGTGTTTTGTATGAGGTGGGAGGGGAGAGAGGATAAAACAAAGGTTGAAACTCCTCCGCCAAGAGCTGACCTTGGAGCATGGAAGGCAGTGTAGCCCGGGATATTAGGATGAGGATAGGTAGGGGATGGAGAGAGCTTGGTTTCTTGAACCATGATCACGTCTGGATGGTAAGTACGTGCGAAGAGAGAGAGCTCAGAAAGTTTAGTACGAAGGCCGTTGAGATTGATATGTACAATGGAAAGGGGGCGATTTGAGGAAGAGGAATCAGAGTTGGTAGGTGAAGAGCATAAAACACAGCGAAAAGCAGAGTTATAATGCCTCACAGAACTGAGACCCGAACAGGAGAGATGCACCCACCTTTGGCATCCGGAGCACTGGACGCTGGTATGTCTCCTGGTAACATCCTTGCCGCACGTGGCGCATAGGTACTTCTGAGCGGGTCCAGGATTCCTCTCCACGCCGGCCCTTTGCAGGAGAATCCGAAGGAGAGCTGCGGCCGGCCAGCACCTCTCCCATGACAAAAACCCTCTTCGCGGAGGGGGTGACGTCGGTTTGCATAGAGGTGATCTTCTTTCCTCCACACTGCCACGGCGTGAACGTACGACATCTCGGCAGCACAGAACACATAATTGCTGGCTTCAGCATGAAACCTCCAGCTGGTAGAAGTATTGTCGTGGCGGTTGACTTAACCGCTGCCTTCGATAACGTCAGTATTCCGCTGCTGTCCAAATCGATCCTGGACTCTACTATTCCTGACTGGTGCAAAAGATGGACAGATAACTTTGTCAAAAATCGTTCCATTCGTGTGAAATTTGATGGACACTTATCGAAGTCTGTGCCCCTGAAGGCAGGCGTTCCACAAGGAGGAGTTCTATCTCCCAGCCTGTTTTCTTTGTATCTATCTGATGTGCCGAAGCCGTCGTCAAACATCCACTTATGTCTATATGCGGATGACATCACTATTATTTGTACTGACCCTGTCATCGATCGAGCCACTGCTGAGATGAATAAATACCTCGTCAGTCTGGCCAAGTTCCTTGAATCGAAGCAGCTAAAGGTCTCTCCTACCAAGTCCAGCGTCACTTTGTGCACTACAGCGACTGCCGAACACAAACTCCATCCCTAGTTTTTTGGAAAGGAAATATGCTGCCCTTATCAAAACACCCTCGTCTACTTGGTGTATTCCTGGACCCGTCACTGCGTTTTCACGAAAACACACGTATTCGAGCTGCTGCTGCCAACACACGTAACAACATTCTACGTTCGCTGGCAGGCACTACATGGGGCAGCTCTAAGGAAATTTTGCGAACCACCTACAGGGCTATGGTGCAGCCGGTGCTGGAATATGGAGCCCCAATATGGTCAAGACGCCTGTTGGAAGCCTCTTGGAGCAAACTTCTGCGTGCACAGAACACTGCTCTACGCGTGATCACTGGATGCCCTAGATCCACACCGGTATCTCATCTACATCAAGAGTGTTCGCTGCTTCCTGTAAAGCAGCATTGTCAACTCCAGTCGCAACAGTTCCATGTTGGCATTGTAAGGAATTCCACACACCCTAATTTCCCATTACTATCATCTGGTCCCCATTTCCGACATATTCGCTCGCCACTTCATGCTGCAGTCTCTGTCTTGGATCGCCAACGTTGGGCGACGTCGGAGCTCAATCGCGTCAGACTACTGCAAATGGAGCACACCCGATTCGTCAGAGAATACCTCTCCAGTGCTCCCCTAAATCCAATTCTTGGTGACGTGCCACCCCCGATCGATGACAGCGAAACGGACCTACCCAGACGTACACGCGTCATTCTGGCAGGTCTACGATGTGGACACTCCTCACACCTCAAGGCCTTCGTCCATAAGATCGACTCGTCGATCCCCGACGAATGTCCTGACTGCCACAACCCAGGGCACGATTCATTTCATTTATTTTCATGTTCTGCAAGGCCGACTTCTCTAACAGTTATGGATATGTGGACGAACCCGTGCGATGTGGCTGCCTTTTTACACCTATAAAGAGAAGCTCTATGTGGCCGATAAGAAGAAGAAGAAGAAGAAGGCGGGCTAGAGGTACCCTTGCCTCGTTAAGCTGCTGTCATTCCCCTATGCTGATGTCATACTTGCATAAGATCGATCGCAGTAAGCCGGACGAGTGCCCGGACTGTGGTAGCCGTGGCCACACAACTGAGCACCTATTTGATTGCCCAAAGAGGCCTACCACTCTTACAACAATGGATTTGTGGACGAATCCGGTTTCAGTCACCCGTTTCTTGAACCTTTGACAAAAACCTTCCTGCGGCTGCAAAGAAGAAGAAGAAATGGCTGAACATTCATTAGAGCCCTCAGGGCACACAGGTGCGGTTTCAGGCATGAAAACCACATTTGGTGATTGGCTATTCGGGTGTGAAAACGCACGCAAAATTTTATGGATGCAGCTTCAATCCGAACAGCGCTACATAGGGTGGTCGGAGCCTGTTTTCATGCATTGAGGGCACATAGGTGCGGTTTCAGGCATGAAATCACATTCAGTAATTGGCTATCCGTATGTGAAAATGCACTCAAAATTTCATGGACGCAGCTTCAATCCGAACAGCGCTACATAGGGTGGTCGGAGCCTGTTTTCATGCCCTGAGGGCACATAGGTGCGGTTTTAGGCATGAAAACCACACTTGGTAATCGGCTATCCGGATAGGTTTTCCGCACGTTGTGGCAACTCGAAACTCCCTTATTCAAATTTCGTTAAATACCTGTCACAGCTACCGATTTTTCATGGACCCCGGTCTATGTAGCGCTGTTCCGCTTAAAGCTGCATCCATGAAATTTTGGGTGCGTTTTCACATCCGGATAGCCAATTACGAAATGAGGGTTTTCATGCCCGAAACCGCACCTTTGTGCCCTCAGGGCATGAAAACAGGCTCCGCCCCTCCCATGTAGTGCTGTTCGGCTCAAAGCTGCATCCATGAAATTTTGAGGGTGTTTTCGTAACTGAACAGCCAATTACTAAATGTGGTTCTCGTGCCTGAAGCCGCATCTATGTGCCCTCGGGGCATGAGAACAGGCTTCGCCCACCCTATGTATCGCTGTTCGGATTGAGGCTGCGTTCATAAAATTTTGGGTGCGTTTTCAAATGCGGACATTCGTATTCTCATTTTGCTATCTTAGTATGCTCTCCAGTTTTATTTTGACCTCTTATTGTGATCTCATTTCGCCGTCTCTGTTTGCCGTCATTTTTTATACTAACGGTATGGCTCTGAATCCGTCCCTGCCCAGATAGAAGCTCATCTTTCTCGTTCTTGGTTGACCGAAGGTCCGACCCCTCATCCCACCGGATGTCGATGGGTCCGACCCTCCCCCTCTGTGATACATCACACCTCACGCCGAACCCTGCCCGTAAATTATAGGCATGTTTAAAGGCGTATGACACCCAAGGAATTGTTTTTCAGTTTCTATGCTCAACTTGAAGGCAATCACACGCTGATCACAATGTTACCTTTGAAATCGCTCAAGGCTTCCTAGAGACGGATTTATGACCTATCAAAGTTGCCTATATTCTGAGGGTGAAGAATGTGTGGACAAGTTGTCTCAGGCCTGTATTTCTTTTCATTCGCAATCGTTACGCGAGAGCGAGTCAGGAGGCGGAGACAGTCCGGCAATGGACTGAAGAACAACTACTTGTTGAGAATTCACCCATCCATCTAGCCGCTATCGAGTTCGGAAATCTGGTAAGGGGTGTGGCCCGTGGTGGTGAGCGAAGGAGGTCGGGTCTGTGGTGGTCGTTTATATCTCGCTTATTTGGAGGAATTGAAATCTTGCACTTAGCACGTGTTATACAGGAATGGTCCACTACACAATAAAATAAAAATCACAAAGTTTATGCCTGAGGGTGTACTGTGCCTTCAAGGAGTCATAACTCTGTTCATAGGGGGTCATGGACGATTTCAGAGATACCACTGTGATCAGCGTGTGACCCTCTCCAAGAAAAGCTTGAAATCTGAAAAATAATTTTCTGGGTGTTCTGCGCCTTTAAGCGGTAGAAGTGCAACAATGAGTTAGTCTCGACACAGCATCAAAATCGGTTACTTCAAAAGTATAGACGCTTTTTCTGAAATGAAGGAAAAACACGAATTCTCTCGAAGCAGTTCTCTCGCTTCAGTGATGAGTGGTGAGGGATAGTTGGTCACTACTCACATTTCAAATGCCTCGTGGTCTTTTCCTTTCAAGTTCGAGTGAACCCAGTTGTATAGATTTTGTGGGTATGACCAACACCAGTATCGTTGAACAACTCCGCTGTTCCTTCAGGATGGCCGATGGGCCTCAGCACTATTTCGACTCCTGGCAAGGCAGAGTTCGGAAAACCAAAGCAGTCGAGTGCGCGAAAAATTCATAGTTCTGGCCGATTTATCTCCAACTCTTCGTCGACGATAAGTGAAGCTCGAGCTGATTTGTTGACTCTTGACAAGGCTACCGCGGTGTAGAGGGCCAAACGAAAGCAGAAACCATTGCTCATTGTTGACTACGATTCGCATCATACCCTGCCATTTCATTAACACATTAAAGAAAAAGCGACTGGTTGGGTTTGAGCAGGCACTATCTCTTTAGGTCATGTAGGAGCCTTTTAAAACAAAGTTTAGGACCCAAATGAACTTTATTGAAAGGCAGGTGTCCTATTCCAATAAAGAACATTTGGGCATTCCAATATCGTCATCAATGCTCCTGCATGGCTTTTTAGTGCTTGTTTGGTCTGAATCCGTCGCATGTTCTTCAATGCTCCCAGCACTAGCTGTTTTTTCTATTCTTCGGGATATGCAGCTGGTTGAAGTCGATAAGGGAAAATGTTTTCAATCAATCAATCGCTTTATTTTGCAATAAAGAAACATACATGATGTACGTGAAGATGTGGTAGCTTCACATGTACGGTAAAATCAAGTAAAAGAAATGAGTAAATTGAGGTAGTCCACCCATGCAAGTAAACAGGTAGGTAGACAAGTAGAAAAACACAAGTAAAACGACTCGTAAAAGTGATAGCACTCTGAACGTAAAGCTCGAACAAAATGAACGGCCGTCTGTCCCATGTATTGACCTGAGATCAAACTTGGACAGGCGACATTTGAAAATTGAAAAGTTTTTTTGCTTCGACAATTTCTTGAGGCAATTTGTTCCAAGTTCGTATAAACCGATTGGCAAAGGAATGCAGTACACCGGATTTTGTAGTGAATGCACGTTTGAGCTGGAAACCGTGTTGGCGAGAGCGAGCACAGTGGCGAGTAAATGCAAAAGTGCTCTCAAAAGGAATGTCACTAAAACCATTAACTATCTTATAACATAAATGTAGATCAAACTCAGCTCTCCTGTATCGTAAGGTTTCAATCCCTAACATTTTTAATCTAGTCGTATAATCTGGCACTTCTCGCCCAGGAAATAATTTGATAAAAACGCGTTTTGAGTATCGTCTTTGCACGTTTTCAACGATTTCATCATCTTCAGCAAAAGATGGAGACCAAACCTGCGTGCAATATTCCAAGAATGGTCGGCAGTAGACAATGAATGCTTTCCTATAATGATCGAGGCAGGGGTGTTGCAGGGATCTGAGTATACAATTAGCCACACGAGAAACTTTTTCCGAGATTTCTTTGCAGTGGGATTCCCACCGGAGGTCGGTGCTAATGAGCACACCCAGGTCCCTGATAGTCTCGCGCACCGGAAGCACAACATTGTTCAGGAGTAAGATGCATTCGTTTTGGAAATTGATCTGCAACAAGTTGCATTCTGTTCAAATAGCTCTCCAGATCGTGACGTTCGTGCCAGAGATAGCAAAATCAGCTCGAACTCCACTGCTCGTTGAGTTTGAGTTGGCAGCAAATTGGCCAGTTCTATGAATTTCGTGTTCAGTTTGCTTCTACGCCCTTTCGGACTTGGCCTTACTTCTACGAGAGCCAGAGGTGTTGGTACCTTTTGGCTGTCCTTGAAGAACTGCAGTGTTGGTCAACGATTCATTCCCGCGTTTGGGTGCAACACACTTTTCTCGGCGCTTCACGCTCTCCTAGTTGGGGTGCCACACACTTTCGCCGGCGCTTGGTGCCCTCCAAGTTGTGTCCAACACAGTCTCCCCGGCGCTCGATGCACTCCAAGTTGAGTGCAACACAGTCAGTTCCTCTGGCGCTCGGCGCATTCCCAGTTGGGTCCCGCACACTTTTCCAGCGCTTGGTGCACTCCAAGTGAAGCCCAGCGCACTGTTTTGGCGCTTAACGCACTTCAACTCAGAAATTGCTTAGCAGGTTACTAGAGACTTCAACGCAAGTTGCATGATGGCCTCACGCAACTTGCTTTGAGTTCACAAGTAACTTGAAGCGATGTTACATGTAATTTGACGAGATTTTTGATTAAGATAACGTGCGCTAATAATAAACACATAACATTGCGAGTAACTTGCACTGTTGGTACATGTTACTTGACACCTACACGCGACGTGGCCGGCACATTGACAAGCGACGAGGCCAGCACACCGTCACGCGACGGAGACTTCTCGGCGACAATGACTGGGCCGGCAGCGGTCTGTCAGGCGGGGCCTCCAGCCGGTGTGCGGGGCCAAGTACCTCAAAACTTGGGTAACTAAATGGCCGACGCTGCCCACACCGCCCACACCCCTAGTAAACGTCACGCCGCGTAGATAACGTCGGCATGGATCCTGAAGAGACTTCGCGTTCACTGGTGAAGAATGGCGCAAACGCGGTGCCATATGCTATAGCATAGGTGCACCGAGTTTGCGCCAACCTCCATTGGGGAACGTAAAGTCTCTCCAGGATCCATGCCGATGTTAAGTTACATGTGCTTTATAATAATACATTCAAGTCACACGCCAGTGCTTTATGTCACGTGTGACTCAACTCGCACCATGGAAAATGTATCCAATGTTTAAGGTCAAATGTAAGTTAAAGTTGTAAAGACAGGTTGCCGACAACATGTGTAGAGCCCTTAATTCGCATGTGACTCTGTCAGAAATTCCTTACATGTGGAGTCCTGCACCCTTCCCTCGGCAAACTCACAGCGGGCCTTAAATCTCACATGCAACCGTTCATGAAACCCTTCAGCGAGCTTTTATTTAGGTAACTGATTATTTCGTGTTATCAGTACACGCCATCCCACCATAATAACAACAAACCAAATTCATTTTTGAAAAGCTTCTTTTTTGAAAAAAAGACCACCGAATTTCCGTTCATTCTCACAACCACGCACAGACACACACATAGAGTTAGGCAAATATATGTAACGTCGGCATGAATCGTGAAGAGGCCTCGTGTTCACTGTTGAAGGTTGGCGAAAACTCGGTGCCATATGCTATAACACAGGCGCACCGAGTTTGCGCCAACCTTCGTCAGTGAACGCAAAGTCTCTTCACGTTCCATGCTGATGTTAGATAGTAGGATAGTTATTGAATAATTTTCCTGTAAATGCACTCAACTCTAGCTTTCTGAAAAGTGAAGACGGACCTCGAATTTGAATTCGGCGCCCCAGATATCCCTGAGAATTTGGCAAGGAAAAGGGTTCAAAAATCTAAACTCCGATTTTTCCGATTTTTCCGCAATTTTAGGCTTTTTTTCGGAAATCGGAAGGCCAGTAACCATCGGAATTCTGCTCATCTCTGCTCCTGAGCCTTTCAAATGCTGGAGTCGCCCTATTAATAAAGAAAAAGCGGCTGCAGTTAAGGTTCGAGTTTTTGCGCAGAATTTTCGAAGCTCCTCCCCTGGTACTTGATGTTCTCACCTCGACAGTACATTCAGGCCGGAGACCAAAGTCCGGTTTATACAGGATTTTGTGCAGCAGTAGCAGGTCATTAAACTTTCTTCTTATCAAAAGAGATTGCAAGTTGAGCTCGCAGTAGTAACAGTGCTTCCAGATCTAATCACTATTTTGTGGCTTCAAACAGAAATATTTTGCTGAAGGTAACGCACCAGCGTGATGAACATTGAACGTAAAAGTTCAAAACAGTCCTTGCTTTTGGGGAAACCCTAACCTACGCCACACTAACCTTGAACTTTCATGCATACGACACCACTCTCTGGGTAGCAGCAATACATCATGATAGAAGAGTCGTCAAACGTACATTGTTGGGACCAACTTTTCCATGACAACCTAAAAATATCGTTAGAACTTTTACCCCAGCCAATCATGAAGAAGTGTTTGAAAATCCCATTCGTTCTCTCGACCGACTGATAACGAACTGAGCAGGTCTACTCTCCACGAAAACTTCCCCACCAATGTGTGAGGGAGTTGAAAAGGCCGGAACGCTTACGAATCCAATCATACCCGCGCGCGACTAGACGCAACGCCGCGCGCGACGTCCGTGCACCTCTGTACACTCCGCTGCAACACGCCACGTTACCGTAACCACGTAGTGTTGAACGGTTTGTTAGAGGGGCTGGTCTCAAAGTGCGTCTGGACTTTTAAAACAGTCTGGCTTGGTAAGGTTCAACGCCAAAAGTTGGATATTTTTCACCTCTTCTTTGGAGACGCCGACGGGCGGAAGGACGTGGCGACTTTCCTGTCACGGCAAATTCAGTGGTAATTATGGCTTCCGCGAAAAACTCCACGTTGGGCGGATATCCGCACAGGGGGTGCGTCTTTATCATTGAAGCGCACTGTGTGGATGAAAAAAAATGCTTCTTAGGCATTGTTCATAGTGCTCATCGCAAGCGCTGCACGCGCGGGGTGAGAGGGGGACTATGAAACATTCCACCTTGCACTGGAAACAACTATGAAATCTCTGGCAGCACTGCCGGGCGGTGCAGGTGAAAGTTGGGCTTCAACTGTGACTTGCACAGAATTTCCTGGCTTACATTTGCGTATGCGGTAACGTAGGATAGCCCTAGAATTATTTATGTTGGTGTGGACTTGTACAGTGAACTAGTATTGATCCAAATGGTGAAACCGTCATAGCGGTTTGGGTGCTACCGCTATGCCGCTGCCGGATGGGCGGCACGCGCTTCCCGGGCGTGCCGCGCGGTGAGAACATTCATAGTCAACCGCGCGTCAGGCGGCGTCTAGAGTTCATTCGCGACGCGACGTAATGATTAGCCTACGTATCGATCAAGCGACGTTGCGTCGCGTCGCCACTAGGTGTTCCCAGTGAAGAATCGCGATACATCAGGTTTGACGCGCAAATGATGATCGCTCCGCGTCGATCGTGTCGCGTTGCAATGCAACACGGCGCGACGGTCGCGAAGCGATTGTCATCATTTTTTCTTACCTCATCATGTACTCAAGGGGCGTCTAGATTTTTTTTCAAGCCTTTTCACTGCTATGTCTTCCACTCTTTTCCTCCGGTAAGTTTTCATCGTCTATTTTTCTTTTGTATCAGGCTGTGTCTGGTAGAAATCGATTTCAGTGAAGTGTCGAAGTTTTTCGTTTTTGAGATTTTTCATGGTGTTAAAACGACAGGCGCATAATATTGTCTCATTTCATCAAAAAACACCCTATTCTGTGCATTCAGCTCCGAAAAAAATTCTAAGTATCACTTGCTCCCGATGTTTCTTTTTTTTGTTGCTTTGCATTAATACAGCAAATGAACTCCAGGGGACCTGCAATATCAAGAGCGATCTGCTTGACAAAGCTGAGTGGTATGGCGTCGGGAGTGATAGAGTTGGATGAGGGCCAGACAAGAAGTTCCTTGATAATTTCATCTTTGTAAAACCAACATGAATCAGCCATAACAGCGAAAGAATTGGAGACAGGTAGACTGTCCATAGAAGAGACGTCAGAAAACGACTTTTGAAATACGTCCGCCAACAACTCAGCTCTATCACTAGCATTCCTCACCAATGCCCCATTGGGGTTTTTGAGAACTCCAACACCTGGTTTTTCCCGGAGTTTAGAGTTGATAAATCTGAAGAAGGAATGTTTATCACTTGACTAGACAGCTTTTTTCTCAGTATGGTTATTATACTTCTTCAATTTATTAGCAAAACGTTCACTAACTTTTTTGAACCGTTCCCAGAACTCATCACAGAGTGCCCAAGGAACCGAACCAGTCTACATGAAGTAAATGGTTGCGAATAGCATCGAGATTTGCTTTCCTAAAATTCCTTCTATACACAACGGGAGCATTACACCTTGGAAGGTTAAGTGCAAAATGAACGGTAGAGTGATCACTGGACCCCAACGGCGGAGAAATGCTTACTGAATTGACCATACAGTTATCATTACACAGAACTAGGTCAAGAACATGACCACCACGGGTCGACGCCCTAACAAATTGCTCAAGGCTATGACTCGAGCACACAGTTAAAAAACTTCTTGAGATGGAACTCACATTGGCAAAAGCAGAGGGTTCATTCCAATTGATATCCGGGAAATACCAGAGATCACTACCGACCGCTTCCTCTCACGTTCCCCAAACGTGCAATTACAGTTATTAGTACGCCTAACAGGAGAGGACGAGCGCACAGTTAAGTTGTGGGAAAGCTCAGACTTGAGAGCTACAATTTCAGCTTGTAATACGGCATTATCTTGAAGTAGCTGGGCATTCTTAGCGGCTAACGACCTATTCTCATCTACAAGTTCAAGATTTTTCGACATGATTAAATCAAACTTCTCCCTCATAGACGAGATTTCGCTTATCACAAGCTTCAAATGCGTTGGAAGCGTTGCATCCTTCATCAATTCCACAACAGCACTAGCAAAATCCAACGGTGCTTGTGATCCAACTTCTCCGCCGCGACTTGTAGATGCTCGCGTCTGAACAGGAGAGCGGCGAACACGGTTAGGCATACTTACGAAACAGATGAGTTGAAGCTAATAGACCTGTGATGGTGGCTTGTTGAAAAGTCGAGTATATGATTTCGCACCCCGCCACAGAGGTTCTCGCAGTTGGTAGACGTTGACAATAGACCAAGAGCAGTATATATAAACGTCGGCTGCTTGACGAGATACGTGCGCTTCAATAGCGCATTTGATATCCAACCATCAAGTATACGAGTGGTAGGCCGGAGTACAGCAAGGTACCTCAAACTTGGGTAACTTGGGTAATTTTTTTAAATTGTTATAACGAAAGCAAAAAGAAGCGATAAAAGGTAAGAAATATAGATTACACTGAAATAAACAGAAGAAGATCACTTATTGATTAATTTTACTTGTATATGGAAAATTGCGGACGTACGGAATTGCGCGTAGTCGCCAAGCGTTCGCGCGCCGTTCATACCCTGATCTCCGCGCGACGCGATTTTTGGGTCGCGCTGACATGTGCCGTCGCGCCGCGAAAACTCTGAACGCCGCCTCACGCGCGTGCCACGTTTGCGGTGAGGACTATGAAAGATGCCTTAAGCAACACTTCAGTAATTTTTATTCGAACCGTGCCTTTATCGTTATCTTAAAATCATAGCTATCCAAACGGGGTCGGCTGGGATCGATCAAAACTGTGTATTGCGTTTAAGTGTTGGAGTATTGGTGAACTCTGGCAGTCCACGATCTTGACCTTGTAGATGCTTTTATCTACTATTTTCAGGTGCTTGTATATATTGTTTATGTGATTACCGCCTTTCTGACTTTCACGTCATTTGCAATTCTCTTGCCTTATGAACAGTTGTAAGTTCTTCATTTTCACAAATGATAAGTTATTATTATATTGCAGTTCATGTTGTGTGCAATTCACTGTCGTCCCGCAAGCGAATTCCCCTTACCGTTGCGGTATAGCATTGGGCTTGTTGCGAGCGCCGATCGCGCGGCCTTCTTCTTTTTCTTCTTTGCGGCCGCATAGAGGTTTTGTCATAGGCGAAGGAACTGGGCGACCAGTACTGAATTCATCCATAGGTCCTTTGTGGTCAGCGTCGTTGGTCTCTCCTGACAGTTAAGTAAATGTGCGGTGTTATGGCCAATAATCACAGTCCGGACAAACATCAGTTTTGCTGCCGTCAATCTTGCTGACGTAGGACATGAGCATTGTCGAGTGACCACTGCGCAGCGATGCGAGTGTGCATTTAGCCCTTCCGAGTGTAGTCTCGGATGTGCAGATTGGGGGCGGTAGTTCTCCTAGTATGGAATTTACCGCCGCCTTCTCAAGATGACACCATGCGAACTTGGTGTGCTCCTTGCGCAGAAGACGGAGTCGTTCTTGCTGTGAGTCGTGCCATCTTTGCAAGTTGACTTTGCTTGGAGCATCGGCAAATGGCTTTCTTTTGTCTCTCTCTCTCTCTCTAACGGGGTTCAGCACTCTCCAAGACGGGTGGTTTGGTTGTTTTATAATATTGATACGGAATCGTTGGACTTGGAGCTGACAGTGCTCCTTCACTGGTAGTAGACGGGTTTCCGCATGCAAGTGCTCGACTGGGGTACTCCTTGCACATCCTGTGGCGATGCGAAGAGCGGCATTCTGTACGCGTTGCATCTTGGTCCAGGAGGATTCTGAAACTAGATGCTGCCAACCCAGTGCGGCATATTCCAAGGCGGGCTCAAGAATCGCCTTATACGTTGTGAGTACAATCTCCTTGTTGCTACCTCACGAAGTGCCGCCCAGGGCCCTGAGGACGTTGAGCTTGGCTTCAACGATTGCCTGCTTCTGCTCGGTATTCTTGTGAAACTTGAGAGACGGATCGAGCACAAGGCCGAGCAGTTTTGGAAAGCAAGCTGCAGGCAAACCATCCCACTCTACATCAGAATGAGCGCTGTGCTCGGATGGGTTCGTTGTAAGGACGGATACTGATGACTTGGATGCGGAGATCTTTAGCATCTTATCGTCGAAAAACCTCTTTAGCGTCTTCAGGTATTCGTTGATCTTGGTGGCGGCTACCTGTATATCTTGGTGGCGGCTACCTGTATATCCCGATCTCGACACATTATTGTTAAGCTCTGGTACAGCCGTAGTGACCTGTTGTTTTTGATTATCACCAGCATCGGAGCGGTGGGCCTCGGTGAAATATAACTAGTGATAAGAAGGTTTCGACTAAAAAGCCACCTCTCCGCGCTGTGATAACCGAAAACATGAGTTCACTTGGAATTGAACAGAATCTATGTCATCAACGTACGCGACAACCTTTATATCCTGTGGCGGTCCAGGGTTATCTTCGAGGTACAGACTGCATAGAGCTGGTGATAAAACACCGCCCTGAGGGACTTCAGCTGCTATAGGAATACTGTTGGAGACAGGGTTCTGGAAGACGACTCTTGCTCGTCGACCTTTGATAAAGGCCGATATCCATCTTTTCTGCCACGGTGGTATTGATGACTCCAATAGGCTTCTTGACAGGATTCCAAGGTTCACCGTGTCGAAAGCCTTGGTGAGATCCAAAGCGACAGCTACAGTTCTCAATGGCTTCTTAGCGTTGAACCCGTCGATTGCATAGCTAGTGATTTCTAGCAATGCTGCCGTTGTGGAATGCAGCCTTCTGAATCCGTGTTGAAACAATTGTTCCTCGTTGTGCTTTGCTAAATTCTCCTTAATGAGCTTTTCGGCTACCTCAGCGAGAGGTGACATCAAACTAATGGGAAGATATCCCTTCACCGAGGGTGAGGTGTGGTAGGCTTGGGCAGCGGGACGACGTTGGCTGTCTTCCAGTTTCGCGGGATAGTGCAGGAGCTGAACGAAGTATTAACCATGTCAACGACGAGCGCAAGGACTTCAGTCGGGAGCTCCCGCGCGGCCTTGCACCAGTACTATCTTGTCGCTTTTATCGTTCCTTGCATTCTATGTCCTCGTTTATACTTCGGCCGACGGGCGGCGCGGCACAGTGCAATTATTACAGGTCGCGCGGCACGATCGATATTACAGGATTGCACTTTGCCGCGCCTATCAGCGGTGGAAGTATTAACGGCGCCTGTCTTTTTCCGACAGCGAGAGCTCCGATAGCTGCCGAGATGTCGTACGTTCGTGCCGTGGCAGTGTGGAGGAAAGAAGATCACCTCCGTGCAAACCGACGTCAATCCCTCCGCGGAGAGGGTTTTTGTCATGGGAGAGGTGCTGGCTGGCTGCAGCTCTCCGGAGGATTCTTCTACAAATGGCCGGCGTCGAAAGGAATCCAGGACCCGCGAAGAAGAAGAAGTACCCATGTTTCACATGCGACAGAGATGTCAATTGGTATGGAACCAGCGTCCAATGTTTTGGATGCGAAAGGTGGGTGCACTTCTCTTGTTCGGGTCTCAGTTCTGTGAGGCACCACGATTCTTCCTTTCGTTGTATTGTGTGCTCCGCCTCCAGTAACTCAAATTCCTCATCTACCAACCGCCCCCTATCTAGTGTACACATCAATCTAAACGGCCTTCGGACCAAGCTTTCTGAATTATCTCTCTTTGCCCGTACTCATCACCCGGATGTTATCATGGTCCAGGAGACCAAACTCTCTCCCTCTGCTACCTCTAGACTTCCAAACATCCCGGGCTATACTGCATATCATACTCCTAGGTCATCTCAAGGAGGCGGAGTCTCTACTTTTGTTCTGTCCTCTCTTCCCTCTCACATTATTCCAAACACTCCAGTGGATGGCACTCTCGAGTACATCCCCATCCATCTACCTCTCAAAACACTACTTTCTCTTTTTAATATCGATATATCCCTCCTTCTTCCTCTTGTCCCTCAACATACAATCCTATCCCCCTTCTCAAGCAGCTGAATGACTGCTCTCTTTCTCCCTCAATTGTCTTTGCGGGTGACTTCAGTGCGCACACGTTCTGCTCGTCGCTTGATTCTGATGCTAGAGGAGGTGACGTCGAAGAAGGGGCGGAGGAGTGCGATCTGGTTATCTTAAACGATGGCCAGCCCACTCGTCTCCCTGCCAACGGCCGTTCATCTAGCCCAGACATCTCCCTCGTCTCTTCCAATCTCTCTAATGTCTGCTCTTGGTCGACATCCACAACTCTTTCCAGCGATCACATCCCTGTCTTTGTCGATATTGATCTCTCTAACTCTCTTGCTCCCTATACAGGTGTTCGTCATCGTTCTTATCTTAATTTAGGCCTTGCAGACTGGAGCCTGTTCAGGGAGGTTGCGCTCCGCCAAGCGGCTGATTACCCGTGGAATGGCGATGTACACCAGAAGGAGCGCCACCTATCTGATGCTATCTTGAAGGCTATGAAAGCTGCGATCCCTGAAGGCCACGTTAAGACCTTCTTTCTTAATGTCACGAGGGAAACACTGCAGTAGATAAGGACAAGGGACGCAAAGAGAGCCGCAGATCATCTTGACCTAGACATCGCTGCGCTGGATGATGAGATTAGGAAGGACCTTGACAGGCACAAGAAGGAAACTTGGGAAAAGTTCACTGAGAAGATGAGCTTCAGAAATGATGCAGCAGCAACGTGGAAGGCCTTGAAAAGGATCTCCGGAAAGTTCACCTCCGCCGACAATTCCACGATTGAGTTTGAAGGTGGAGTCTTCAAATCAGGGAAGGAGGCCGCAAATGCTCTTGGGAAGCATTTTTTCATCACTAGAACCAAAAGAGAGAAGCAGAACAGAATAACTGTACGGGAACTCTGTAAGTTGCCTCTCATGGATGTAGATGATGCAGTTACGCCTGCACAGGTCGAGAAGGCAATAAAGGAGATGAGCAACTCGAAGGCATTAGGGCCAGACGGTTTGAGCCCTGCAGTCCTGAAGAGACTGCCCATGAACTACTGCCCTTTATTGCTGACGTCATAAATACATCGTTTCGTACATGTACTTTACCCCAAAATTGGAAAGTGGCTCGTGTTATTCCACTGCCGAAGCCGGGAAAGTCACCATTCACGGCTAAAGGGTACCGGCCGATCAGTCTGCTCTCACCCATCGCCAAAATTGCCGAAAAACTGGTTGTGGAGGAGCTTGCCGAGCATAACAGCCAACAGCAGCACCAACATGGTTTCCGTGAATTCCATTCCACCACTACGGCCTTGTTGGAAATTGTGAGCTATGTGCTGGACGGCTTCAATGCCATCAAACCCCAACGTACTGTTAGTGTGGCTCTCGACTTAACAAAGGCATTTGACACTGTCAATCTAGGCCTACTATCAGAGAGTCTGTTGAAGTCTACCATCAAGCCATGGCAGAAGCGGTGGATAACTGCCTTCACTAAAGGACGTCGGGCAAATGTGCTATTCCAGGGACATGTTTCCAATAGCATCCCCATCGCCGCTGGTGTCCCTCAGGGAGGAGTTTTATCGCCTGCACTTTTCACTTTATATCTAGAAGATCTGCCCGTTCCCCCTCAAGACATCAAGGTCGTTGCATACGCGGATGATATTACTATTCTGTGCCGAGATCGCGACATTAAGTTAGCCACCAGTAAGATCAATGACTACTTGATCGAGTTGAAATGTTTCTTCGATCGCAAAATGCTCACAGTCTCTGCCTCCAAATCGTCCGTCAGCGTCTTTTCCACTGATAATGCAGAGCACAGTGCCCATCATATGGTGAAATGGGGCGAAACTCAATTGCAGGCCACCCGATTTCCCAAGCTGCTTGGACTCGTGTTGGATCCTTCGTTGAAGTTTCATAAGAACACTGAGCAGAAGCAAGCCACAGTGAAAACAAGACTCAATGTCCTGCGTGCTCTCGGTGGAACGTCCTGGGGATGCAATAAAGAAACGATCCTGACCACGTATAAGGCTATTGTGCAACCCGCCTTGGAGTATGCTGCGCCAGTCTGGCAGCACATCGCGTTGGACACCTCTTGGTCCAAGCTGCAGCGCGTCCAAAATTGTGCTCTGCGAATTGCAACAGGCTGTTCTGAAAGCTCTCCAATAGAGCACTTACATGCCGAAGCTCGCATAATGCCAGTTAGAGACCACTGCCAACTCCAGGCGCAACAAATGTACATTAAAATCGTGAAGCAGCCGAATCATCCTTCGCGAAGAGTACTAAACCCGGTGAGAGAGATGTATCAGAAAGCCTTTTGCTGATGCTCCGTCGAAAGTAGATGTGCAGAGATGGACCGAAGCACAACAAGAACGCCTCCGTCTCTTGCGCGCGGAGCATACCCGATTCGTGAAGGAACACTTGAGCAGAGTTGCCATAAACTTCATCCTGGGAGTCGCACCTTCGAAGGTCTGCGAGACAGAGATGGAATTTGGCAGGCGTGCCAGGTGCACCCTTGCATCGCTACGCTGTGGACACTCCCCCATGCTTATGTCATACTTGCATAGGATTGACAACAGCAAACCTGACGACTGTCCTGATTGCGGTAGTCAAGGGCATACTACTGCGCACCTGTTCAATTGCCCGAAGAGACCGACTACATTGACGACAATGGATCTGTGGACGAACCCAGTGCTAGTGGCCGAGTTTCTGAACCTATGACAGAACCCCTCTCTGTGGCTGCAAAGAAGAAGAAGAAGCTCCGATACGACATGTAAGGGACACTGCATCTTGCAGCGAAATTTGAAGCTGCATTGCGACGCGTCACTTATTGGTAATCCCTCTAGAGCCAGAATGTGCACTCATCGATGTGGATCACTGTCCGAATTCGTTTGTGTTAAGGTCAGGATAGTGCGTAGTAAAATTTTGCGTTCCGTTCTCCTTTGGCCTTCAAAGGAGCAGGGCCAAGCGGGGCGTTGCGTAATTTTTCGAAATTGGAGCGACCCCACCATTTTTTTTCAAAAACCAAAATTTTTACGACCTCCCCCGAGGTGCGATTTCTGGGCAGCTCACAGTCGGCATGTATCCTACTGATATTTCGCGTTTCCAATTGAATGTTTTGCGCAAACTAGGTGCCATTTGCTATAGCATATGCGCACCGAGTGTGAGCCAACCTTCAATGGGGAACGCAACGTATCACTAGGATTCATGCCGACCGTATATTTGATTTCTAAAACTGTCAGACGCCGAAAATTCGTTCAGCAGTCGGGCTCAAGCGTTCAAAGCCTGAGCAATGCTACGATCCTTTTCTTTGGTGACCAAAAATATTTAGAACTCTTGGGATATCTTCACCAAATCTTAATTTTTGGACCAAAATTTTTGCGACCCCCTCCCACCCCCCGTTGCGAAATTCCGCAACGCCGCTCGACCCTGAATTTGATTCGGTCATTGTCCACAGATCAAGTTCATCAAAAACGTCGTCGGTTGGCTTTGTAGTAGATCTCTGTCTTGTTGGTTTAAATCCTGTGATAGTTTTCTTCGGAATTTTATGCTTTTCTTGACATACGATTAGACGGCCTGATGATGTTAAGATACGGATTTTGAGCTCGAAGGTGACATTACACCTTCATCTGCAGGCAGAGTACTGCACGAGGTGTGGAGAAGACCAATTTTACTCAATGTCACCTAGGAGCGTGATCTGGTCAATTTCTGGGCAATTTTCTCAACCCCCCCCACCCTAGGAGCTTGGTCTTTTTTTTGTAAAATTTCAGGAAGAGGGCCATTTCATGTAATTTGGAAGGTATAAACAAAGTCGTCGTAAAAGCTGATCGTTAACAGTGTATACTTTAGAATGGTATACTTGGTCTCCTGGTGGAGCTCAGATCTCACTCCACCCCTCCGCAGCTCAGACCCCCCTGTGGAGCTCCACTCCCCGCGCCGAACCTTGCCTGCTTCTTTGTGGGTCTGAGCTTCATTGTGCTAGGGCTTAATAGGAGAACTTGCACAACCAGTGGCTGAGTAGACCTATACGTGAATCGGGTGATCTACCGACTACTTTTGCAAAATATTCTCTCCCAGTCCTTAGCACACTGGGTCTAGCCTTGAAAGTGGCTCGCGTCTGCTATATATTTTAGTTGTAACTTCAGTAAGGAATCAAGCACAAGTCCTAGCAACTCAGAAAAACTAGCACAAAAGACATGGAGGTGGAGATTATAAGCATTCTCCTGTTTAGAGAACCAGGCGCAGGCATATTTGTATCTTACGATTCCTGCACGCGATGGTGGCGCTTTTTGCTTAGGAAATGATTCTAATATTTGGGAAGGGCATGAGCATAAATTCCATTTTGAAAGCTCGCGTTTAAGCTGAAAACGGGCGCTATCTCTGATGAATGTTGCTGCTCACCGACCGCGAGCCTACCGTGAACGTCGTACATACCACGAACACCTCGGCTCCGCGTTCTTCAATTCCGAGGCCCACGGCTCCTGGGCCCTGCCCTGAATCTGCCAAACGTGTTGAACGCCACAGAGAGTCCGCTTTGTGGGTATAGGTGCGCTTGCCGCTCCCTCAGTAATGCTGGTTGGCGGCTTTGTAATGCATCGTTCATGGAACGGTAGTCTAGCGATAGAATCCTCTCTGCCTGTTAGAGAAGGCGCAATGAAGAGGATGTGCTACTGAAGAATAGAGGAGCTTGGGGCAGCCATGTACTATTTTTCAAATGATTCTTAGAGGGTTATCGTCACCATTCTGCAGTGATTCTGTTATGAATCTGTTGGTAATGGAGTCGCGTTATCGAAAATATTTTTAGCTGGAGGCTCGGGGTAGCTGTGTCGCAAACCTGCCCAGATCTACCGGGTCGGCGCTTTGAGCATGCCGGGTCGCAATCTCATCGGCAACCTTGTGGAATATTCGTGGCAGATTCTTTCACAGAATATTGCCTCAAATGTGACGTCTCCGTTTGCAGGCGCTTCATAAACCTCGAGCACAGCATACGGTTTGTTCAGAAAACACTGTATATGAGTGTTGAACTTCTTTCCGAGCTGCAAGAAGGGGGACCGTGCCCTCTATTAGACCGATCATGGCGCCATGCACATTCTCAAGGCTAGCTGTGAGAATTCAAACCTGGGAAGACACCGCTGCAATGGGACTCCTGTTGAAAGGATGTGTTGAAGATGATCGAAACACTTAATCAGTGGACTGCGAGCTTGGACAGTAAAAAGGATGTGGATGTAATCTATTTTAATTTCGAAAAAGCATTTGATAAAGTGGACCATATCAAGCTTATTTTCAGACTTGAACAGCTGGGCATCCGCAAAGCTACTTTCACCTGGATTAAAGCCTTTTTGACGGATAGAACATTGCAGGTTCGGGTAAATTCCTCCTTTTCAGCCTGTAGAAGTGCGTTAAGTGGGGTGCCTCAAGGGGGAGTCCTGTCTCCCATTTTGTTTAATATTTATGCTTATGACATTCCCACCAGGGCTGTGCGTAACTGAATTTTCGAATTTCGTAAATCGTAATTTCTCAAATTCCTCGTAATACGTAACTGATAATGAGTAATAAGCCCACACACAGCCTAATCCTCATTCGATGTTGAAGAACTTTAGCAATCCAGTGATGAAGTATTTCCATATCGAAGGAGGTTGGAGGTTGAGTTTCGAAATGACACCTTTTTTAGTAGTACTTCGATGAATTTTCTGTACACATAGGTACGTGGGATGGTTATGACTTTAGTGGACAAAATAAAACTCTGAGCTTAATCAAGTAGAGAATCATCGCTTTATCAAACAAAGTACGATGGAAGCCAAGGAGGGCAGGATTGTGATGAGAAAAAAAATAACGGTTCAATAGTTTTAGACTCAATCTGTTGAAGCCATCGTGCGCGCTGTTAATCAATTTCAATTATTTTTGTGTACAATAGAACAAATTGGGCTAGCTGACAACCACCAGATTTGAGGCTCTGGAAATTCGCCCCTTTAAAGGCACTGTTCACGATAATTTTCATCCTCGAGGTTTCCAATACAAAAGCTTATCGTGGCTCTCAGAAGCAGAACAGCGTCAAAAAACGGGAAGAAAAGCTACCCAGGAGTCGCACAACGGCTTAGAAAAGTGGGCAAACCCCGCCGCTTTGGGCAAGTCCGGCCCTCGACGTGAACAAATGAAAACTCGAGATCGCGAAATGAGCTAGGGTTTCCGATCAGAAGCCCCGTTCTTCCCATCATTCTCAACTTCTCTCTTTACTGAGGTCAGCGCGCATTGGCTGCAAAAGACAGAAGTTACAAGCCTCGGACAACTCGTCCACCATGCTTCCACAGCTCACCTTTTGAGGGGCCATCACTCCGTTTCTAGAGGTCTTGTACAATTCCAGAGACATCTTTGAAATCAGAATGGAATCGTTCGAAACATAGGCAAAAAAAACAGAGAAGGAATTTCTATTGTGAACACTGCCTTTGAAGTTATGGCCACCTGAAAACTGCTGTGGGGTCGATCGTCTAGCACTTCTAGGTCGATCATCTAGCACTTTTCGATAGAATGTTGATCCGACTGTCAAATAACGTGGAAAAAAACTATGGAACAAATTCCGCATGAAGGAGATCTCCAGAATGGCAATGATTAGACCCCTCTAAATGCAGAAAACTTCCAAAACGAATTTGGCGGGAAGTTCAGATTCATTCTTACAGAGTATTCAAGCCCGTTTTTATTTGCAAATGGAAACTTTTCAGGAGCTTCTTCGACATTTTCGTTCACTGAGGAGGCCAAGCTATACAAAAACATGAAAAATAATATATTGTTTCCTGCGCGTAAGATGCCTTGAATGCTTGGACAAGGTGGCCACCCTAGAGGGGATATACATTCACAAACCTACGTTTTAAGGCAAAAATCGAGTCTGCCCTCTATATTTGTGAAGCGTTCCCCTGAATGGAGCGTTCCCACCTATAAGCACAAGTTTGTTGGGATGGAGACAGCAGTCTGAGGGGTAAAGGTTGTTCAGAATTCTGGAATGCGGAAAGGTAAAGGTTTTCTCCAAATATCTCATTCACAAATGAACAATTTTTTATGCCCTTTTCTTTTGCCATTAGAATTTGCTGAATCTCTTAATCTGAGAAAAAAAAAGATTAGAAAACTCTTTTTAAAAGGTACAACACCCGCGCTAAGTTTTGTAAAAACGGGGAGCATTTGCAAAACTTGGCAAAAAAACGTCTTATGCTTGTAACTTTTTTGAACAAAGACGGTTTTGAATTCTGGAAACGCCAACATATTCACAGCTGAAATTCCTACATAGGTATTTACATTGAAAACCGAAGCTCCCTAAGATCGCTTCGTTTTCGAGTAAAATTGTTTTTGTGGTCATTTCACAGGAACGTCGCGCGCGGCAAAGTGCGGCGAAACTTTGAGTAGTAATTGTACAGTTAATAGGAGAGCAATCTTCATGTTTTCTTCGTTAATTAGATGAAGGTGTGGCAATCTCGAGACCTGTGCGTATTGAATTTTCCAAATCCTTGATTAAACACGGTCGTGAGCTTTCTGAATAGTCGGATTTTGTTGCGAAAGCCCAAGACCGATAAATGGAGAATTTCGAAGATCTAATTTGCACAGATCTCTAAATAGCCCAACTTCCCTCTAATTGACGAAGGTAACATAGGGGTTGCTGCTCTATTACTGCTGCGATTACTACTCGAAATTTCGTCGCACTTTGCCGCGCGCGATGGTTTTGGGAAACGACCGCAAAAGCAATTTTACTCGAAAACTAAGCGATTTTAGGGAGCTCCGCTTCACAATGAACATTATTATGTAGGAGTTTGAGCTGTGAACATGATAGCGCTTTGGGAATCAGAAAACGTCTCCGTTCAAAAAAGTTACATGCATCGGACGCTTTTTTGCCAAGTTTGGCAAATGCTCCCCGTGTTTAAAAACTTAGCGCGGGTATTGTACTTAGGTGACCCTGCTGCCATATTTTTATTTCAAATGGTTCAAACTGAGTTCTGAGATTACCATTTTCCCTCTCGTAGCTTCTGGAGACATCTATCAAAGGTAATTTTGGGAGTCCCCGTAAAATTCTTTATCGCTTACTGTTTTCTGGTCAGAAAAATATTCTCCCGATTCTTCAGCAGATTTGGATCCTAGAAACACCAGTTTCTTGCTTGTACGTTCACACCGCTGAAGACGGAGAAGTTGTATTGGAAGCCACGCGAAATTCTGCAACGAAGTGTCTATTGGGTTCCAATCTTTGTTTGTTCCATGAGCCAGCCAGGTCTTTAGAGCTGAGTCCCATATTTACTGTCCATCTCGAGATGGAATCGCTAAGGTGCGTCCGAATGAGAATGGCGGCCCATGCGGTCAGCGTGCTTGGCAGGCGGCCGTCGCATTCGCCGCTCTCGGACGAGCATGAGAAAAGTCCCCACCGCCATCGACTACGAATGGGGCCGGCACCGGCTGGCAGCAAGCTCTGCGCCGATAAATCTCTGTAGACGGGGGGAGAGGGGACGGCCGTCGTCGAAATCCAACACTCGTCCGAGGGCGGCATATGCGACGACCGCCTGCCAAGCACGCCGCCATTCTCATTCGGGCACAGTTTACCCGCAGTTGCAGATGAGTGCTTTTGCACCTTGCAGAGAGCTTGAAGACAGTTGTGGTGGGACGAACATCAATCGGTTTAGAGCCTCGTGGTCGTGGTCCAAGAATGATTATGTGTGCACTACACGTTGCAACAGCGGCTGTCTGGAACTGCGGACCCGAATTTCGCTCTGATATAAACTGTAGCTCCATCAAAGGTCTGCGTCTCTCGTGTTCATGTTCGGCTTTACAGACCTGGCTCACATTCGAAGCAATAAAAGGTTGGAACCTAATAATGTTTGGGCCGGTCAGTGTGATCATACCTAAATCTCGTTATCAACAATTGTATTTCGCCATGACCGACCCCACTGCTGACTACGCCCGACTTGGAATGTCAGGCTAGGGAAATTGAATTTAAAAAGAAAATTAAATATCAAGAGTGTTAAATTTATCTATGAACAAGATTGAATTTAAAAAGAAAATTAAATATCAAGAGTGTTAAATTTATCTATGAACAAGATCCCAATTTTGTATTGTTCCTTCTTCAACCACGTTTTCACGTTTTGTTACGATTTGTTACGATTCGTTATGATTTTGGGCCGAAATTTCGTAAATCGTAAATCGTAAAAAAATTGCCAAAAACGCCCGTAATTCGTAATTCGTAATTACGCACAGCCCTGATTCCCACTATCGTTGAGCGCTGTGGCGTTAGGTGTGAAGTTTTTGCTGATGATATTAAGGTATTCGGTGAAGTAGGCGTTGACGGGATTAGGTTAATACAAAATGGTATTGATATGGTTTATCGCTGGTCGCTAAATTTCTGGGGCCTTCCTCTGTCAGTAGTGAAAACGAAAGTTTTGCACCTGGGACACGCTAATCAACAGGCCATTTACAAAATCAATAATGAGCCAATCGAGGCGGTCGACAAAATCAAGGACCTTGGATTCATAGTTGATAAAAAACTCACGTTCGATGAACATTGTGGGCACATTGCTGCCAAAGCGCAACAAAGGCTGTTTCTATTATTCAAGTCTTTGCGGTCTAAGGATCCGCATTTATTGACCAAAGCATACAATGTTCGTTCTATGGTAGAGTATGGAACCTGCGTTCTTGCACCGCATAAGCGCAAGTTTATTGAAAAAATAGAAAGGGTGCAAAATTGCTTTACGAGGAAAGTCTTTTTAAGAGCGATGGGATTCTCTTATAGCGAAATACCCAGGGGTTACCTTAGGAATAGAAGGTTGCACTTGGACACCCTTGCTATTCGTAGGAGGAGAAATGATTTGCTCATGATTTTTAATATGCTAAATGGACTCGTTGGTTTGAAATTATCTGAGTTTTTCACACTGATACGTTCGAATACACGAGGGCAAAGGTTCAAACTTAGCTTTCCCAGGCCTCGTTCTCAAATAAGGCGGCATTTCTTTACAATTCGTGCGGGATTGGACTATCTAAGCTTGAGTAAGAAGTTGCAAGTGCCGGCTACCTGTTTTGGCTTCAAAACGGTGGTCGGTCGGTATCTTCAACAGGAACCATTGGTGTCTTAGTCTTGGTTTAGTTTTTTTTTCTACTAGTTCTATAGTGTTCGAATTTATTGTGTTCAGATTGTTGATTTTTAGATTTTTTTAATGTCATATCACATGTGCTTGCGCATGTAATAAATTTGAAATTTAAGATGGCACTCTGATCCGCGCTTTGTCATTTTTCCTTTTGACATCACCTCAGTGAAGTAATTGGCGAGTACCATTGATTGGAATTCTGTTTTATTACAGGTATAAATCGCCGCTCTTCCTGGGTGTCTTATCATTTTTCGGATTTTACCTCCTAATAAATGTCTTGTTCCATTACGCAAAGGCTAGAAAGACTGAGCCAGTGCGGATTACTGGAGTGAGTTTGTTCCCAATTTAAATGAAATGGGAATATGTGTTCATTTAACTGTGGCCTTGCGTCGAATTTATTTAGTGCAGGAGGTTATGAATTTTTAGGTCTAACAAAATCGTTCCGTTATGCGCTTTTCGGAAAATTAAGCTTTTGCGTGGGTTTGAATAAGTAAAGACTAGAGGAAGGCAAATACTTGAGCTATCGCCTACGGTCATAGAAAGGGTATGAGCTTTATTGTGGTTTTACATCGAACAATATTGATTTTTCAAATAAATTTTATATATGAGAATGGTTCGAACTGTCCTTGGTTTCAACTGTTACGCTAGGTGGAAGACTACCGTAGTTCGTGGAGAGGTGGAATTCTGTCTACTCATAAATGCGCAAAAGTAAGCTAAGTGAGTTTCATCGGAATATTCGAATTACTGGTAATTGCTGTTGTATGAGCGAACGGAATCCACTTTATCATCTGATATGGAAACCTTCTCCATAGCATAACGTATGAAACCAAGGAGGGTCAAAGCCACGCTGATTTTGGGGGAAAATTAGAATTATTTTAAAAAGCAAAATTGTCTGATGGAACACTAAAAAGGGAGGCTTGCCAACTTCCGGTGGCGATTTGGAAAACCATATTGTCGTTGCTGTATGTCTGAGACACAAACAAATGATCTGTGCTTGAAAATTGCTAAATGGCTGCGGGGATTCTAAAAATGGCATTTTCATTGCGTCTTCGGTCACTTACCACCCCACGGCGGCGCGACGGCCTCTCCCTCGCGCGATGTGTGCAGCGGCAGAGAAAGAGAGTCAGCGCGCAGAGATGAAGGGTGGCCGGCAGCCCGGCTGCCGAACCAGCCCGCCGCCAGCAGCTCGTCGACGCGTTGGGTTCAATGCAAGGGTTGTACAACGAATCCGGAGGAGTATTTCATCATTGTCTTGGCATATCACGTGAGCAGCCGATGTGTTTGCCTTGGAAAGTGAAGCAGTATTCCTCCCATTTTCCAGTACAGTGTTGAACACTTTTAAAGCATTCTGAGCAGTTACGCAAATCTCTGCTTGCTTTTAGGGCTTACGTACAGAATACATCTCTATTTCATTTGACTCAAACGTTCTTGTTCGTAGCTTAACAGCGATCACCATTTTTTGAGAATACTGAATTTAAAAATGAACCTACTAAATTTTCTCAAACTTTCCAAAACTTCCTTATGATAAAACTTGAATACTGTCATCAAAACAGTTGTTTTATAAAGCTGTGCAGTTCTTCGCTCTTATTTTCGGATGCATATTTTAGCATTATCATGGATGGATGCCTCACAACTTCAAATCATTATTATCTTGCTCCTTCCCAATTATTTCTTCAAATTAGGGGTGTTCTATTTTGTTTTACTGTTCTTTTCAAAGTCGCGTTTAATTCCATAACTTTCGTAAATATCTGCAGCTTAATGAAAATCACAAACCAACTTAATCTGCACCTCCGAGGAAAAAAAAAGGAAATGGAACGGTAGTGCCTAAAAAGTGTTAGCGGTTGTCTGCCTCTTCTGCAGATGGCCAGTGTTCATTCCCTCCAGCAATTTTCGGATCTTCTCGAGACCGCACCGTGAGCCGTCTTATTTGAATTCAGATAGAACATTTTCGAATGCGTCTGGGTAACAATAGCAGAAAAGCATTTCTGAAAGTTGGGCTCCGCAGAAAAGGTCAAGGATTTGGCATTGCTCCTAAATGTCGTGAAATTGTCTTATTGGATTTGGCTCTCAACTTGATTTTTCAAATGTAGTGAAATTGTCGAATTGATTTGGCTGTGATGATACTATATGCAGATAACATAATCATTAAATGTAGTGAAATTGTTGCAAACGGATTTGGCAGGAGCTCTGTCAATTATCACAGTCAAATCACGCGTCAGAAGGTCCTCTGGCGAGCGAATGAAGAACAAAAAGAAAAATAATAATCCTCAGTCAACAATGCTGAACGAAACGTGGCCTTATGGGCTAGAATTAAGGTTTTCCAAATGCTATTCTGCCTTTTCAGTGTGGCCTTTTCAGGTACCAGACCTTCCCTCACCGATGAGATAAAATTCATGAAAACGAAATCTAACGCAATTTACTCGCTACTGACTATGTCTTCGTGTCCTCAACGCTTTCACGGTTCGCATTGTATAGAAACGTTTTGCTGCTAGGTTTATTCCTGTTCTCATTCGATTCAATATGCGCTCCAAGGAAAACCCCTTCTGACGCGTGATTTGACTGTGATAATTGATAGAGCTCCTGCCAAATCCGTTTGCAACAATTTCACTAGATTTAATGATTATGTTATCTGCATATAGTATCATCACAGCCAAATCAATTCGACAATTTCACTACATTTGAAAAATCAAGTTGAGAGCCAAATCCAATAAGACAATTTCACGACATTTAGGAGCAATGCCAAATCCTTGACCTTTTCTGCGGAGCCCAACTTTCAGAAATTTTGTTATTATATTTAGTAACATAAAACTGATTGTGAAGAGAGAAAGCGGTCCTTGCAGTAATCCTAAGACTTTAGTGTGGAATGTATAACGATCAAGTGCAAGAGTTTTGACAATTACAGTGTTTGGAAGACTTGCCTCTCGAACAGCTCTTATAAGAGATCAATTTTTCTTTTTTTCTAGAATAATCTTTCAGTTTCTTCTGAGTTTATCACCATAAACACT
Organism: Aplectana chamaeleonis; assembly: GCA_029168955.1. Lineage (NCBI taxonomy): Eukaryota > Metazoa > Nematoda > Chromadorea > Rhabditida > Cosmocercidae > Aplectana > Aplectana chamaeleonis. The sequence goes on from JAPDOI010000202.1 coordinate 1,139,882, forward strand.
TTTTCTAACCACTCAACAAAGAAAACGGGAGCCTGAGTTCTTAGAAATTCCAAAACAATAAAATCCGTTATAATTCGGAGTTATTTCTTATAATTACTGCTTTCTTCACTTCCATTCATTGTATTCCCCTTGTCAATAACCCCATAACTCAAGAAGTGTCGTTTGACACCCTCCTCACAATTCCAGCCATCGTTGGAGCTTCCCCCGCACGGTATGACGAAATAGAGCCGCCGCAGCTAGCAGCCTGCCACTCAACCTATGCAGAGACGCTAGACGACGAGGGCGCCAGCCGCGCTCGATACCGTTTCGCAGCAGCCGCAGCTCGGTCGGGTGGTAAGTGCCCCGTAATCTTTTCATTGCTTCACAAAAAGGTAAGGGTACCTACCATCGGAGAATTTTTGGGGCGATCAGAAAAAAAAATTTCGGATTTGTCTCGAAACTTTAAACTGGGGGTTATTTAGGGCACTGAACTCGAATCTGGGGTCTATTCCTCGCCAGACTTAGGGTTACTGTAGGTTACGGTAGGCATAATGCCTTTTAACTTGCGATACGTACCTTAAAAATTCGAAAATCGAAAAAGGACCTCAAATTCGCGTTCAGCGTCCCAGATAGCACCCACAGTAAAATTTTGAGTGAAATCTGAGACTTTGACCAAGCTACCGTATACCTACCGTAACCTACCGTAATTTGTCGAAAATCGATAAACGGGTAGCAGATCCGTGTTAGGAACGAAATTTTTTCGAACGGAAATTTTTCAATTTTCGTCCGTTCGAAATCCGATTTCTCGAAATTCACTCGTTCGGAATACCTTTGAACAAATTTCGAAAAAAAAATTCGAAGTTTCCGACAAATTTCGAAAAAAATACGAAATTTCGATTAGTTTCGAAATTCGTTGGTTCGAAATTTTTTCGAACGAAATTTTTTCAATTTTCGTTCGTTCGAAAATGTTTCGAACGAAAAAATTTTGATTTTCGTTTGTTCGACATTTTTTTCGAATTTGTACAACTATACACAAAATCCCTCTTTTTAAAGCTTCGGAGCAAATCGGACGGAATTTTTTAAGTATTGATAAATGGGCCTCAGATTCGTAATCAGCACCCTAAACAACCCCTAGAAACAACTTAAGCTCAATCCGAGACAATTTCTTGACGGCCCCCAACATTGTCATTCGTGTACCCCTTTTCTCTTGGCGAAGGTATGGAAATGTTCACTTTTAGAAATCTACTGTGGATCTCTGAGGCATTTAGCCGATTCTGAGTATGGAATATTGAAGCACTGTCCCCCTCCTAGAACATATTAAAGTTGCGTCTCTAAACTCCATCTTACGTGTGCAACCCTCCCTTGTAAGGGTTGCAGGCGCAGTACAAATCAAATGAGGGGCTGTCCCGCTTTCAGCACTTCGAATTCCATTCGGGACGTATTCGCTCGAAAGGATTAGCGTGATGTTTCCAACTGCAAAAGACGGAACAACTCCTCCGATGTGTGCTTTCTGCGCCTGCAACCCACACCCTATTGTGAACCATGTTTGGCCGTTTAGTTTGTTCCTTTCACGATGGAGTGCTGCAGTCGACTAGTCGTTCAATACTCGACTTTGCAGCTGTCAACCACCTGCCATTCGCAAAAAAATGGGCAACAGTAGACAGCAGGGACTCACACGGATTTTTGGGGTTTTCAGGCGAGTTTCCGTGTGTGCACGCGGTACTCTTGGTAATGACGTGTTAGTGAGGGTTTAACAGCGCTCCTGAGCATCAACGGTTGACACGAGAGAGGTGGCAACATTTCTAACGCTTCAAGTTGCCATGAAAGGTCTGTATGTGTATGGCCGCCTGGACCTAGGGTGAAAGTACAAGTGTGAACGGGAATGGCATACAGTTTGTTTAGGAAAAGTGCACAAAGTGTGCATAATGAGCACACCAAAAGAGCTCCGTAACATCCTCAGTGCAATCGGGGACTCAGCGTTTTGCAACAGAAAAACCTTTGACCGAGGTATTTATGGGAAGAAAGGTGAGGCTGGATTAGACTATAGGTCCTAGGCCGGGATCATACTTCAAGCGACGAGCGACGCGACGTAATGCTTACCTTCGGTATCGACCGAAAATTAATATGCCTGATGCGCACTGTCGCCGTCGCTGGTCGCGGCCAGTATGATCCCGGCCAAAAAATGGGCGGCGCCGCATGATCGATACTCCTCCATTGCATGCTGCCGCGCCTTCCAGCGGCGGGAGTCTATTCGGCTCCTTAGCCCTTGACGGGTTGATTTGCTGTCTTTTTCGTGCATCAGAGTCCGGCGGGGTGGCGACCGGACACACCGGCGGTGAGGGGGATCAAAAAAGTGAAATTTGTAAATTGGGGGGATCGTAGAGACTTTTGACTAAATTTTCGTCTTCAAGGAAGGGGTTTCGTAAAAATTTCTGACATTTTTCGGAATTTTACCTACCATGTGTTGGGGGTATTAGTTTTGCCTAGATCGGTCACAACGCCCTACTAGACCCAGCCGTGCACTAGTGTGCTCACAATGAAGACTATTAGTAAATCTACTATTCGTCGACGTTGATCTATCATTCATCGTCACTTACCCTGCATGTGCTTCATCTCTGGGCTAGGGATCATACTACCGTCGCGACGATGCGTAGGGGAAAAAACGGTATCGATCAGACGCGGCGATATTGCGCTTCTGAGCGGATCGATTCTTTTGATGAGCAGAACGGCAGTCCTATAAGTGAACTCAAATGATATATTCATCTGAGATCAGTTGAAACCTTAGTTTTCAGCCACATTTCCGAAATTTTAAATATGCAGATCGTCACGTTGATATCAGTGCCGCTCTCCATTCGGCAACGTTGCAATAAAATCGCGGCGATGTACATATTTGCCGGAAATTTTGCCTGCGTGTTTAAAGACGGAGGTGTCAACCATTCTCGGGTGAGTATCTCATCCCATTTCAGTCCACAAAGTGCCTTTCTGCTTATGAGAACAATCCACTCTCTCCAAGGCGCAGTATCGCCGCGATCGATCGATATCAGTGTTTTCCATTCATAGCCGCGATTGAAGTATGATCGCAGTCTTAATGTATGAATTTAGAGCAGTGGTGATCGCTGGTGTGAGAGGTGTTATATTTATAGAAACGAGCGCACACACCACTGTACTATATGTCAACGGTAAGCATTTTGTGTATGGAAATCCTTTACTTCGGAAGAACCCTGTTTTAGGTGCATACTAGGAATGGATCATCATTGCATTTGGATAAATCAGTGTGTGGGAGCGCATAATCATAGGCATTTCTTTCTATTCTTATTCTACCTACTATGTGCTACATTTACTATTGTTATAGCCGGTTTTAACACCCTTTATGACCATATTCATATGGTGAGTTGTTTACCGAGTTAAGACTTGAACCTGGTAACTTTAGGCGGTTTAGCTCCCTGAATGGGATGTATGGCTGCCTTTTTTAGAGGACCTCGAATTAACTGGGTGTGCCCCTCACGCAAGAGACTGAGGGTTCTCTATGAGTCGTTCCATCTGCCAATTCACTGTATTGTAAGCATCGGTGAACGAGTTTCAGAAGGCTCTCTCTTCAGCGGGATTCTGTATTCTACTAGATTAGTGGTTGGGCTGTTTAGGAATATTCATTTACTGCTGCTGGGCCCTGAGTTCACATTGCTCTGCCAGTTCGCCGGTTGTGCTATAAGTTCTCTAATCGAACACACATTAAAGGCACACTACGCTCAGAAAACCGTATATTAGTATTTCATGTTTTTGTGTTGCCCGGCCTCTTTAGGGAACGAAAGTGTCTTCTTCTTCTTCTTCTTCTTCTGCAGCCTCAAAGTGGTTTTTGTCATAGGTTGAGGAACTGGGCGGCCTTCACAGGATTCGTCCAAAGGTCCATTGTTGTTAAGGAGGTAGGTCTCTTCGGGCACATGAACAAGTGCGCCGTGTCGTGTCCGGGAGCACCACAGTCCGGGCATGCGTCTGGTCGGCTGCTGTCGATCTTGTTGACGTAAGACATGAGCAGAATAGAGTGACCACAGCGCAGCGATGCAAGAGCACATCTGGCTTGTCTGCCGAGTTGAGACTCGGACTGGCGAACCCGAGGCGGCACCGTTCCCAAGATAGGGTTCACAGCCGCCTTTGCTAGATATCCTCGAACAAACTGGGTGTGCTCCTCACGCAGAAGACGAAGCCTTTCCATGTTGGAGTCGGCCCATCTCTGTACATCAACTTTACGAGGAGCATCGGCGAACGGCGTCCTAATCGACCTCTCTCTTATGGGCTTCATGATTCTCTTCGACGGATGATTCGGCTGCCTCAGAACATTAATATACATCTGCTGTGCCTGGAGTTCACAATGCTCCTTGACCGGCAATATGCAGGCCTCCGCGTGAAGAAGCTCCACCGGGGAGCTCCTTGCACAACCGGTAGCAATTCTAAGCGCAGCATTCCGTACACGCTGCAGCTTATTCCAGGAGCTGTCAGACACCAGGTGCTGCCACACTGGTGCCGCATATTCCAGAGCCGGCTGAAGTATTGCTCTGTAGGTTCTCAATATAGTCTCTCGGCTGCTTCCCCATGGTGTTCCTCCGAGAGCTCTCAAGATATTAAGCCTAGCCTTGACGACTGTTTGTTTCTGTTCCGCGTTTTTGTGGAACTTCAGTGAGGGATCAAGAATAAGGCCAAGCAGCTTGGGGAATTTTGCTGCTGACAACAGGTCACCATCCCATTTGACATCTGGATGGGCACTGTGTTCCTTGGTGTTCGTTGTGAACACTGAAACAGAGGATTTTGCGGCAGAGACTGTGAGCATCATTTTATCGAGGAAGAGCTTCAACTCGACGAGATAGGCGCTGATCTTGTTAGCGGCTATCTGCAGGTCACGATCCTGGCACATGATGGTGATGTCGTCGGCATACATAACAATCCTTACATCATTGGGAGGCTCGGGAATGTCCTCAAGATACAGGCTGAATAGGGCAGGGGACAACACTCCGCCTTGCGGAACACCGGCTGCTATTGGAATGCTATCGGATACATGATTCTGGAACAGAACCTTAGCACGGCGGCCTTTAGTGAACGCTGCAATCCATCGCTTCTGCCATGATGGCAGCGACGACTTGAGCAGTTTCTCGGACAGCAGTCCCAAGTTAACAGAGTCAAACGCTTTGCTCAGGTCGAGGGCGACGGCCACCGTTCTCAGGGGCTTTCTCATGTTGAACCCATCGACCGCAAAGCTCACGATCTCCAATAGAGCTGTAGTAGTGGAGTGAAGTTTCCTGAACCCATGCTGATGCTGCTGTCGCTCATTTTGATCAGCCAGGTCCGTCACGATCAACTTTTCAGCTAATTTAGCGACGGGCGATAACAGGCTTATTGGTCGAAAGCCCTTTGCCGTGCTTTGGGACTTGCCTGGCTTTGGCAACGGTATCACATTGGCTGTCTTCCAAGTTTGGGGTAGAGTGCAGGTCCGGAAAGAAGTGTTAATGATATCTGCAAGCATCGGTAGAAGTTCCGTGGGAAGCTTCTTCAGGATGGCTGGGGAGATACCGTCAGGTCCGATAGCCTTCGAATTCCGCATTTCTTTGACAGCCTTCTCTACTTGTGTGAGAGTAAAGGCCTCAGATGCGTTCATGAGCGGTAACCGGCTCAGCTCTCTAACCGTGACTCTGTTTTGCACGCCTCGCTTGGTACGTGCGATGAAAAAATTCTTGCCGAGTGCGTAAGCAGCCGCTTTCCCTGATTTGAAGACGTTCTCTTCGAACTCAATAGCGGAGCTCATCGAGGGAGCGGACTTGCCGGAAATTTTCCTCAACACTTTCCACGTCGTAGTTCCGTCCGCCTTGAAATTCAGCTTTTCAGTGAACTTCTCCCAGCATTCCCTCTTGTTCTTATCCAGATCCTGCTTGATCTCATTATCCAGCACAGCAATCTCCGGGTCTAGATGGTCTGCGGCTCTCTTCTCATCTCTGGTTCTTATCTTCTGCAGTATTTCCCTGCTGACATTTGGAAAAAAGGTCTTGACACGACCCTCAGGAATTGCTGCTTTCATGGCCTTGCGGATGGCACTTGTTAGATGGCGCTCTTTCTGATGAACATCACCATTCCATGGGAAGTCGACCGCATGGCGGAGTGGAACATCTCTGAACAGGGTCCAGTCTGCTAGGCCTAAATTAAGATAAGTGCGATGACGAAAACCAGAGTAAGGGGCAAGAGAGTCAGAGAGATCAATATAGACAAAGACGGGAATGTGATCACTGGAGAGAGTTGTGGATGTGGACCACGTGCAAGCATTAGAGAGATTGGATGACACAAGAGAGATATCTGGGCTAGAAGGTCGGCCGTTGGCAGGGAGACGAGTGGGCTGGTCATCATTGAGGATAACCAGGTCACACTCCTCAGCCCATTCTTCGACATCTTCCTCTGGCGTCAGAATCAAGAGCGGAACAGAACGTGTGAGCATTGAAGTCACCCGCAAAGACAGCTGAAGGGGAGAGTGAGCAGTCGTACAACTGCTTAAGGAGGGATAGGATTATAAGAGGGGACAAGATGATATAGGAGGAATATATATGTTAAATAGAGATAAAGGGGTTTTGAGGGAGGTGGACAGGAATGTACTCGAGTACCGTCCTTAGGAGTATTAGGGATGATATGAGAAGGTAAGGCAGATTGCACGAAAGTAGACACTCCGCCCCCAAGAGCTGTCCTTGGCATGTGATAGGCGGTGTAGCCCGGAATGTTAGGTTGGGGATAAGTGGTAGATGGAGAGAGCTTGGTTTCTTGAACCATGATAACATCCGGGTGATGAGAACGTGCGAATAGAGAGAGTTCAGATAACTTGTTGCGAAGGCCGTTGAGATTAATGTGAACAATGGAGAGGGGGCGGTTGGTAATTGAGGAATCAAAGTTGTTGGGGACAGAGCATAGAACACAACGAAAGGATGAGTCATGATGCCTCACAGAACTGAGGCCCGAACAGGAGAAGTGCACCCACCTTTGGCATCCAAAGCACTGGACACTTGTTTTATGCCAGGTAACATCCTCGCCGCAGGTGGCACATGGATACTTCCGTGCTGGACCTGGATTCCTCTCGACGCCGGCCCTTTGTAATAAAATCCTCAGGAGAGCTGCGGCCGACCAGCACCTCTCCCATGACAAAAACCCTCTTCTCGGAGGGGTTGACGTCGGTTTGCACGGAGGCGATCTTCTTTCCTCCACACTGCCACGGCACGAACGTACGACATCTCGGCAGCTCTTCTTCTTCTCTGCTGCCACATCGAGGGTTCTGCCATAGGCGGAGGAACTGGGCGACCAGTAGTGGATTTGTCATAGGTCCATTGTGGTCAGCGTGGGGGGTCTCTCCGGACAGTTAAATCAATGTGCGGTGTCATGGCCGATGGAACCGCAGTCCGGACAAACATCAGTTTCGCTGCCGTCAATCTTGCTGACGTAGGACATTAGCATTGTCGAGTGACCGCAACGCAGCGATGCGAGTGTGCATCTAGCCCTTCTTCCGAGTTGAGTCTCGGGGGTGCAGGCTGGGAGCGGTACTTCTCCTAGTATGGGATTTACCGCCGCCTTCTCAAGATGACACCGTACGAACTTGGTGTGCTCCTCGCGCAGAAGACGGAGTCGTTCTTGCTATGAGTCGTGCCATCTTTGCAAATTGACCTTTTTTGGAGCATCGGCGAATGGCTTTCTTATACTTCTCTCTCTAACGGGGTTCAGCATTCTCCAAGACGGGTGGTTTGGTTGTTTTATAATATTGATGTGAAATTGCTTGGGCTGCCGAGATGTCATACGTTCGTGCCGTGGCAGTGTGGAGGATAGAAGACCACCTCCGTGCAAACCGACTTCAACCCCTCCGCGAAGAGGGTTTTTGTCATGGGAGAGGTGCTGGCTGGTCGCAGCTCTCCTAAAGATTCTACTACAAATGGCCGGCGTCGAGAGGAATCCAGGACCCGCTCACAAGTACCTATACGCCACATGCAGCAAGGATGTTACCTGGAGAAAAACCAGCGTCCAGTGCTTCGGATGGCAACAGGTGGGTGCATCTCTCCTGTTCGGGTCTCAATTTTGTGAGGCATCACGACTCTTCCTTCCGTTGTGTTCTGTGCTCTGCCCCCAGCAACTCTGATTCCTCATTCACCAACCGCCCCCTCTCTATTGTACATATCAACCTCAACGGCCTCCGAGCCATGCTGTCTGAACTCTCTCTTTTCGCACGCACTCATCATCCTGATATCATTATGGTTCAGGAAACCAAGCTGTCTCCTTCCGCTAATGCTCGTCACGCTAACATTTCTGGCTACACTGCTTATCATGCTCCAAGGTTATCTCTCGGCGGAGGAGTTTCTACTTTCGTATTATCAAATATACCCTCTCATCTCATACCAAACACCCCCCAAGGACGGTACTCTCGAGTACCTACCTATCCATCTCCCTCTTAAAACACCTCTATCATTTTTTATTATCTATATCCCTCCTACCACGTCCTGTCCTCCCCAATCTTATGACCCTATTCCTTCACTCAAGCAGTTGTACGACTGCTCCCTTTCACCCTCTGTTGTCTTCGCAGGCGACTTCAATGCTCATACATTCTGCTCGTCGCTTGACACTGATGCTAGAGGAGAAGACGTCGAAGAATGGGCGGAAGAGTGCGATCTGGTCATTCTCAACGTTGATCAGCCCACTCGTCTCCCGGCCAACGGCCGATCCTCTAGTCCAGACATCTCTCTTGTATCATCTAATCTCTCCAGCGCCTGCTCTTGGTCTACCGCTACCACTCTGTCCAGTGATCATATCCCCGTCTTTGTCCATGTCGATCTCTCTAATTTTCTTGCTCCTTATTCAGGTATCCGTCAAAGGTCTTATATTAATCTTTGCCTTGCAGACTGGCGCTTGTTCAGGGAGGTGGCACTTCGCCATGTGGATGACTACCCATGCAATGGAAACGTGCACCAGAAAAAACGTCACTTGACCGACGCGATTCGCAAGGCTATAAAAGCAGCCATTCCGGAGGGCCGACGTTGTGGTAACCCTGGCCACACGACAGCACATCTATTCGACTGTTCGAAGAGGCCCACCTCACTGACGACAATAGATTTGTGGTTGAATCCAACTTCGGTCGCCCGTTTCTTGAACCTATGACAAAAACCCTTCTGCGGCTGCAAAGAAGAAGAAGAAGAAATTGCTGGGCCTGGAGCTGACAGTGCTCTTTAACTGGTAATAAACGGGCCTCAGCATGTAGGTGCTCGACTGGGGTACTCCTTGCACATCCGGTGGCGATGCGAAGAGCGGCATTCTGTACGCGTTGCATCTTACAAGGGGGGTTTGCACACATGAGATGGAGTTTCGAGATGCCACTTTAATATGCTCTAGGGGGAGCACAGTGCTCCAATGTTCTGTTTCCAGAATCGGCTAAATGGCTGAGAGATTCACAGGAGATTTCCAAAAGTGAACATTTTCATACCTTCGCCAAGAGAAAAGGGGTACACGAATGACAATGTTGGGGGCCGTCAAGAAATTGTCTCGGATTGAGCTCAAAACTTGTTCCTGGGGGTTGTTTTGGTTGCTGATTGCGAATCTGAGGTCCATTCGTCCACATTTCAAAAAATACGTTTGATTAGGTCCGGAGCTTCAAAATGGGGAAATTTTGCTGACCACAGGCGAATTTTGACGATTTCGAGAATTCTACGATCAAATCGCCTCAAAACTTGTACGTAGTGGATATTCGGGCTGCTTAACACGAATCCTTCTTCTTCTTCTTTGCAGCCGCAGAAGGGTTTTTGTCATAGGTTCAAGAAACGGGCGACCGAAGTTGGATTCAACCACAAATCTATTGTCGTCAGTGAGGTGGGCCTCTTCGGACAATCGAACAGATGAGCTGTAGTGTGGCCAGGATTACCACAATCAGGCTTACTGCTGTCGATCCTATGCGAGTATGACATCAGCATAGGTGAATGCCCGCAGCGCAACGAGGCGAGGGAACATCTAGCTCGCCTACCGAGTTCCATCTCGGAGTTGCTGACTTCAGGTGGTGCGATCCCCAATATGTGGTTGACAGCCACCCTACTCAAGTGATCCCTGACGAAACGGGTGTGCTCCGCACGTAAAAGACGAAGACGATCTAATTGGGAGTCCGTCCATCTTTGTATATTGACTTTCTCGGGAGCATCCGCAAAAGGCCTTCTGATATTTCTCTCTCTCTCACAGGATTCATAATCCTTCTTAATGGGTGATTGCTGCGCTTGGAGTTGACAGTGCTCTTTAACAGGCAGAATATGGGCTTCAGCATGAAGATGCTCCTCTGGAGTGCTCTTTGCACACCCAGTGGGAATCCGAAGAGCAGCATTTTGAACTCGCTGCATCTTTGTCCACGATGAATCCGATACTATGTGTTGCCATACCGGTGCTGCATACTCCAACGCCGGCTGCAAGATTGTCTTGTACGTGGTCAGGATCGTATCCTTGCTACTTCCCCACGACGTTCCTCCCAGAGGTCGTAGGACGGTGAGCTTTGCTCTCACTGTAGCCTGTTTCTGCTCAGTATTCTTGTGGAACCTCAGCGAAGGATCCAATATTAGACCAAGCAGCTTCGGGAAACGTGCGGCAGGCAGACGAGCGTCTTCCCAGTTCACAACGGGGTGAGCACAGTGTTTCTTAGGGTCAGTGGAGAAAACAGACACAGATGATTTAGCGGCAGAGACAGTGAGCATCATATCATCGAGAAAGCTCTTCAAGACGACGAGGTGGCTATTGATCTTGCATGCAGCTACATTAATGTCTCTGTCCCGGCACAAGATGGTGATGTCATCCGCGTACGCAACGACTTTAATGTCACTTGGGGGGACGGGCAAATCTTCAAGGTAAAGACTGAACAGAGCAGGCGATATGACTCCTCCTTGAGGGACACCGGCAGCGATCGGGACGCTATTAGAGACATGTCCCTGGAACAGCACTTTTGCTCGGCGCCCTTTGATGAGTGCGGATATCCATCGTTTCTGCCAAGGCGGGATGGAGGACCTCAAAAGCTTCTCAGACAGTATGCCCAAGTCGACAGAATCAAAAGCTTTCGTGAGGTCCAGGGCTACACCAACAGTGCGTTGAGGTTTATAGGCGTTGAAGCCATCCAAGACATAGCTCACAATCTCCAGCAGCGCCGTGGTGGTAGAATGTAATTCATCGTTAACACGAATCCGCAACCCGTTTATCGATTTCCGATAAATCACGGTAGGTTACGGTGGGTATACGGTAGCTTGGTCAAAGTCTCAGATTTCACTCAAAATTTCACTGTGGGTGTTATCTGGGACGCTGAACACGAATTTTAGGTCCATTTTTCGATTTTCGAATTTTTAAGGTAGGTATCGCATGTTAAAAGGCATTATGCCTACCGTTACCTACAGTAACCCTATGTCTGGCCCGGAATTGACCCCAGATTCGGATTCAGCGCCCTAAATAACCCCCAATTAAAAGTTTCGAGCCTAATCCGAAAATTTTTTTTCTGAACTCTTGAAAAAATTTCCTTACCTTTTTGATGAAAATGCCGTTTTTGGAATCCCCTTAGCCATTTAGCCAATTTCAAGTACAGTTCATTTGTGTACTCTCACAGACCTACATCAACGACAACATGATTTTCCGAATTGCCACCTGAAGGTAGCAAGCCTCGCTTGTTAGTCCAAGAGGATTCTGAAACTAGATGTTGCCAAACCGGTGCGGCGTATTCCTTGGCTGGTTGAAGAATCGCCTTATACGTCGTGAGTAACATTTCCTTGCTGCTACCCCATGAGGCACCGCCTAAGGCTTTGAGAACGTTGAGTTTAGCTTTGACGACAGCCTGCTTCTGCTCGGTATTCTTATGAAACTTGAGTGACGGATCGAGCACAGGACCGAGCAGCTTTGGAAAGCGAGCAGCAGGCAAACGGTCTCCATCCCACTCTACATCCGGATGAGCGCTTGGTCGGGTGGGTCCGTCGTGAGAACGGACACTGACGACTTGACTGCAGCGATCCTTAGCATCTTGCTGTCGAAGAAGTTCTTCAGTGTGATCAGGTACTTGTTGATCTTATTGGCTGCCACCTGTAAGTTCCGATCTCGACACATGATTGTAGGAGAATCCGAAGGAGAGGTGCGGCCAGCCAGCAACTCTCCCATGACAAAAACCCTCCTCTAAGGGGGTGACGTCGGTGTGCATATAGGTGATCTTCTTTCTTCCGCACTGCCACGGTGTGAACGTACGACATCTCGGCAGCAGCTCTGCTCGGATGTGTCCGTTGTGAGGACGGATATTGATGACTTGGATGCGGGGATCTTTAGCATTTCGTCGAAAAACCTCTTCAGCGTCTTCAGGTAATCGTTGATCTTGGTGGCGGCTACCTGTATATCCCGGTCTCGACACGTGATTGTTATGTCATCAGCGTATGCGACAATCTTGATATCCTGTGGTGGTTCAGGCATATCTTCGAGATACAAGACTGAAGAGAGCTGGTGATAAAGCACCGCCCTTAGGGACTCCAGCTGCTATGGGACTACTGCTGGAGACATGGTTCTGGAACATGACTCTTGCCCGCCGGCCTTTGAGAATGGCCGATATCCAGCGCTTCTACCACGGTGGTATGGATGACTCCGGTACGTATCTTGACAGGATTCCTAGTTTAACCGTGTCGAGAGCCTTGGTGAGATCCAAAGCGACAGCTACAGTTCTGAATGGCTTTTTAGCGTTGAACCCGTCAATAGCATACCAGGGGCCGGATTCATCAATGTGCTAACCCACGGTTAGCGCCCCTAACCTACCAACCCAGCACCATTTCAGCGATTCATCAACTTACCAACCCACGCACTGCTCGGTTGGTTAGTGGGTCAGGGCTACCAGACGAAAGAGGCTGGTAGGCAGCTAACCAACCCAGTAGATATCGTGCGCCACCGCTAAACCGCGCGCCCCATGGTAAATGTAAGCGTTTCTGGTTTTGAAATCATGCCAAAATTTGGTATCGATTCGTGCGGATGATTATTCATTCATCTGTTTCGTATTCTCTAGCATTTATTCGGCTGCAGCTACTATTCTCCTGGCTACTACTCTCCGGGGAGTACCTATTGTACTCACTAATACTACTTAAAATTACCATTATTTCTAACAATCTGTAGTGTTCAATTTGCAAGAAGTTTTTTTCCTTTTCTGTGCTCCAGAATATTTTTTTACAATTGATGATCAACAATGATTTTTATAGGTGCTTTTCTAACCTTGACGCCTTAAGATAATTATTGTTTGTTTTGGATTGGTTTATGTTAGTGAAGTTTCAAGTTCCTAAGCTTAATAAAGCATTAATTTTTTCTGTAGTATGGATTTTTGCTCGCTAAAAGGCTGGGCTTCAGTGAATTCTCAACCAAAATATTTTTTTAAAACCATTTTTGAAGCTATCTAATATATGTATCTGCAAATGCAATTTTCCATTAAGAAAGAAATTTATCACTGTTGTGAATTATTAGAATTACAACGGTGAAGTAATGAGTGAGACCCTAAATTAGAAATAATGTATTTTTCATCAGTAAATTAGAATAATAATTTATATGAAATTGAAATCTAATTGATATTTATAGCCGGTCACTAATATTTTTAGAGTTAACTAATTAAACGGCACTCTTTCAGTTCGGCACTCTTTCAGTTAAGGTTTATCGAAGTTCAACATCGTTCATTTGCTGTTTCGTTGGCTTTCAAGCTGTTCAACCACTTCCCATTGGCGACGAAATATCCTGTATGATTTGTATCCGTTAGCCGTGGTTGTTCTCACATTTGATCTGAGGTTGTGAGCCACCTGCGGTTAGCTGAATACAATCCATCATTGCCCTCATTCTACCTTTTGGCCCAATAATTGGACTATGTGTAGTTACCATTCTTCAATCCTTATCTTTACGAAATCGAGAGGTAATTTTTCTTTCGCTTTTTGTACAGCTTGTTGACGAATCGGAGCTTTTTTCCATCATAGATTCATCACGGAGATATTCTGGCAAGTTTGCCTGTGTCCTCTTCCCGTTGTTTCCCATTCACCCGTGTTTTTCAAGTCGTTCGCTGACCTCGTTCAAATATGTGGTGCAAAAACGTTGAAAAAGAGCGAACGCAGGAACACACCACAATCAATACGTTTTATAGGCCGGGAATTAATATGTTGTTAGTTTACTAGAAGTATGGAAACATTTTTTAAACAAGCGTTTTGGGTAATTATTACCAGCAAACAGAAAAGATCATCCTCCTTTATCCTCAAAGCGGTCGTGGCGTCACGCTCTCTCAAAAAGTTCTCGGAAGTAGGTTTTATTCTGATTCTGGGGATATCCCGGCAACTTGCACGTACTGTGTGCAGTCGAATTTAAATTCACGCCAATAGGTCTCGGTCATCTCAACCGACACTGATTTGCGCTTGGTGAATCAGAATTTTACGCGCTGGGTAGGTTACGGACTCGGTCGGACTCACCGTGGGCCAACCCAAACCCAAATGAAGATTGATGAATCCGGCCCCTGGTGATTTCTAGCAACGCTGTCGTTGTAGAATACAGCCTTCTGAACCTGTGTGGAAACAATTGTTTCTCGTTGTGCTCTGCTAAATTCTCCACAATGAGCTTTTTGGCTACCCTAGCGAAAGGTGACATCAATCTGATGGGACGGTATCAGGGATGAGCGGAATTCCGATTTCCGATGGTTTTTGTCCTTCCTATTTCCGATTTCCGAAAAAAAGCCTAAAATGCGAAAAAAATCGGAAATATCGGAGTTTTGATTTTTGAGCCTTTTCCTTGCCAAAGTCTTAGGGTTATCTGGGGCGCTGAATTCGAATTCGAGGTCCGTCTTCACTTTTCAGAAAGTCAGGGTTGAGTGCATCTACAGGAAAATTATACAATTACTATCCTACTATCTACATATATTTGCATAACTTTGTGTGTGTGGCTGTGAGAATGAACGAAAATTGGGTCGTTTTCTTTTTAAATGAAGCGATTCGGTTTGTTGTTATTATGGTGTGATGGCGTGTACTGATAACACGATATAATCAGTTCCTTATATAAAAGCTTGCTGAAGGTGTTCATGAACGGTTACATGTGAGATTTGAGGCCGCAGTAAGTTTTCCGAGGGAAGGGTGCGGGACTCCAGAGGTAAGGAATTTCTGACAGAGTTACTTCCGAATTAAGGGCTCTAGACATTGTCGGCAACCTGTCTTTACAACTTTGCGTTACATTTACCCTTATCATTGGATATATGTTCCACGGTGCGAGTTGAGTTACACGTGACATCAAGCACTGGCGTGGCACAGGTAACCTATCTACGCGGCTTGCCGTTTCCTAGGGAGGTATACGAGGCACTCTGGAGGCAGTACTCAGATGAAGGCAGCGTCGTCCAATCAGTTACCCAAGTTTGAGGTACTTGGCCCCGCGCAACGGCCTGACAGACCGCCGCCGACCCAGTCGTGCTCGCCGAGCAGGCCGTGTCGTGTGACGGTGTGCTGGCCTCGTCGCTCTAATCAAAAGTCTAATCAAATTACACGTAACATCCCTTTAAGTTACTTGTGAACTCAAAGTAAATTGCGTGAGGCCATCATGCAACTTGCGTTGAAATATCAGGTAACTTGCTCAGCGATTTCTGAGTGGAAGTCCGTCAAGCGCCAAAATAGTGCGCTGGGCTTCACTAGGAGTGCGGAAAGCGCTGGAAAAAGTGTGCGGGACTTTACTGGGAATGTGCCGATCGCCGGGGAAACTGTGTTGGACCGACTTGAAGTGTTGCAAGCACCTGGAAAAGTGTGTGGGACCCAACTGATTCTGCAAGATAGCCATAACGGCTTTTTAATCATTTTCACTACTAAATCTCCGCAAGCGCGGCACGCACGGCATGCGCTTGGAAAGTATTCATACTCTAACGCCACGCCCGCGCCTCACGCGCGTGCCGCGCTGGCGTTGAGTAGTATGAATAGCGCCTAGGCGTCACGAAACAAGCCTACAAGTACGCATGGGTGTACACCTTGTTCAATAAAGTAGGATAAGCCCATGTTTTTTGGCAGGAACAATCACCAGGGGAGGGTCAAGAATTTCGCGGATCATCTCCGATTTCCGAATGCCGATGGTTTTTGGCGTTCCGATTTCCGAATCCCGATTTCCGAA
Organism: Aplectana chamaeleonis; assembly: GCA_029168955.1. Taxonomy (NCBI): domain Eukaryota; kingdom Metazoa; phylum Nematoda; class Chromadorea; order Rhabditida; family Cosmocercidae; genus Aplectana; species Aplectana chamaeleonis. The sequence goes on from JAPDOI010000202.1 coordinate 1,156,004, forward strand.
TTTGAGAAGGTCGTTCCGATTTCCGATTTCCGCAACTCAGAAAAAATTTTCCGCTCATCCCTGGACGGTATCCCTTTACTGACGACTGAGGTTTGCCTTCCTTGGGCAACGGGATGACGTTGGCCGTCTTCCAGTTCTGTGGAATAATGCACGAGCTGAACGAAGTGCTAATTAAATCAACGACGAGCGGGAGGATCCCAGTAGGAAGCTTCTTCAGTACAGCAGGACAAATGCCGTCCGGGCCGACAGCTTTGGAGTTCCGCATGTCCTTCATGATCTTCTCTACTTGCACCACAGTGTACCCATCGGCCGTGCTCATGAGCTGGAGGCGGCACAGCTCTCTTACTGTCACTCTATTCTGCGTACCTCGCCTTGTACTCGTGACAAAGAAACTTTTTCCGAGAGAGTAGGCGGCTTCTTTTTCCGTCTTGAAATTTTTATTATCAAATTCATCAGCGGAGACGGTGGCTGGCGAGCTCCTTCCAGACAGCTTCCGTAGTACCTTCCAAGTAGCTGCACTGTCCGTCTTGAAATCCAACTGTCCCGTGAACTTTCTTCTTTCTTGTGCCTGTCTAGATCTGTTCTGATCTCGTCATCAAGCTGAGCGACGACAGGATCTAGATGGTCGGCTGCTCTCCTGGCATCTCTAGTCCTGATCTTCTGGAGAATTTCTCTGGTGACGTTTGGATAGAACGTCTTAACGCGGCCAACAGGAATAGCCGCCTTCATGGCCCTGCGGATTACATCGAACAAGTGGTGCTCCTTTTGGTGCACATTGCCATTCCAGGGATAATCAGCCGCTAGGCGTTGCGCAACCTCACTGAACAGGCACCAGTCTGCTTGGCCTAAATTAAGATAAGAACGTTGTCGAACACCAGAATAAGGAGCGGGAGAATTTGAGAGATCGGCCGTTGGTAGGGAGACGAGTGGGCTGATCATCGTTCAAAATGACCAGGTCGCACTCCTCCGCCCATTCTTCGACCTCATTTCCTCTAACATCAGAGTCAAGAGACTAGCAAAATCTATGAGCATTAAAATCGGCCACAAATACAGACGAGGATGAGAGGGAGCAGTCGTTAAGCTGTCTAAGGAGTAGAATAGGATCATAGGATGAGGGGCATGAGGTGGTAGGGGGAATATAGATGTTGAAAAGAGAAAGGGAGTTCTAAGGGGGAGATGAACCGGAAGGTACTCGAGAGTACCGTCCGTGGGAGTGTTATGTATGAGGTGTGAGGGAAGAGTAGATAATATAAAAGTGGAAACTCCTCCGCCAAGAGTTGACCCTGGAGCATGAAAGGCTGTGTAGCCCGGAATATTAGGATGAGGATGGGTAGGGGATGGAGCGAGCTTGGTTTCTTGAACCATGATGACGTCTGGATGGTAAGTACGTGCGAAGAGAGAGAGCTCAGCTTGGCACGAAGGCCGTTGAGATTTATATGTGCAATGGAAAGGGGATGATTGGAGTTTGAGGAATTAGAGTCAGAAGGTGAGGAGCATAAAACACAGCGAAAAGCAGAGTTATGATGCCTCACAGATCTGAGACCCGAACAGGAGAGATGTACCCACCTTTGGCATCCGAAGCACTGGACGCCTGTTTTTCTCCAACTGACATGTATGCCGCACGTGGCGCTGGGTACTTCAGAGCAGGTCCAGGAATTCTCTCCACGCCGGCCCTTTGTAGGAGAATCCGCAGGAGAGTTGCGGCCGACCATCATCTCTCCAATGACAGAAATTCTCTTCGTGGAGGGGTTGACGTCGGTTTGCACGGAAGCGATCTTCTTTCCTCCTCACGGCCACGGCACGAAAGTACGACATCTCGGCAGCTAATTTAATATTGAAAAGTTCTATAAATATTAGAAGGTAAAATGAGAACGGAAAGACATGTGCTTGAGCTCACAATTATTTATGGTTAATATGTACTCTGCCAACACGTAGCTAGATGCCTCACATGGAAACCGGAGATGCCCAGGGTTTCGGAGGCATCTAGTCTAATTTTGACACGAGAATTTACGTAAATTACGGAAAGTTTAGCCTCAGTTGGTGAAATTTTAGCTACAGCGCCCGCATATTCTACGTAAATTCTCGCTACGGCACCCGCATAATCTACGCAAATTCTCGTTACAGCACTCGGTCGATCGACCCACCCAGTCCTGATCCGTTCTAGAAAGGCGATTACAGCTGCGATCGACCGCATTGCCGTTTCTTCCCCACGCTCTGCAGCATCCCAGCGGTCAAAATTACCCTTAGCAAGGTCTTCCAGAGAGCGACACGGTGTTACCCTCCACGACCAGCCACAGAGTGTCAAGTAATCACTCCGTGAGTTGACTGGGCCAACACTGTTCGAACGGCATCCCTGCGTTCCGCGTAGCCAGCGCGGGTTTGAGATTGCATTTCAACACAGCTCGCTAAACCCGTAAATTCTCGCTTTAAAATTATAGCTAGAATACACGGGTTTAGCGACAGAGAGATCAATGTATCCAATTTAGCCTTCGTTTTTAAGTAAAATACTCGTAGAATTTGCACCCTTGTGCCTGCGACACGAGAATATGCGGGTTTTAGCTATCGTAGCTAAAACCCGTAAATTCTCGCTACATGGAATGGGGCGGCGTAACAGGCCGCGCCTTCGAACTACTAGCTACTCGTTGGCATAGTTGTAGTGCGAGCGATTGCTCTGCGCTCCAGCATTTCGGTGCGAAATCTTACTGAATGTTTTCACGAAAATCCGGAATCATCCACCGAATGGATAAAAGACAAGGTCAGCAGTTGTGCTACAGCGTTATCAATAGTGCGACTTTAGCAAGATGCAAAACTCATGCAGATAGATCTCGAATCACAGCTAATCTTATGGAAATAATAGTGCTTACTTGTAATACTCCTTCGAATGAATCGGATATGCGCGACAATCATTTCTAGTATAACTGGGATATCCGTAATCCGATTCCGGTCCAGTGTGTAGAGCTTTCTGATTTCGCGATCAACAATTCTTCAAAGGTATCGTGCGCACTGGAAATCTTTTTCAAATTTTTGTGTACGGTGTTACAGTTGCGGCTGACCGAAATCGTTCATGCTGCTTGAAAACCTAAAAATACACCCCCCCCAAAAAAAAAGTTGTGGCAACCTTAAAACGGCTGTGGATTCGACCATCTAGCACTTTTTCATTGAGCGTAATGCGACGTAAAACAACTTGGAAAACAAGTACGGCACGAAGTCTGCAAGCAAAAAAAACGTTGAAAATAACTACGGCTTGGACTCCAAGCGCACAGAAACTTAGAAACGATTAAGTGTTTTGTGGGCCCTTTTGATATTTTCGTTTGCAAGAGAGACCGAGTTATACAGAAACATGGGAAATTCATTGATGATTCTCTGCGCCTACAATTCCTCTGAATAAATTGTGGCGAAATGAAGCACAAAAGTTTAGAAACACAAGGGGAGGAAAATCAAAGAGCACAACGAGTTAGGACAGAAAAAGTGTATCATCAAAGAGGTTGAGTATATAAATTCGCTAACAATTTGTGGTCGAAACGCTTCGAAAATATTTATTAAATGCATTGTGTATGGAGAACCGAATCATCATCAGGGTTAGTGGAGGGCGTTTCATGCGGATCCTTTGCTTTGCATCCATATGCCATAGATCCAACCGCTCCTGAAATACTAGTTTTGCGCAAAAAAAATTGAATATATTCACACTAAACTTCACAAGTTTTAGTTGAAATCAACATTTTCCTCTCAGAACAACTAGCTTGGAACGATTAAATCTTTTATGTATTCTTTCTTGGAAATTCACGAAAAACATTCTGCTACTTCTCGTGGATAGTTCCTGCATAATATATCCGTCCAATATCGATTTAATTTCATTGATTGTCTATCACAGATTGCGTTTCTGAGGCATCTTTCATAGTCCTTACCGCATGCGCGGGAAGCGCGGTGGACTATGAAAGTTCTACCCGCACGGAAGAAGCGTGCCGCCCAGCCAACACAGCCATAGCGGCACCGCCTAAACCGCCATGGCGGTTTTACTATTCGAATCAATACTCGCTTCTCAGTTTGAGTCTACTCCAATAAGAATAATTCTAAGACTATCCTACGCTACCGTATACGCAAATGCAAGCCAGGAATTTCTGTGTGTGTCACAGTTAAGGCCCAACTTGATCCCGCACCGTCTCTGGCGGTGCCGCCGGAGATTTCACAGTTGTCTTGCGCGTGCCGCGCAGTGGCAACTTTCATAGTCCACCGCTCATCCCGCGCGCGCCGCGCTTGCCGTGAGGACTGAAAGATGCCTAATCGCCTCCAGGAGTTGGAGCCTCTGGAAAAAATTTGGGGGGGGGGACGGGATTATGCATTTATAAAGGTCCCAGGTTCAATTTATGGGCGAAATTTGGTGGACGGCGCCCCTTGCCATCCCATTATCTGTTAGGCTTCCCGTCCTCAAACCAGTGTATGGTTTCCGTATTCGATTTAGCCTGATGCATGGATCCGGCGGCTGGTCGTGCGCTGTTGGCTGCATCACTGACCAACGGGGTTATTCGATGTATCCGAAGGTTTGACTTTGCGATTTTGGCAATACCCAGAATCCTATGCGGGTTTTTCTTTCTCATCGAATGAAATGCGTAATAACAATCCTAGAAGCAATAGGAAAATCGGAAACCATAATTTCCGCACTTTATGACCTTGTAGATCAGCTATAGGAAAATATGTTTTGTCATAAATTGTCTTCAACATTCATTGGTCAGTGTTCATCGCATTCCTGCTGACGACTTGTGATTATTTTTAGACCTCGTCGGGTTTTTGCTCATCTCCGCTTCTTTGGGCTCCATTGCAGCCCTCCATCTGCTCCTATGAGGGGTTAGCTCGGAACTGTGTTATTTTCTGCTACTTTATTAGTGCTTTGCTGTTTATTCTTGTCGGATGCCTCTTTTTGTGGAACTGCCTACTTATTTCTGCGGGTTATACGTATATTGACTATTTGGTGAGTGCCTTTATGCATGGATTCTCTGTTGAATATTCGACCATGGTTTATGAGTTCGAGCTGTGCAGGTGCCCTAGCAGTATATCAGCATTTGACACATTGTTCTGATGCACATCAAACAAGGCTTTTGCAATCCGCTGAATAAAAAAAGTCAAGCTGGTTGTCACATTCCTATTATAAAAAGCGGAAACCAAATAGCAGACCTATGACAAGAGGAAGCCCTGGTCGCTGAAAGACGTTCTGCGAAGATCCCAGTAAAGCTGATAGAGAGCGAATTTCATTTGTTCACATAGTTGAGCTCTCGATGACGAGCCTCGTGTTTTTTGTAGAATCAGCCTTTATGAACATCGTAACAGTTCGCTCACATTTTTTTCTGTCGGAAACATGTTCGAGTAGCCGACGAGAATCTACCTACTTTTTTCAAGCACAGGAGTTGAGCAGCAGTGGCTACGTCGAGGGGCTAGCAAGAGAAGCATGTTTCCTCGTCAGGCCTTCTTGCTTGACTATTGGCGCGGGGTCAAGTCGCGATACGCCGACGAGAAAGCTCTACTCTTCTTCTTCTTTGTAGCCACATCGAGGGTTTTGTCATAGGCGAAGGAACTGGGCGACCAGTAGTGGATTCGTTCATAGGTCCATTGTGGTCAGCGTGGTAGGTCTCTTCGGACAGTTGAATAAATGTGCGGTATATTGACCGATGGAACCACAGTCCGGGCACACACCAGTTTTGCTGCCGTCAATCTTGCTGACGTAGCACATGAGCATTGTCGAGTGACCGCAGCGCAGCGATGCGATTGTGCATCTAGCCCTTCTTCCGAGTTGAGTCTCGGAGGTGCAGACTGGGGGCGGTATATCTCCTAGTATAGGATTTATGGCCGCCTTCTCAATATGACACCGTACGAACTTGGTGTGTTCCTCGCGCAAAAGACGGAGTCGTTCTTGCTGTGAGTCGTGCCATCTTTGCAAATTGACTTTGTATGGGAGCATCGGCGAATGGCTTTCTTATACTTCTCTCTCTAATGGGGTTTAGCACTCTCCACGATGGGTGGCTTGGTTGCTTTAGAATGTTAATGCGGAATTGCTGGGCCTGGAGCTGACAATGCTCCTTCACTTGTAATAGACGGGTCTCAGCATGCAGGTGCTCGACTGGGGAACTCCTTGCACATCCGGTGGCTATACGGAGAGCGGCATTTTGTACTCTTTGAATCCCTTGAATCTTTGTCCAGGAGGATTCTGAGACGAGATGCTGCAATACCGGTGCTGCGTATTCCAGGGCGGGCTGAAGAATTGCCTTATACGTTGTGAGTATAGTCTCCTTGTTGCTACCTCACGAAGTGCCGCCCAGGGTCCTGAGGACGTTGAGCTTAGCTTTAACGACTGCCTGCTTCTGCTCGGTATTCTTGTGAAACTTGAGTGACGGATCGAGTACAAGACCGAGCAGCTTTGGAAAGCGAGCAGCAGGCAAACGGTCTCCATCCCACGCTACATCCCGATGAGCGCTGTGGTAGGATGGGTCAGTTGTAAGGACGGATACTGACGACTTGGCTGCAGCGATCCTTAGCATCTTGCGGTCGAAGAAGTTCTTCAGTGTGATCAGGTACTCGTTTATCTTATTGGCGGCCACCTGTAAGTTCCGATCTCGACACATGATTGTTATGTCATCATCAAACGCGACGACCTTGAAACCCTGTGGAGGCTCAGGCATCTCTTCGAGGTACAGACTCAAGAGGGCTGGCGATAGAACACCGTCCTGAGGGACTCCAGCTGCTATAGGAATGCTGTCGGAGACCTAGTTCTGAAATATGACTCTTGCTCGCCGACCTGTAATAAACGCCGATATCCAGCGCTTCTGCCAAAATGGTATTGACGACTCCAGTATGTTGTTTGACAGGACTCCAAGGTTAACCGTATGAAATGCCTTGGTGAGATCCAACGCAGCAGCTACAGTTGTCAATGGCTTCTCAGAGTTGAACCCGTCGATAGCATAGCTGGTAATTTCTAGCAAAGCCTTAGTTGTGGAATGTATGCTCCTGAACCCATGTTCAAACAATTGCTTCTCGTTGTGCTCTGCTAGATCCTCGACTATTAGCTTTCCGGCTACGTTTGCGAGCGGTGACATGAAACTAATGGGACGATATCCCTTCACCGACGACTGAGGTTTGCCAGGCTTGGGCAACGGGATGACGTTGGCGGTCTTCCAGTTTTGTGGAATAATGCACGAGCTGAACGAAGTGTTAATTAAATCAACGACGAGCGGGAGGATCTCAGTCGGGAGCTTCCTAAGTACAGCAGGACAAATGCCGTCTGGACCGACAGCTTTGTAGTTCCGCATATACTTTATTATGTTCTCTACGTGCGCCACAGTGTACGCATCGGCCGTGCTCATGAGCGGGATGCAGCACAGCTCTCTTACTGTCACTCTATTCTGCGGACCACGCTTAGTACTCGCGATGAAGAAACTTTTACCGAGAGAGTATGCGGGTTCCTTTCCTGACTTGAAAACGTTATTACCAACTCAGGCAAACTCAAATGCCGACAGCAGGTTTCTGAGGTGTCGCCACAGAGCACATCAGCTGAGGACACCAAAAAAAGGGTGATTTCGGCCCGAGAGAACCTGGTATCACGCCGAAAGGTGCAGCTGTAGACCTCCTAGCGCCGGATTATGAGACGGCGGTATGACCTAACTAAAGCGCGAAAGGTTCAGCTGTTGATCTGCTACTGCCAGATTTATTAATTATGCTGTAGACATTCCTGTCGCCGGGCTTTTATTAACAGGGTGGCCTATTGGGAGAATTCTACTAGTGAGACGATCTCATGACAGCCGCGCGTACGACTCGGTTCTATTGCTTTAGTATTACTGATACGTTGTAATTATTAGGCCGTTAGGAAGGAAGAGCAACCAATGAATTTTCAAGAATTTCCTTGACCGTATGTGATCTTCCAATCAAATGTGGTTTACTATTCGAAAAATCATGTCGTTTCCTATCTAACTGCTTTCTAGCAGCCTAAAAAACTGGACCTTCCGTGTATTTTACATCGAAGTGTAGATGAGGCTTTGGACACCGGTAATTTTTGAACGCCCCTCGTTCTCTTATTTCCATCCATCAGACCTGCTTGAGATTATAGTATATTCGAACTGTGTGTGGGATGGATTAAGGTACTGGAACGGGTTTATTGAATTTTTCCAATGTGACGGAATTCGCTTTTTTCGGAGGTCCATTCTCAACTGTGGTCCCTTCCTTTCGGAAACCACTGAAAACTGTGAAAGTCGAACTTCTGAAAGAAATATTGATAATTAACAAAGTGAGTTTAGTAGTATAAGAGACTCTGCATAATGATCGATTTCAAACTTGATTGGGCGGAAGTCGTTCGATTATTAGAATACGATGGAAATAATCAGGGAGTCTGTTTTGCTGCTATAATTCAGCCCTCACACAGTTCGAATATTAGATGATCCTAAACAGCCATGATAGATAGAAAGCGTAGATCGTGGTGTATTCGAGAATTTTAGGTGTCCGAAACCTCCGAAGGTCGGTTTTTCGGGTAGCGATATTAGATAGATGAAGCGTTTCGCTAACGCTTAGTATACCACATTTGCTCGAAAGTTACATACGAACAAGAACCAGCTCGCTGACCTACCCTCCGTCCGGAATTCCGTAGACCACACGATCTGGCTTGCGTTAGAGGCGCGCGGCCGCGCGGCTTGTCGTTCGTTGAAGCCGAATGGCGCCTGAGTGATATTTTTGAAAGAACTCTTCAGAACCTGTTTGGCCCGCCCTTACGATTCTCATTCCGCTCCGGCGCCACTCGGCCGCATCAGAAGACACGTGGTTCGGCCGCGCGCTCGTAACACAAAGCAGCCCCTGGCGCTCTGGGGAGCTGGAAGCAGACAGTACATATTATGTGAATCAGTGGAGCACATGCATTGAAAAATCAGCGCCGGACCAAAAGACACACACTGAGGCCGCGCGCCCCTAACGCAAGCCTGGCCTGCGGAATTCCGATCAGTGGGTACATTTATTGCTGGGTTTCTTAACGACCTGATAATATTGCAATAGTCTCCATGCACGACTTTCTTGAAAGCGGCGCATTCCAGTATGTTTCTTTTTTCTGCGGCACACGTTTAGGCCATTTCGCCGTTTTCGGAGGCGGCACTTCCGCACTTTCGTTTTGAATGTTGTCACCCCACATTTGGATGTCCTAGGCTTCAATTTTATCCACCAGCTTTACGCAAGTCTGGGGTCGGAATTTCATGTGCCCGCAATCTGCTTCCCCGGATCGCATGTGTGGTTGGTTTACATGTTATCCGAAAATTTTCGTATAATTATAAAAACTATTCTCTTATCAATTTCAGCTTAAAGGCAGTGGTCACGATGGAAAACGCTATCGAAAAAAGTACAAAACTCGGCTTTAATCGAAAATAGCTCAAAAACTATGAAGGTAGCGCGATGAAAAGCGGGCTAGAATCAGAATTTCTACGGCCCAAATATGCCAGTTCGTGCACACGTGCACAGCGCCGCCCAAAAAGATCGCTGTCTCATGCAGAGCAGTGAAAAATCATCGGCCCTAATGAAAACAGTTGTACAATGAAAACAAGCACTTCAGTCAATGTTTTGACTAGATGAGTACATAAATATACTGAAATTCAATTTCAAGCCAACTGATGTTCTTGATATTAGAGATCATCGATGCCAACCGAATAAATGAATACATTCGAATAAGGCCTTTTCAAAATTCCCGAATAAATGAATACATGCGAACAAGGGGTTTTGAAAACTCCCGAATAAATGGATACATTCGAAAAGTCGGCCAACTATTCGAATATTCGAATCGTATTCGAATATTCGACACTTCGAAATCGATATCAGAATCACACCGGAACTTTCAAGTTTCTGAGGAACTCGGAGACCGTTTTTATTGTGAAATCCCAGTTTAAGCTGGAAATGGCCACAGTGGTTGCGGCAAATGTGACGTAGTGATTTTAATGAATCGATCGCCGCTAGAGATTTTTTTCAAATGTTGCATGCGGTGCCGCACTAGATTCAAAGCTGGGAGGGGGAAAAGCGCCCACCAAGCTACGGCGACTGGTGGGATATAAGTCAACTTTGGTCCGACCCCCCCCCCGAAATCCCGTGATTTCTGTAGTCTTTATCTTCTCACAAGGGGGGTGGAAATCACGGGACTTCGGGGGGGGGTCGGATCAGAGTTGACCTTTATCACACCTCGCGCCGTAGCCTGTACCCGATCGAACCGATTCAAGAAAGGGAAATCGAGCCCTGGATTATCACGTGCACTACATATTTAAGACTCGTATAGCACCGCGCCTAATCGATGGGTGCTGCTCTAGGAGAAATTGCCGCTGCGGCTCTGCGACAGTGCCGCTTCGGTGCCTACGGACACCGAAGCAGCACTATCGCAGAGCTGCGGCGGCACTACCGCGGAGCTGCGGCGGCACTACCGCGGAGCTGCGGCGGCAATACCGCGGAGCCGTAGCGACAATGTGACAGTGCCGCTGCGGCTCCGCGATGGTGCCTCCGCGGCTCCGAGAGAGTATCTCATTTGAAGTTAATTAAGAATCATAATACAACTAGAGGGGCCTAAGAACAAAAATACGCATCTGCGGTTGTTACGTCCTTTGTCTGATAAGGACAGAGGTTACCGCTGTTTTTGCGCTGAAGAAATGCGGAATGTACCTCGAACTTGGGTGATTGAACCGGCGACAATTTCGTGTTACCACACAGGAGAGTAAATCGTAATGCACGCAGGTTCGCTGATGCATCCTCGCGGAGCCGGCGCGGTTCTAAAGCGGAGCCGCTGCGGTACTATCGCGGAACTATCGCGGCACAGTCGAGGGTCGCGGTGCTTTACCGGCACCGGCAAATTTTATCAGAGTGGTGCTTGTGCAGAGCACGCAACGAGAAACCTGCGCACAAGAAGGAACTGCGGAAAACCTACACACAAATGAGGGTTACCCCATTCGCAGAACGACATTTTAAAGAGTTTCTATTTCTGGGGTGAACGTTTTGTCTGGTTAGGTTGAGAAGCAACTCGTCCTCGTCGGGGTACTCACCAATTTTTGGCAGGGGATCGGAATCCCTGGGTGGGCGAGATTCTTACAAAGGTGCAAATGACTGAAAAAGCTTTCACACCTTGATATAATTTTGAAATCCTGATTTGGGGTGCATTTTGGTTTTGATCGCAATTTGGTGCAGGGGTGAGTTACCCCGGTCTAATTCGAATGTGGGGCACTCAAATTGACCGAATATCCGAATACACCCCGAAATTAGCATTCTCGAACAGGCTACGGCGCGAGGTGTGATACAACCCAACATTGGTCCGACCCCCCACCCAAGTCAAGCGGTTTGCTCAGCCCCCCCCCCCGGGAAAAATGGAAAAAGGGAAGGCGACAACCGGGGGGGGGGCCCCATTTTGGAAATTTTCATAGTGAACGAATTTTTAGATCAAGACTATATTGATGCATCGATTGTATCAATTAATTCTGATAATGCAATAAATAAATGTTTTCCACGACAGCAGATAAAAACAACTCTCCTGCGACAATGACACCCAATGTTTGTTAAATGGCTGATCATTCATTAGTGCCCTCAGGGCACACAGGTGCGGTTTTAGGCATGAAAACCAAATTTAGTAATTGGCTATCCGGATGTGAAAATGCACTCAAAATTTCATGGACGCAGCTTTAAGTACAGCGCTACATAGAATGGGGTCCATGAAAAAATTGATAACTGTGAAATATTTTAGTATTCAACGAAATTTGAATTAGGAAGTTTCGCGTCGCTACAACGTACAGAAAACCTAGCCACGGACCCAAGTATACAATTTCATTATTTTAACCGGTTAAAAACGGTTTTCGAAGACCCATTTTTAGGTGTGATACAATCGATTGTATCTCACCTACTGTCTCATTGCCGCTACGGCTCCGCGGTAGTGCCGCCACAGCTCCGCTATAGTGCCGCTTCGGTGTCCGTAGGCACCGAAGCGGCAACTTTTTCCAGAGGAGCACCCATCGATTAGGCGCGGTGCTATCCGAGTCTTAAATATGTAGTACACGTGATAATCCAGGGCCCGATTTCCCTTTCTTGAATCGGTTTGATCGGGTGCAGGCTACGGCTCGAGGTGTGATAAAGGTCAACTCTGATCCGACCCCCCTCGAAGTCCCGTGATTTCCACCTCCCCCCTCTGTGAGAATATAATGACTACAGAAATCACGGGATTTCGGGGGGGGGTCGGACCAAAGTTGACTTATATCCCACCTGTCGCAGTAGCCTGGTGGGCGCTTTTCCCCCTCCCAGCTTTGAATCTAGTGCGGCACCGCATGCAACATTTGAAAAAAAAATTCTCTAGCGGCGATCGATGCTTTAAAATCACTACGTCACATTTGCCGCAATCATTGTCGCCATTTCCAGCTTAAACTGGGATTTTTTTCGGTAATCTCCTAATCTTGAAGGTAGTTCATAATAAAAACGGTCTCCGAGTTCCTCACAAACTTGAAAGTTCCGGTGTGATTCTGATCTCGATTTCGAAGTGTCGAATATTAATCGAATATTCGAATACGATTCGAATATTCGAATAGTTGGCCGACTTTTCGAATGTATTCATTTATTCGGAAATGTTGAAAAGGCCTTATTCGAATGTATCCATTTATTCCGAAATTTTTAAAAGGCTTTATTCGAATGTATTCATTTATTCCGGATTTTTTAAAAGGCCTTGTTCGCTTGTATTCATTTATTCGGAAAATTTTGAAAAGGCCTTATTCGAATGTATCCATTTATTCGGAAATTTTGAAAAAGCCTTATTCGCATATATTCATTTATTCGGAAATTTTGAAAAGGCCTTATTCGAATAATACTTGCTGAATCAGCATGTGTGTACCATCCCAGAATAACGAATAAGCAGTGGAGAATTTGTATACTTTGTCCGGCTTAGTTACAATTGGCGCGGGCCGATTACTCACTGAATGATGTTGCGAACCGCTTGAACCCTCGTCAAACCGATGGATATATTAGGGGCACCGGAAAGTAATGTCGTTTCTGCGTATGTCAATACTTGATTGTCATTTATCAGCTCATTGCTTGGGTCAGAGGCATGCCAAATACATTGTGAGGTTATAGTGACGTCTTTACTTATTGACTATTGAATTACTTTTTGTAATTTTGGTTAAAATGGCCAGCCAAATACCAAAAAAAAACATAAGGCATCGCATCGGACCCTGCTACAGTGCGGGACAAACACTGAAAAAGAAGAAGAAAAAGAAGAAGGCATCGCATGCTTTTTGAGTTTCGCTAGGGAAGTAACGCAACAGTTGCTAAAAAAACAGTTGCCATGTTTCTCCAAATGCATTGAACATTCGTAAATGCCAAAGGAGGTTTTGCAAGTTCAAATCGGGTAATTTTGGCTTTTCCGACTCGCATCGGTCAGGAGGACCATCAACGTTAGAAAACGGCGTGTTAAGGGCGGAAGTGGAAGCAAATTCGTGTGAGGCGATCGAGGAATTGTCAAATAGTCCAAAATAATGTTGACGATGATTGGGAGGGAAGAGATCATTGATTAAAAATAACGACTCGTTAAAAATATGAGTGTTTGTATTTCGTGTAAGAAAACAACATTACTTTCCGGTTCCCCTAATAGTTATGGGTATGCCACCATATGAGGGGTATGTACGCCTCGAATGCATAGGCCAGTTTTTTCAATGCAAAAAGGAGTGACACAGCTAGAAAATTGCGTTAGTTCTATGTTTCGGTGTTTTCTGTTATACATTCTTTTCCAGAAGAGTTCGCCAAAGTGGTGTAGTCAGCGGTCTTTCTTCTTTAAAAGACTAGTCAACAATTGGAAGCATTTTCTTGGTCTTCGACGAGATCGCACTTTTATCCGTCATCTACTTCTACCGTGTTCGCATCCTCCTATTCTTCAAGATAGCGGACCGGATTCCCTTCATCTCGATATTGTATAGAATACATTTTTCGTAAGCCGATTCAAGTCGAATGCCAATATTGAGGGTTCTTTCAGTAAAAATTCTGCTGTTTCCTTTGTTTGCTTATAATGTCTTGGTGCTGTGAATTGATTGATGATTGGTTAGCGTGCCACCTGCGGAGTTGGTTGATTTTTGTGTGAGCATGGATGAATACTTTTCTCCAGCACTTTTTGTGAGGAGAAAGTTGTTCTGAAGTAGGAGTGGCTCAACAACTGCTGACTAGGCTTTAGGCCAACAAACTTGTATTTGAAACAGTGAACAGAAAGGAAAAATGGCTAGAAAATAGAATCAGGAGAGCGAAAATTTCGGAAACATATACATACATACGTATACATTCACTGCATCTCAGCGTCCAAGGAGGTGGGATGGAGGGTTTGAACCTGTGTACGTTAGGAGGAACAATCCCATCAGTGAGCTTCAAGAAACAACACACAAACTCTGGAATTACAATACCCACACTAATTTTCTCAAAAAAAGCCGCAAAAGTCGCGAACTCGCGACTTTTCGTCACAACTCGGCCCAAAGTGTTCCATTCGAGCAATGAAGGACTTATTTAGAATCAGCATCGAAAGCTCTCTCTTTTGAGCTCTCGCATGTCTCACGGCCAAACAAGGCATTTAGGGCTAACGCAATTGATCGAGTTGGCGGAAGGAAAATTCAAGTTTTTCGTGGTTATTAACGTAATGCCACGTCCACCTCAACAGTGCTAACGTGATAGACAACAGTTTAATAAACTCTTCGGCTGACCAACTTTTTCTGCGAAATTTTGGTTTTTTGAAATTCTGAACCCGAATATTTCACCATAACTCTTCGAACACTATTTCATCTATTTTGAACTCAAAGTGAAATCCAAATCTGCGGAGCAAATCCATTTTTGAATATGCTAACTTTTCTCCAAATAGTGTAGTGTTCTACCTCACCCGAATGACAAGGATGCACACGAACTCAGACAAACCATCGCTCGGAGCGACACCGGCTCCCAATTATGACGTCATCTCCCGGACAGCGGCCTAGGGCGAACTGGCACCGCGGTCCCTGTGTGGTGCCAGTTCGCCCCTCGACCGCTGTCCGGTCGCTCTCGGGGCGACAGCGGTGCCAACTCCAGGGATGGCGGTCGAATGGCGCGGCCCTTCGTGTGACACCCGGACGGCGCGACGTTATAGCCAGCCGGACTCTACAGTAATCCACCGCGCCGCCGCAGCGCGGTGAATAGGTGGACGAGTTGTCCCTAGAAGTCTCAGAGAAGAGAGCAGAGACAGCAGGACAACAATTGGCAAACGTCCAAGCGAACTCTTACTGCTGCTCCTTACACCAACATTCGTCTACTGCCATGTAATCAGCGATATTTCGACTGCTACTTACTATTCTCTACAAATATTCCGGCTAATAGTGATCAAATACAAATTCGATCATCAATTTTTTTTTGAAAAGGGTCGTTGTTCTCAGTAAAAGGTTTGGACCAAAGAGCTGAATAAGTGTTCCTGCGTCACTTCAAATTTTGTCCAAGTTTTATGACGGAAGGAACACACAAAGCTGAAACTATTTGTCAGGAAATTAAGAGCTGACGTTTTACTGAAATCTGAAAATTTTCTTCCCACAATCCGTCACGAAACCACCTCTGACCTCCATATCCAACCTTTCCTTCTTTTACCCCGCTACGTTGCCGGTTGCAAGCTGAAGGATGTTTATTTCACGAATTTCAATTGATCGTGAAACTTTCTTCCTTACGGTTCGCTCACGGCATTTGTTATCCATTTCTATTTTTTGTCTATTTTTCGTAAACAGGGTTAAGCATCCCGTTTAAAAAGGTGTCGGTGGAATTACAGCCCCTCAATACTTTTTTTATGCATAGAAAAAATTCACTCCGAAAGCTCACGCAACCTCCTCCCACTCAAAAAATGTTTCTCCCTGAGTTTTTCCACGAATCCCAATTGTCAAGCCATCCAGTTGTTTTCGACCCTGTTCGTGCTCTATTCGAAACTATTTGCTAAGTCGATTACTTGTTCAGAAAATAACGATTTTTAATTCTATCTGATTAGAGAACAGTTTACTTGAACGCATTAATTAAAAAAAACAATTCTCAGAAGTTGGGCTCCTCAGAAAAGGCTAAGGATTTCGCAATGTTATAAAATGTGAAATTCCTCTTATTAGATTTCAACTTGGTATTTTTTGATATTGTGGATTTGTCGATTTGATTTGGCCATTTTGGTATATTCACATACAACGCAATTATGAAGTGTACACTTTCAAGACGTTAACTCTTTAAATTTCCTTGACTACTTGAAATTTTTTTTCGATATTTTTCACTTTGAACCTGTCCTTAACTGACATGAAATTGGAACCGATCAGAATATGCGAACGTTAAAAACAGCTAGTATTCTAGCGACCTAGCAACCCATTTTCAGAGTTACTGACGTGTTGTGATAATGAAACGTCAGGACCCTCAGGTAGAAATTAAAGTATTTGCAAAAGTTTAGACTTATTCTGACCGAAACCAATCAACTGTAAGCCAAAAACTAGCATAGAATTCCTACGCGAAATCAAGGAAATGGCGCCGTGCCAACTATGGAGAGCCCATCTTCGAAGAGGATTAGAGAAATCATCAGCGCTCCTACATCGATAACTGATGGGTCACCGTTTGAATCATCTAGTGACGCGCCCATGTCACTAGATGGGCCAGTCCATGCGGGGTCGCAAGACTGGCCGCAGCGCGATGGCGCGGCGAGCATACGGTAGCGTTCGGGTGGCAATTGCGCGCTCTGTTCGGCTGTCATACAAAGGGCCGCGCCATATGTCCTACACCCCAACTCCAGAGATAGATAGGCGCAGAATTGGTTGTTCTCTGAGTGATAAACTGTGGGACCTCAGTGGCAGTGGGCCGGACGCCGGATAAAGTGTGCGGGGCCCCAGTGGCGGTGCGCCGGACGCCGGATAAAGTGTATGGCACCCCAGTGGGAGTCCGCCGGACGCCGGACAAAGTATACGGGATGTGCGGGACCCAAATGGGAATACGTCAGACGCCGCGAAAGTGTGCAGAACCCCCGAAGGAGTGTGTCATGGAGTGTTTGCAGGCCAAGCCGAGCCTTCGCGGCGCCCCTTGCACAATCGGTTTCCGTTTTTTTTTCCTTGTCTTTTCGCTTTCTGTGACTACTCAGGCAGAAATATCGGATCACCTGGCAAATTTCTGTCTTCTTACGCTTCCCCGAATTCAGCCAGTGCGATTTCCCCGAGCTTAAGTCCGTTACTCATCATCCGAGGGGCCATTGAAGAGTGCGTGGTGCAGTGGCAGACATGAAAAAACATGGTTAAGCGAATGATCACGTCCTAATGTGTGTATCACATGCACAGCCGGTATAAAAGGTGCCTCATCTCTTTCGAGCCCTCATTCGGCATTCTGATGCCGGCCCCGGAAGGTGGCGGAGTCCCTCTCCGGGGACCAGCGTATTTTTGACCGCTGAGGGATAGGGGATCCCACGGCTGGGGGGTGGGGCGGCTCGCCGCGGTCCGCAGGGAGGGTGGTTCCTCACCACAGACCTCGGCAAAGATTACGCCCTTGTTGCTGACCGAGGCGGGGATTTCTCTGCCGTGGATCGCGATATTCACGCATCTCTCGAGAAGAGGCGGATATAAAGTAAAACTAGGGGGAATACTCGAAAATCGCCCGGACAGCTACCGCAGTGCCAAGTGCGACTGAATATCGCTCCGAGCGGGCGGTCGCCCGGAGAGCGACTGCTGTGGCCCGAGTAGATGGTTAATTTTCGCTTGGAGCGGAGAGACAGCGTCGCTCGAGTCGCTCTCCGGTCCCGCTCCGAGCGATGGCTTGCCTGAGAGCCTGGAACTGATTGCCAGATGTAACGACCTTATACGTATTCTCGCTCATTGTAACAATAAATCTAATTAAAATTAAGTTCATTTGATTCCTGTCCATGAATATGATGTAAATACAATCAAGTTTGGGGTTCCTAGTATATTTCGAATGAAATCAACACGCAAATTCATCTGATACAATAGGATTGTCTGTTCACGCAGATACATATGTATAGAGCCGTGATCACCTCAGGCATATTCGCTGGATACTCTTGAAATACATTTCGCTGCTAAACTTGACCGACTAATTCGGAATAGCGACTCCACACATCATCCTTTGTGAGCTTATATTCATGTATATCTAAGAAGTATTTATAAGAGTAGCAAGGAAACGCTTCTCGAGATGGAAGAACATTTTCCATTGTTTGATGGAATCTGGATAGGTATGTGTTGCACTGCAGAAATAATTTTAAGGCATTTATTATTGAACCAGAGCGTAGATTATAATCAGTAGTGAAAGAATTGCGGACCCTCGTAACAACGCAAAACTCATTATTACAATATCGTCTGTAATATCTCGAATTTGGTATAAAGTGAATATGCGCAGTAGAGTTTTCCAAAATATTGTATGACACAGAGTTATCTAGGCTGAGCGGGCAGGCTTATTTTGGGGGCGGAGCGTCTTACCGGCTGAGCGGGCGGGCATGCGTTTTACCGGCCGAGGGGCATGGCCTTACCGGGTCAGCGGGCGGACATAAAGTCACGGCGGAGCATGTCACCGGCTGATCGGGCAGACATAGCATTACCGGCTGAGGGGCATGGCTTTACGGGGTGAGCGGGCAGACATTAATCAATGGCGGAGCATATCACCGGCTGATCGGGCAGACACTAAAGCGAACCAGGCTCATGTACGGCGCGGGCGAAATGGGCTTCGAGCTGATTTGTGTGTTGGCGTTCGAACGGGTGGTCATCCACACGATTTGGATCACTGACTCCTCACCCCTTACGGTTCGTTGTGACCGTGGGGACGTGACAGTGGGTCAGTTCATGATTTTTGAAGCAAGGTAAGGCTTGCCGCTTCAGAAATGAAACGCAAGCCTCCAACTTGCTGGGGAATAGGGAGAGCCTACTAGGGGCTTTATCTACTCTTGCAGATCAATATCATTCACGTTGTAAGCAACTAATACCGGCAGAGCGGACCTCCATTTACCGGCTGAGGGGGCAGTGAATACGGGCTGAGGGGACAGTGAACGCGGTGTGAGGGGGCCACCACTTGCCGGCTGAGCGCTCCACCATTTACCGGCTAAGGGGGCAGTGAATACCGGGGCTCGCCCGGGCACAATGTTTAGTCAGCCGGTATTGCCTGCCCCTCAGCCGGCTTTACTGCCTCAGCATGTTACGTAAAGATACCTCTAGTCGCCGTCGCGCGGCGAGGTGTGATGGAGCGCGCTTGTCACACCACGCACACATACACACACACACACACACACACACACACACACACACACACACACACACACACACACACACACACACACACACACACACACCGCTAGTCGCATAGTGGTGAGGCCAATGCTGGCAGTTTTGATTCATATCGCATACCTTTTTTCTAGGATACATTTTTAGCCCAAATACTGACATTGGATCCGTTATTAGAGCTAATTTTCAATTGTAGTGGAAAGCGACCACGCCAACACCTGCTGAACTAACAGCACCTGAGTATTTCGCTAATGATAACAACTTGCTCATTCACAGAGAATTTCACGAATTTACGCTTCTTTCCTCAACTCGTGTTCAATGATGTATTCAACATAAGCTTCTAAATGTATCAAAATATATTATATAGGCTCGCAAAAAATCAATAATTAACAACACATTTCTTCATGAGGAAGTTTGTTTATGAATTCATGCTATGGGATGCAATTTTTGATAACCCAGTTCTATGTTGCGCTGAGCTCCAGTTATCTCCTCCTCTGCGGGCAAATCCACTTCCTCTAGATGCTGTGGTTCCGTCTCAGGAGAATCACTTTCCAGTTCGTCGGCTTCCAAGTCAAAATCGCAAACATCTATAGTACTGTCCTGCTGATCTAGGTCGCCATAGGTCTAAACGGCATGCCTATGCTTACAGGAAATGCCCGTTCTATTATCTTGGCACGTGCAGAACCGAGAGTAGGGACACACGTCGCAGAGACGACAGTGAACGTTGCTCTGGAAAAAAAATCGACGGTTTTTAAATCTTGAAATTCTAAGTTCTGAATATACCATCACATTGCAAGAGCATCTTCCCTGCAACTTAACGATGTAAGATTTATCTGAGTCTGCCGACTCAACGTTCCACTGATTGCTTCCAATATGAACAATTTTCTCCCGGCGACTCTCGTAATGTTCAACCGCTCGCCTATGGCGCCTATTCGTTTCCAAGGCGCGGAAGGAAGACTTAGGAAGTCTGCGACGATTCTAAAAGATGACACGTACAGCCTCGCTCTAACTCGTTGACTACCCTTCTGGATGTAGCTTCCCGCGCGATTGCACCTAATTTCAACCAATGTGAGATGTCCTATAGAAGAAGAAAAATAATTACCATAACCGCAGTCTACGATATTTTCCAGATTTTCTGAAATCCACCGATTTCTGCATTAATGTGAGGCAGTGTTTCTCGCATTCTATCGCTAACCATTGCTAAACCAGAATGAAATTTTTTCTCTTTTCCTCTTAGGGTGAATTAATATAAACGATACATATTGTCGTGACGTTTCGTACGACTCTCATCATAAAGGTCCGCCTCAGCCACGTCCGCACTGGTCCCGTCGCGAAATCTTAAAGGACGCAGTCTTCTAGAACGTCGCGCGCGGCGCCTCCGCGACGTCGCGCTAATCGACTCGGCGTCCCCCCTGCCAGTCTCGTCTCCTGCCTGCCTCCGCGAGTGGTCGTCTCGTCATCGACTCCGATTGGGCCTTGGCCCCGCGCGCAGTGGCGTCCTGCCTGCGCCCGTCGACAACACCACGAGCCGCCAGCAACAACAGCAGCCTCGTCGCCAGATGTCATCACCACGGCGCCAGTAATACAGGTAACCCTGGGGCCCTCTGCCTGGCCTCTGCACGGACGTGGACACACGTCTCCCCGTGCATGCCCACGGTACGTCCTGGGGGTTGTTGTTCTGGGTCAGACCCACTTAGCTAAGCGCCTGGGCAAGGTCCGTCCCCTAGTCTAGGATGTTATTTTTATTGTTTTATTGTTGACCGCAAGTCGGGAGTTTCGTAAAGTATGCGCATAATGGTGTTCTGTTGTGTACGAAGTATCTTGTTGCGCCAAGCACACTGGTTATCGATTGGCCGAGTATTGATTGATCCGCAGAAGGCGGAATTGCAAGGTGTGTGTTATAAACTGTGGCAGTGTTCACCCACATGTGGGTATGGCGTCACTCCATCATAGTTGTTGGTAGAGGCTGTAGGGCCATCGCACCGCAGGTTACCATATACCCGCCTAGGTTAGGTTCGGTATTCTCAACCGCGTGGCAGTCTTCGGCGAGCTTGGGAACGTGGGCGTAAGTCCTCTGATAATACCCTAAGCGCGGCCCCGGGACCCAGACCCCTTGTCCACCGATGCTGCTAGGCCGTAGCCTTGGGCGAGGGCCCCGCGTCGCGACATGGTGCATCGGGCCGCAGTTGGGTGTGTGGGAAACCCACACTCGGCTGTGGTGATCGAACTCCTCACGTTCCCTTCTCAGCGGTGTGTCTAGTTGACTGTGTTGAGGTTTCGTCGCAATTGCTTAATCATTAGTGTTTCAGTGATGTGACAGCGTTTTCTGGGTCTCTCGACTGAGGTATTGGCCCTCCTGTCTCCTTGTGGTCGCGCCTTCCCGCCTCTGCTGCTTCAAGTGGCATGGACCCGGCGGAGGAAATGGGAGGCGCGGGATACCACGGCCCGGGCACTGGAGGTAGGAGCACCCAAAAGGTGTAAGGAATAACCTCTCCTGTTAACCGCGGGGTTACAGGGCCGTAGGGGTTCCGCGGCATCACATGTTCCTAATGCTCTTTTTCAGTTGTACGTTACATCCGCAGTTAACTTCGCAGACTTATGTTCATTCATTCGCCATAACTATACGTCTTGTCACAGTATCCGCCTGCTGGGCACATTTCCTATTTGTCTCACACGTTTGTCCGCTTATGCCGAAAGTTACTCAGGCCATCTACGTTTAGCTTGTCGCACAACTCGCCGCCGGACACCCACGGCCGGGGAAGTCCAGCGGCACAACAGTGCTATTATCTCCCTTATTACAGATTTGGGTATAGCAGCAACTACCTCCTGCTAGCTTTCAACAATGACGACTATCGGCGCCTATAAGGCAAACTTGACCAAGGCATGCACTGCGCTCGAGGCAGTTAAAGGTAAGATACCACCTGAACTGTTTCATTCAGTTGATCCTGTCGCAATTAACGCAAGCCAGATGCTCGAGGAGCATAAGATCGCTCTCGAGCATCATATTTCAGAGATCAGGTCAGCCTTACGTGTTGTAGCCGACCGCCGTCAAACATTCCTGAACTATGTGATCAACTCGACCACCCCGGAGGAGGACAACGAGGCTTATGCGACGCATTTGAACGAGACTCATGTCGATGGAGCGGTACTGGATGCAGAATCCCTTGTTGCGGCCCTCCGTGACAAGCTTGAGAACACCAAAGCGCAGATCGAAAACCGCCATATATTGACAGTGACCGAAATGATGCGCAACCAGGTATCAGTTCAAGAGGTGCCCAGGGACATGCACAGTACCACTTACGACGTTAGTGAGCAGCAACAAAATATCGCGCCATTTCAGACCGGGTTTGGTCATCCACTTGTTAGTAGCGCCGTGAACGCAAATTTGACTCCGCCTATGGCTATGATGTCGAATTTGGCTCCGCCCATGATGACGATGCCGACCATGGCCTCGCCAAGGGTGACTACATCAAATTTGGCTCCGCCCTCATACGTGGCTCCGCCCACATACTTCGCTCCGCCTACTCAGGCGCAATATCACCCAGCGATCCAGTTGGGAAAGCTTACGCTTGAACCGTTCCATGGTGCCTATACCAAGTTCAACCGGTTTTGGTGCGCATATGAGCATGCTGTTCACAATAATGACGCAATTCCATCAATTCACAAGTTCTTGTATTTACAGAGCCTCCTTAAGGACGAAGCTCAACTTGTATTGCAGGATGTCGATCCCCAGGAGTGCGACTACCATCAATTGGTGAAAGTGCTGAAGCTACGTTACGATCGCCCTCACAAAGCTCGCGCAGAGTTGCACAGACAACTACAGCAGCTTCCGCCAGCACACAATTCAGGCTCGAGTCTACGCAATACTTGGTTCCGTATCAAAGGGATTCTCCATGGACTTCGCAAATACGAAGAGTTTCGAACTGTCCTTCCTATCCTGGACTCTGTCAAGGGTAAGTTCCCATCGGACATCCGCCAGAAACTCCATGATCTTGAGTTCCAAAGTGGTGGTGACTTCGATTTGGACCAGGTCATGCAAAAGCTTGACCAAATCATCGCGTCCAGGGAAAAATATGAGGACTCCACAACCCTTGGAAATTCCTTATCTGTGAATACATTTTCGATTTCGCGCAGTCCATCGCGCACAAGGTCGCCAGTCGCACGTTACAGTGCATCGCAATGTTGTTTCTGTAACTCGACTAATCATAAATCTACTCGATGCTATTTAGACGTGCCAGTCGTGGTTCGACGCAATATCGCGCAACTACGCGACCTCTGTTGGAAATGCCTTTCGAGCAGCCACCGTTCGCGGGACTGCAATTATCCTGCTTGTCGCGTCTGCAACGGAGATCATCACGAGCTCCTTTGCCGACGGGACACACGCAGGGATAATTCGAGAGATCGCATTTCCTCCAGCGGCCGCCGCGAGCGTTCAGATCAACGAGGAAGAGATCGATCCCGTCATCGTTCCCCACGCAGTTCCTATCCGTCTCGTAGCCCTTCGCGCCACGACAGCCGAACGCGTAGTTCTTCACGGAGCGAACGATCAAGATCTCCCTCAAGAGACCGCCATGATTCAGGTAGGTTCCACAATTCACGTCGTTCAAATACCGTTAGTCATCGGTCGCCGACTCGTGTTGCATTTCGTTCGCCAGTGCGAGAATCATCAGCATCGCCCGAGCGAAATCGCGAATCATCGTACGATCAAAATCGATCGATTCAGTCAGTATCAGAAGCCGAATTGGTAAATTTGTGTCTTAGCAGCTATGCTTTAACGACTAACCCGCGCAAGCCAAAGTCATCTCTTATGTTCGTTAAGGCTAAAGCTCTACACAATGAGTCCGAACGTGTCGAAGAAGTAACTATGCTTCTCGATTCGGGCGCCCAGAAAAGCTTCATCGCCACAGGTACCGCGCAACGTTTGGGCCTTCAGCCCACAAATAACAAACCTAGAACGTTTGTCGCATTTGGTGGTTATCAAACGACTGAAGTTTCAGGTTGCGTTCAGGTAAACTTCGTTGACTTGCTTGGCAAGAAGATCGCCATAAATTTCACTACAAAGGACGTCATCACGTTGGCGCAGTATCCACCGCGCCTGGACAACGACGATGTTGACTTCATTCAAAGTCACGGCTTTAGCCTACCGTCATGTCAAGGCGATGCAGTCCTTCCGGATATGCTGATCGGAATCGACGCCTATTGGGACATCGTCTCTCCGGAAGCGCCAATTTGCCTGCCGTCGGGAATGGTTCTGAGCCACACTCGTTTCGGAACCATAGTTTCAGGCAATCAGGTTTTTCGGCCGCGCCACCATCAGAGCCAGACGAGGTCTATACAGGCATCGACGTCGATCCTGAAGACGAAGACAGCGATGAAGTCATCAAGCGCCTCTGGTCACTCGACACTCTAGGCATCACGGAGGACTACGACCCCAATGCAGACAGTGAGTTGGATAAGCGCATACTTCAAGATTTTTATAATAATTGTCATTTCGCAAACAGTTATCTTTATGTTCAATTTCCTTGGAAACAGTCACATCCCACCCTGGGAGATAATAAACAGGTGGCTTATCGTCGCCTTTTATCGCAGTTTCAGCGTTTAGGTAAGAATCCAGCCGCATGGAGCCAGTATGTCAAGGCGATCGAGGATCATCTCACGGCAGGCTTTATCGAGGAGGTTCAGGAGTACGTCTACGACGATCCACGCGTGTACTACATCCCGCATCAAGCGGTGTACAAGGAATCTTCCTCAACAACGAAGCTCCGTGTGGTTTTCGACGCCTCATCGAAAGCGAAGTCGGTCGCCAGTCTTAATGACTGCCTTCATCAAGGACCAACTTTGCTCCCGGATTTGGCTGGAATTCTGCTCCGCGCAAGACTGCCTCATTATCTCCTTATAGCGGACGTCGAGAAGGCTTTCCATCAGGTTCGCCTACAACGTTCTCAACGCGATGCGACTCGTTTTCTTTGGCTGAAAGATCCATCAAAACCGCCTTCATCTGACAATCTACGCCTATTCCGATTCACGCGCATCCCATTTGGGGTCAATGCTTCTCCATTCCTACTTGCCGCTTCTATTCAGTACTATCTTCGACGCGAGAAGACACCTCTGAGCGACGAGATTGAAAACAACACTTACGTCGACAACGTCATCCTCAGCGCCGCGTCACCAGAGGAAGCAATCCAGAAACACCAATTCGCAAAATCCATCTTCGCCAAAATGCACATGAATCTTCGCGAATTCGTGTGCAATTCAGATGTTGTCAACAACAAAATACCCACTCAAGACCGGGTAATCGATTCAAGGCACGTCACGCTACTAGGCGTCAGTTGGAATTGGGCAAGGGATACCATTAATATCCCCATCAAAGCGCATAACTTTCAGGTCACTAGCAAACGGACAGCACTACGCGCATTAGCGTCTACTTATGACCCCCTCGGCCTCCTCACGCCGTTCCTGGCTCCGCTCAAGGTCTTTATTCAGGATCTTTGGATCAAGGAGCTCGGATGGGACACGAAGTTGGACGATGCTGATCGCGAAAGGTGGACCAGGCTGCTTGCTGACCTGCAAGATCCGCTACCATCGATACCACGTGTTGTTCTACCCGCTACGGTACCTTACCGCAATCTAGAGCTCTGCGTGTTTGGCGACGCTTCTCAGCGTCTATACGCTTGCTGCGCATATTTGGTTTGTCGTTCCGCAATTAATCCATCATCATATTTGATCATGGCGAAATCGCGCCTCAACGAGATCAAACCACTTACCATTCCTCGCGCAGAGCTACTCGCAACTCTAATCAGTGTACGCTTAGCACAGTACCTCGTGAAGCATCTCAACTTGAATTTCAGCGCAATTCACTTCTTCTCTGATTCGCAGATTACACTTCACTGGATCCATTCCACCAAGTCATTCAAGACCTACATAAAAAACCGGGTCGACTCCATACGTAAGGCTGTTTCAGAATTTGAACGCCAGAAAATCCTTGTTAAGTTCCATTACGTCGCCTCGGAGGAAAATCCAGCGGACTGCGCCTCGCGTGGTCTGGCTACCCGAGAAGCGAATGGACATATGTGGTGGACTGGACCTTCGTTCCTGCTAACCGCACCTGCTGAATGGCCACACAAGGACATGGATTTTACAATTCCTCCGGATTCTGGTGAAGATGTGCAGTCAGAGTATTTGAATGTGCACTCCCTTGAGGAGCCTGATTTTCAGTCGGTGTTGCCCTTCCAAGCAACCAACAGGTACTTGAAACTTGTCAATATTACTATTTATTTGATACGTTTTATTCGTCGGCGCATTTACGATCGTGTCAGCCAAGCTACACGTGCAAAGATCGATAAAACTCTACCGTATGTAACCTTTGTGTCGCAATTTGGTGTAATCACAGCAAGAGACGTCAAGACCGCCGAGGTTCTGCTCATTCTTACGCATTACCGTGAGAGTGAGCGCCTCCTCAACCGGCTAAATCTGGCGAAATTCAACGCAAGGAGAGCGAGCAACGGCTTAATCCGTTGTCCCGCTCGTCTTGGTCCGTTTGAAACTGCGCCAATACTGCTTGTGTCGTCTCATAAGCTGGTTTACCTTCTGGTAAGGTATTATCACCTTAAATTGCGCCATCAGGGCGTCTTCGCAATAATTGCCGAATTGCGCACACGGTACTTTATTCCATCATTTCGTTCCGTGATCGCTACTATTTTACGCACGTGCACTACATGTTTGAGGTTTAACGGACACGCCTACCGATATCCAGATATGCCACCTCTGCCGGAGGAACGCATTAAACGTTCAAAACCATTTCAGAATATTGGTGTAGATTATCTGGGCCCGATAGCGTGCAAACCCACCTATCAGAACATCAACAAGGTGTGGATTTGCCTTATTACGTGTATGACGACCCGCGCAGTGCACTTCGAACTTGTTCTGAATAACACCGCACAGCAGTTCCTTTTAGCGTTCCGCAGATTCGTCGCCAGGCGTGGAACTCCAGAAGTCGTGTACAGCGACAATTCTACAACGTTCCACTCTGCGGAAGACGCCATCCAGAAAGTGATATACGCCAAGAAAAATTGGTACATCATATCAGAGTACTGTGCGAAACACACTATCGACTGGAGATTTATCACACCACTTTCCCCTTGGAAAGGTGGTTTCTACGAGCGTATTGTTGCTCTCTTCAAAAATGCCTTCAAAAAATCCGTTGGCAGCGCGATACTATCGTTGGAAGATCTTCAAACCGCAATGGTGGAAATCGAAGCGATTTTGAATTCGCGCCCTATAACACCTTTCAGGGCTGCTGATTGTTTCGCGCATGTCTTGCGTCCAGTTGACTTCATCTCGCCAGAGGTGGAGCTCCAAATACCACCGTTCAACGCCAATTTGGACGAAATCGACGACGCATCCCACAGACTAGCGCAATGGTACAAAGAGACCATTAGGGTACTAGACCAGTTCTGGGATATTTGGTACTCAGACTACCTTGGTGCACTGCGAGAGCGATGTCAGACTCGAATTCGACAAGGCAAATACTCAACTCGAACACCAGCTAAAGGTGATGTAGTCATTGCAGCTGACGACAAACTTCCTAGAGGACAATGGCCATACGGTCTTATAGTTAAAGTTCATTACGGTAAGGATGGACACGCAAGATCAGCAGATGTTCGTATGTCTAATGGTAAAACTTTAACCAGATCATTGTCGCACTTATTTCCTCTAGAGGTCAGCGCAGTCGAACTGCCAGAAACCGTAGCTCCATCACCACCATCGACCGATCCAGTACGTGTGCAACCGCCTAGGACTGCAAAAACTGCGCACAAATTCCTATCACACTGAAAATACCACCAACACCAGGTATAAAAACTTTATTCCGTATAAAAAATCCATTTCAGCGCAGGTTCCGACCGAAATTTCATCAGACAATCGTCAGACGTGCTCCAATCCAACAACCGCGCCGCGTCATCCCGCGTCGCGGCGCCGCCGAATTCAAATCGCCAACTCACGCCGCCATCTTCATCGATTGCTTTGCGGCCGGACGGCCATTCGACGTCGATCATTGTTGGACTTGGTTGCTTCTGTTTATCCTGTGCTCGCAATGGACTATAATTGCGCCAATTCAACATCAGCGCTTATGTCACTCATCTATTCTTGCGCCATCAACATCGGCTTTAGTCAAACATTCTGGTCAGGCTACTCTGCGCCAAAATCATTTTATTTCCGCTTGCAGCGCATTGGACTTCAATTGTTCTCCCTTTTTATGTTTCTCCTTTATCATCCATGCTCCCAATTTCTTCTCTTTTGGCGCACAAAAACAAAAAGGTCCCAGAGCAGGGGACACCCTTCCATTTTACCTCATTATCCTAATCCCTATTCCTCGTTCTATTGTTTAAACTGCTCGCAGCGCTTGCAACTCCCGCGCAACCTGACCAGACAATTCAAATTTTCAATCGATTTTTTTTTGTAAGTGATGACTCATCGTTTACCCACGCATTAGTGGGCAGGTGATGGCACAACACTTTTCCTTTTTTTTTTTGTTTATTTGAACATAAATTTATAAAGTAACCTACTTAAACTCCTCCTAGGTTGCTTCTCTACCGCGCCCTCTTTTCATATATTTCAGCGCCTTTTTTATTATAATTCCATTTCGCGCCTTTTTTTCATAAATCTCCGCGCCTTTTTCGTATAACTACGTATTGCGCCCTTTCCTTTTTATTCCTTTCCGCGCATGCGTCTTGCCACGCTGTTCATCATGCGCCTTTCTTTACTCTATCGCGCCTTTGTTTATTCTTTACCGCGCCTTTTTCTTCTTCTTCCATATATCATCCGCGCCGTTATCCGCTTACTCTCCAAACGTTTGTGTAAAATTAAATCTCTCTCGCGTAGTCTGTCTCATTCGCCAATATTGGTCAGGGTCTTCTGGTCAACATCACATTTACCTTGCAGGTAATCGCTATCAGAAGTCCGACCAACTTCAGCAATCAATGTATCCTGGACTACGCTCTACGTCACCAAAGCTCACTGCGCGATCAGCTCTGACAATGGACCAGCGTGACGCAAACCCCACCCTTGGGGTTTTCCCTGCACCAACATGGGACCCGCCGCGCCTCCAGCCGCAGCCGGCCGCAAGCGATCTTTCTCGCACGCTGTCTCAGATCGTTCTCTGCGAGCCCAGCGACAATCCTATCCTCCACCGCCTCGCGCAGGAGCTGCGTAAACTCGCACCGGTCCTTCCGGAAAGCGAAAACGTAACTCCTGCAGATGTGCTAGCTTCGCCCGCACTGCAAACTCCATCCGCAGCGCTTTGCGTGGCCCATTCAGACCAGCGCTTGCTCGACTATGCTCGCGCCACTGCGGCCCTGGCTGAGGTTCAGGTTTACGTTAGCTCGCTTGCAAAACAGCTTCATACGCAACTCAGCCAGGAGGTTAGTCTACGACCCAGTCGCAGTGTATCAACATCTTCCGCGCAGACCGACTGGTCTCTTAGCCCGCTGGCCTTCGCGCCCTCAACCTTTGCGCATCCACCGCCAGCTCCGCAAGCTGCTACACCTAGCCTGCCTGCTATTCCGGCCTACCACCCAGGCTCGCCTACCTTCCCACGCCGCTCACGCAATCGCACGCGCTCGCGCTCTACGCAGTCCCAGCGTGGCCTACTTCCGCCGCCGGCAAAATCCGCTTGCGTCGCCCCCCACGCTAGGTCGTTGCGACCTATTCTTAACCCACCAGCGCCCGCGCTGCAGGATGAGGTCAGGCGTGACCATCCTTCGCGTCCCGGGAACCTCCGCTGCTCTGCGTCCAAGTGCTTCTTTTGCGATGCGCGCCACTTCTCCTCGGAATGTAATGTATATCCGAAGCTTTCGGATAGAATTCGCATTCACGCGAGGAACGCACGCTGCTTCAAGTGTGGTAAATGGCACGCCGAAAAGGATTGTCCGGATACTCTTCGGACCTGCAGAGCTTGCGATTCCAGGGATCACCATACCGCATTTTGCGGTAAAAATAGTCACGCAGTCGTCAATATTCCGCCTGAAAAGGTTCCGGCTACGTTGAGAAAGGCGATGAACAAGGCACAGGCCATTAGAGACGAATGGAAGCAAGAGGACTATGAGAGATTTCAAGCTACCCAGAGAAATAAATGGGAAGAGTAAGTGAATCAATTTTACTTATCTTTCCGCGCCTATCTTGAGAATAGTAAAACCGCGCCTTGTTTTTTCGAACATATTACCGCGCCTTGAGGGAAGGACTTAGCAGTCCTCCCCGGTCTTTTATTAATTTTTTGATTGATTCTAGGCTCTATGGCGAGCAGGAACCTCTGACGGACGAGAGCCCAACGAGTTCAGACACCGAGGAACTGTTCGCCGAGTTGATGGGACACGTGCGCCAGCAAGGACGATCGATTGACTCAGTCATCACCGCGCTCGCAAACGCACGCGGGGAGAACGCAGATCCGCGCACGGCTGATCCTCATGATCTGAACGTCGCGCCGGAAGATCCATTCTGCGCAGATACGCCATCCCGAAGGGAGCGGCCATAGGCCGACTGCGCCTTCTTTTTTCCTCTTCGCCAGTCCTGGGAATTTGAAAAGTTACTCAGCGCCCCTATTTTTTCTTTTAACGCGCCTAGTGAGAGGAATTCTCTCACTAAAATAATCCCATTTTCCGCGCCCTGTTTTATTTTAGCATGCACGACTCGACCGATCAACGAGCCACAATGTCGAGCCGCTGATGTCAAGCCGCTGATGTCGAGCCGCTGTACGTCAAGCCGTGCCATTCGATGTCGAGCCGCTGAATGTCAAGCCGCTGATGTCGAGCCGCTGTATGTTCAATTCGCGCCGTTCAATGTCAAGCCGCTGTTCAACATCCCGCGCCGTCGCCTCAACAATCAATGCCGACGCCATGTCGTCCAGATACGCGCCGATTTCAACACTGCGCAAGAAACCGTCGAGATGGACTGATCTCATTTTTTGTATAAATATTTATGTTGTTTAAAAAGTGCGCATCTCCCGCACCGTAGGTTTGTGACGCTCCAGGAGACTTTGACCCTGTAGTCATCTTCGTCAGCCTACCCACCCACGGACCTTTGCCTGTCGTACCAACTAACGGCAACCAACTGCGATCGACGCCGTCAACGTAGGCCGCGCCATTAGGTGTAGGAAATTCTTTACGTTG
The DNA here is from genome assembly GCA_029168955.1 of Aplectana chamaeleonis. NCBI lineage: Eukaryota > Metazoa > Nematoda > Chromadorea > Rhabditida > Cosmocercidae > Aplectana > Aplectana chamaeleonis. Next base: position 1,187,409 of record JAPDOI010000202.1, read on the forward strand.
TTCGCGTTGTCTATATAGGTAGGTAACGGCTCGGGGCTTCAACACCTCTGCGCCCGTCGCGTCCTCTTCTCGTGGCCCCCAGTGTCGTGACGTTTCGTACGACTCTCATCATAAAGGTCCGCCTCAGCCACGTCCGCACTGGTCCCGTCGCGAAATCTTAAAGGACGCAGTCTTCTAGAACGTCGCGCGCGGCGCCTCCGCGACGTCGCGCTAATCGACTCGGCGTCCCCCCTGCCAGTCTCGTCTCCTGCCTGCCTCCGCGAGTGGTCGTCTCGTCATCGACTCCGATTGGGCCTTGGCCCCGCGCGCAGTGGCGTCCTGCCTGCGCCCGTCGACAACACCACGAGCCGCCAGCAACAACAGCAGCCTCGTCGCCAGATGTCATCACCACGGCGCCAGTAATACAGGTAACCCTGGGGCCCTCTGCCTGGCCTCTGCACGGACGTGGACACACGTCTCCCCGTGCATGCCCACGGTACGTCCTGGGGGTTGTTGTTCTGGGTCAGACCCACTTAGCTAAGCGCCTGGGCAAGGTCCGTCCCCTAGTCTAGGATGTTATTTTTCATTGTTTTATTGTTGACCGCAAGTCGGGAGTTTCGTAAAGTATGCGCATAATGGTGTTCTGTTGTGTACGAAGTATCTTGTTGCGCCAAGCACACTGGTTATCGATTGGCCGAGTATTGATTGATCCGCAGAAGGCGGAATTGCAAGGTGTGTGTTATAAACTGTGGCAGTGTTCACCCACATGTGGGTATGGCGTCACTCCATCATAGTTGTTGGTAGAGGCTGTAGGGCCATCGCACCGCAGGTTACCATATACCCGCCTAGGTTAGGTTCGGTATTCTCAACCGCGTGGCAGTCTTCGGCGAGCTTGGGAACGTGGGCGTAAGTCCTCTGATAATACCCTAAGCGCGGCCCCGGGACCCAGACCCCTTGTCCACCGATGCTGCTAGGCCGTAGCCTTGGGCGAGGGCCCCGCGTCGCGACACATATGTTCGTTTCTTTGAAACATCTAAGAATGCTCCCACACGAGAGGCTCGCAGGCGAAAGTTGCATCGTGCTCAGTTGGTTAAATTACGAGTGGATAGACTTGACGCACCTGCGCCGAATCGAATAGGATGTGAATAAAAAAGATTGTGCCTTCTGTATCAATTAGTTATGAGGATTCAGTTCATACTAAATCAATTGTTGTTCGCAATTGTTTAAATTTTTTATCTCTAGTTTCAAGACAATCTTGTTTTTGACTATCGAAACACATTGCACGGTGTTCATGAGCAGCATTGTTTCCGAATGAGGACAAGTTACGATTGGTAGCAATGGTTAATCCTTATTTTTGGATGAGCTGCCTACATGTACTACGCATTCGCAGCTACACTTAGGCCATTGTTATACCCTACGACAGGCCTGTCGCGGTCGCAGAGCACTGCTACGTCGCTGTCGTTGAGGGCCAGCCGTCGCTGTCGCTCAGGGCCAAGAAACACCCGGCACGATACCGGATTTGGCTGGGTCGCTGTCGCTGACACCCGTCGCAGTGCACTGCACTGCGACGGACAGCCGCGACAGCGACCGATTACCGCACGGTTTCCACATTTCAGGCATAACAGCCCCTTTCGAGCCAGCGACCGCGACACGTGCTGCAAACTGTTCCTGCGACAGCATTTTTCTTTTGTGTGGGCCTGGTCCCGGCACGATTCGTAACAGTTGGCCGCACCTGTCGCGGTCGCAAACTTCTGGTATAACAATGGCCTTACAAAGGAAAAACTACCGGACGAGTTCGGGGGTGTCGGACGAGTTTCCTTGCGCGCGTCTCTAACCCGGCGCGAATTTCAAATGAGCATTTCGCGCGCTCTATCGTCTGCGGCTGCCCTCACCGGCTGATTTCGAGCCATCCCGGCTCGGAAACGTCATTCTTCGCCTTATTGTGCTATTTTCTTCTACTATTCAGCTACTGTTATTCACTTCAGCGCCCCATTTATGCTCTAATGTCTCCTTATCCGTGCTTTCTCCCAGATTATATCAGAATTAGATTTTCCGGCTTAAATGTTCACCTGATTCATATTTTAGAAACGTTTCACAATTTTGAACTTAAGATTTGTTTGGTATATAACTATCTAATCATTTCCAACTTGATCGCGTCAAGCCCAAATTATGCATAAAATGGCGATGCCCCTATCTTTTTTTTCTATTCTGCGGCGTGCCCTCACCGGAAACCGCAACGAAATTCTGAGTCAGAGTCTTCAAATTAATTTTCTGAAATGTTCTTGAAACTGCTACTAAGAATCTCTCTCACTTTTTGGCTTTGGGTCAAAGTTGAAACACGTGGCTATTTTCTAGGAAACCCATTCAAAACTCGCAGAATCTTTATACATTCATTTTGCTCGTATATCATGCTCCCGTCCAGCCCACAAGCTTTTCAAATGAATGTTTGGTCTGTACCAGCGACTCTTGGCCTTCTTCACTATGAATTTGATTTAGTGAGAAACCCACGATTTGTTAAACACGGACCACGTCCCGCTATATCTTGTGAAGCCTTGCCATCCAACCTCTTCCAATGCCTTTCCTTTCTTCTTGAATTTTTTTCTCGACCACCTCCTTGATATTTCGCCACATTTACTGTTTTCTCCATCACCATCAGAAGCAGGCTGAGGTGCGTTTTTTTTTGTTTCATGCACGTTCTATCGTTGATGATGTTTTGACATACACCAAGTGAGCTCGGAATCGTCAACGGTAAACCTGTGGGTTAAGGGCGAATTTCACCTGATTTGCCTGGTTTTTCGAATACATCTCCCTCGCCGTTCACAATCACTGTTAAAGCGCGAGTTGACGGTTGACGAATCCGATCATAGGTAAGGGTTTCTCCTTTCTAGCACTATTGCAATTTATCTAATGTCTAGCACATACTTGGGAAAGGCTAGAAGAAAGCAGATTAAAATTTTTTACCTAGAGCTAAATGCGTCTTTTTTTCAGAGTGATCAAAGGAATAAGACGAGATACGAGCTCAAAGCCATTCTTCTGCATCGTGCTGCTTAAACCTGAGCAATCACTGAAACCTGGCTTCCAACCGAAAGTCATCTTCGAACGTCGCTCATCCCATATTTTTGTAGCCCAAGCCAATACTTCTTTGTTATGTTTCCACACTTCATCGATTTATTGAAATGCAATCTTCCCAATAAAAAATGAATATGTGATCCTGTATGTGCTGCGATTGGAGGATTTTGGGATGAAGGCGTCTGAAAAAAGATAGTATGCACCGAGGAAAAATGTTTCATTTCATAATCAACTATGGTTGATCAATAAGTTTGAGGAGGGTCGTAAAGAGGAACCATCCAGAGAACAGTAGAGCAGCCAGCTCTGAGTGAACAAGGTCCAGGTCGGAGTTTGGTGCGCGATATTTTCCCCCCTCGGTTTGTTAGATTCCCCCCTCTAAATCTCAACGCGGTGATATCTCCAGTGATTTTTTCAGACTCCTTAATAGGTTGCCACCGCATCAAACCCAGCTGTGAATCCCAGCAATGTTTGTCTCAGGCGTAGCTACAGCAACTGTTGGGACGACCCAAACGCCGGTGAAAAGGAGGCTGCAAGATTGGTGCTGGTGAGGAGCGGTTGGATGCGAAAATGATACATCTGAGTGAGAGATAAATCCGGGGTCAGCAGTTTCTAGAAATGGAGCCTACGTGGAAATTTTTTTTTTCATTTCTCCTTCTTAAGTTTCACTGATCGTCCGGGGTGCACACGGTGAACCTGGGGACGCACTAGCATCCAAGCGCAGGCGGAGAGGGGCCGCAGCTCCGACGGATCGGTCACAGCCAGGGTCAAGCAGTTTATGTCCGCAAGGGGGGGGGGTGCGAAATTTTTGAAAAAATTAGAAAATTGGAGGGAAGATTTGAAAATGTTGGTAATTTAGGAGGGTGTTTCTGATAGAAGCTAAACTGGCATTCCCTGAAACCCGTCAGTGAGGTATAGTGGAGTCCACCAAGAGTGACTCATCTAGTTATCAATGAGGAGCGGTCGGCTGGAGATCAATGAACATGAAACTAGTTGCAGCACAACCGCTCTCGCTCAATCGGTACCGAGCGTGCTGAAATGGGATGTAGGGTTGACGACAAAAAATGTGGAAAACAAAGTTACAATTTTTTGGGAAATTTTCGGTCCAGTAAATTCTGGAAAATTCGTCACTCAGGAAGGACTTTGGAATCTTCGATAATTTTCTGGAAATTTTGGTCACCGGGAAGGGTCGTAGTTCTATCGGGGTACGGGACAGCGGTCTGCTTGACACGGTTTACAGCGTCATACCTGACCCTGGTCCGCCCTCCCCACCACACTTCTACTGGATATTTCCGAATGCTCTGCATCACCATGCATGGCTGGCTTCTGAAAACATAAGGAATTTGCTGAGGGCTTGATGTATCACAGCGTGAGGTGAGCAAACCACTGAAAATATCACCAAGTCTTGGATAGAAGCAGGGAGCGGGCGAAATCGTTTCAATCGCATCCTGCGCGGAACCCCGAACACTAACCATATCAAGATATATACTTATTTAGTAAGACGAAGACAGCTATAAGAAATTCTATGAAATTAGAAAAAACCGTACCTCAGTCTGGTTGTGATGGTGGAGTACAAATTAGAAAATACAGTGAAATAGTGTATTAGAGAGGTCGTAGAGTAGTAGATGTCAGAGGAAGGGAAAGGCATCGGAGAAGGTTGGGTGACGAATCACCACAACACATGGCGAGACGTGATCTGTGTTCCACAAAATCTTGGGTTTCTCACTAAATCAAATTTATAGTGAGGAAAGCCAAGAGTTGTTGGTACAAGTTGCGAAGTTCATTCAAAAACTTCTTGGGATGAACAGGAGTGTGGTTCAAGAGAAGTAAAGATGTATCTAGATCCTAAAAAATCTATGTTTAGTATTCTAGAGAAGAGCCAAGTGTGCCTGGTTTTTGATCTAAAAATCAAGAATTGTTTCTTATTGTTTGTCCAAAATCACATGTCAGAAAAATCAATTTTACAGGCTGTTTTCAAGTTTCGTGGCGGTAGTCGGTGAGGACAGGATTTGGAAATGAGAAAAATTGGTAAAGCTACCACTTTTTCCTGCCATATTTGGGTAAGTAACGATCGAATGTGGCAAAGCTGGCAATTATTCGATAGATAGCTGACAAAGACAAAGTTTAGAAACTTGAAACGTTTCTTGAAATGTGAAAGAGAGATGTCCGGGAAAAATCTAGGACGAAAACTGGCAATTCTGATCTAATCTAGAAGGAAATACAGAAAATAATACAGTAGAGCCCGATTCTGGTGCTGAAGTGAATTACAGTGGCTGAATAGTAGAAGAAAACAGCAGAATAAGGCGAAGAATGACGTTTCCGAGCCGGGATGGCTCGAAATCAGCCGGTGAGGGCAGCCGCAGACGATAGAGCGCGCGAAATGCTCATTTGAAATTCGCGCCGGGTTAGAGACGCGCGCAAGGAAACTCGTCCGACACCTCCGAACTCGTCCGGTAGTTTTTCCTTTGTAAGTGTAGCTGCGAATCATGTAGGCAGTTTTCAGTTCAAATCGCGGCTCAACAATTGAGCCGGTTCATTTGTGTTCCTAGAACGTAAACAGTCTGGCACTCTGAATCAAATTATGACGAGAAACATAACCATATAAGTTGTTCCTCACTCCTCTGTTTGTTTCATCACCATGCGACTAGCGGTGTGAGGATGTGACAAGCGCGCCCCATCACACCTCGCCGCGCCGCGCGACGGCGACTAGAGGTATCTTTACGTAACATGCTGCCTGAGTACGTAAGCAAGATTTCTTCTTCTTCTTATCGGCCACAACGAGCATCTTCCCATAGGCGCAGGAAGGCGGCCACATCGCACGGTTTCTTCCACATATCCAGAGCTGTCAGTGAAGTTGGTCGAGCTGGGCATGAAAATAAATGTAATGAATCATGCCCTGTGCCATGGCAGTCAGGACATACGTCGGGGACCGATGGATCGATCCTATGGACATAGGCCTTCAGGAATGAGGAATGTCCACAGCGAAGACCTGCCAAAATTACTCGGGAGCGTCTTGGTAGATCCATCTCACTATCATCGACCTTGGGCGGTACACCATCGAGTATAGAATTGGGAGGGGCACAGGAGAGGTATTCATTGACGAATCTGGTGTGCTCCATCTGCAGGAGCCTCTTCCGGTTGAGCTCTGAGGTCGCCCAACGTTGACGGTCATTTACAGAGACAGCAGCATACAACGGTGCACGGATGTTGCGGGAATGAGGGGGTTGGATGATAGCAAGTGATAGTTGGGGTGAGCGACATTCCTGACTATGCCAATATGGAACTGTTGGGTCTGCAGTTGGCAATGCTGCTTTACAGGAAGTAGTGCACATTCTTGATGTAGATGGGATATAGGAGTGGACTTGGGGCATCCAGTGATGACACGTAGAGCAGCGTTTTGTGTTCGCTGAAGTTTGTTCCAGGACGTTTCCGTCAAGTGCCTTGACCAGACCGGGGCTCCATATTCCAGTACGGGCTGTATCATCGCCTTGTACGTAACGCGCAAGACTTCCTTTGAGCTACCCCATGTAGTGCCAGCTAGAGCGCGGAGTATGTTGTTACGCGCATTGGCCGCAGCAGCTCGAATACGTGAGTTTTCATGGAATCGCAATGAAGGGTCCAGGAATACACCGAGTAGACGAGGGTGTTTGGATAGGGGCAGCAGATTTCCTTCCCAGAAAACCTGGGGATGCAGTTTGTGTTCAGCCGTGGCAGTAGTGCACAGAGTAACGCTGGACTTCGTAGGCGAGACCTTTAACTGTTTTGATTCCAAGAATACGGCCAGACTGCTGAGGTATTTGTTCATCTCCGCAGAGGCGCGGTCAATAACAGGGTCAGTGCACACAATAGTGATGTCATCCGCATACAGACATAAGTGGATGTTAGGCGATGGCTTCGGAATATCGGACAGATACAGAGAGAATAGGCTTGGTGACAATACTCCACCTTGGGGAACGCCTGCCTTCAAGGGAACAGACTTCGACAAGTGTCCGTCGAACTTCACACGTATAGAGCGGTTTTTGACAAAGTTGTCGGTCCATCGTTTACACCAGTCGGGCATATCACAGTCCAGAATCGACTTCGACAGCAAGGAAGTGCTGACGTTGTCAAAAGCGGATGTCAGATCAACTGCGACGACCAGGCTTCTACCAGCAGGAGCTTTGCTATTGAAACCGGCAATTATGTGTTCCGTAATCGATGTGAGTGCGGTAATAGTGGAGTGAGCCTTCTTGAAGCCATGTTGATGCACATTATGTAGTAGTGCAGTTTGGAGATGCGGACAGATGATCTTCTCCGCTAACTTAGCAATGGGGGACAATAGGGATATGGGTCGATAAGAGGTTGCCTTGTCCTCAGGCTTTCCTGGCTTCGGGATCGGTAGGACGATGGCTTGCTTCCACCTTGCAGGAATCACACCAGTACTGAACGAAGAGTAGATAAGATCGCTTAGTAACTCGTGGAATTGGTTTGGCAGATGCTTCAGATGGATAGCTGAGATGCCGTCGGGTCCCTCAGCCCTGGAGTTCTTCAAGGAATTGATGAGGGCTGACATAGTAGAGGGAGTTATTGCAGGTGTATCGTGACGACTGAGTTTCCTTATGGACCGGAGAGTTCTTCTATGAGAACGATCACGGCGCGACGTCGCCGAGGCAAAGAGTTTCCCAAGCCGACAGGCAGCACCATATCCAGACTCGAATCTACCAGAAGGGAACTCCAGCATGATTCGCTCCGTTGACATTCTCTTTCCTGAAAGCTTCTTGAGAACGCTCCATGTTTTCTTGGCGTCAGTCTTGAAGTTAATGGATTCAGTAAACTCCTGCCATCTCTTTTGCTTGTGATTGTTGAGCAAGTTGGTGATCTCGTCAGACAGTTGCTGAATGCTCGAGTCAGCGGGGTTGGCTCGACGCTTCTCATCTCGTAGTTCGATCAGCTCCAGAATTTCCTTCGGAACGTTAGGGTGAAACGTTCTCACCCGTCCTGTAGGAATGGCTGTTCTAGAGGCATTGCATATGGCATCAACGACGAACTTCTCTTTCTCGTGTACAGAGCCGGTGAGCGGATAGTTGGCTACCCGACCGAGTAACACCTCCTTAAACAGGACCCAATTAGCCTTACGATAATTAGTATACAATTTGCTACGTGAGCCTGAGAAGGGTGCAAGATGACTATTAAGAGACAAATCCAGTGAAGCACATATTGGTACATGATCGCTGGCCATGACAACAGCAGTGGACCAGTTACAACATACAGCCAGAGAGGAAGAGACGAAAGTAACATCTGGCGAAGAGGGCCTGCCCGTGTTGGGGAGACGAGTAGGGCATCCTTATTGATAGCAACAAGATCACAATCATCCGCAAACTGCTCAAGTAGTTCGCCTCTATCATCGAGACCTAGAGAGGAGAACCAGGACGATGAGTGTGCATTATAATCACCAGCCATAATAACTGAGGACGAAGGGAGGGAAGAGTGTACAGTAAGCAAAAATGGTGTAGGATCAAAAGAATTGGGACAAGAGGTGGTTGGGGGAATATAAACATTAACAACATCTAATGGGCAACTTTGCAATACAATATGGACACCGATACACTCAACAACATTATCAGCGGGGAGCGCAATGAGGTGTGAGGGAATAGAAGATTTTACAAAAGTAGAGACGCCACCACCATGGGAAGTACGGGGGAGGTGGTAAGACGTGTAACCGGGTAGGCGGGGAAGGGAAGAGGAAGCGCTAAGTTTTGTCTCCTGCAGGAGGATGATATCAGGATGATAGCGTTCAATGTACAATGTCAGTTCAACAAGTTTGGCACGCAGGCCATTAATGTTAAGTTGAAAAATGTCCAAACTATGATGAGGAGCACTAGGGGGAGAATTAGAGCAAGATATACAACAAAAAGCATCAGTGTAGTTACTATAGCTAGCTAACCCCGAACATTTGAGGTGTACCCAGCCAAGGCAACCACCGCACTGAACGCTAGCGTGTTGAGCCGATAATCCACAGTGACAACAGGGATATCGCGGAGTCTTGCGCGGCCCTGGGTTCCTCTCAATGCCAGCTCGTAGTAGTAGAATACGAAGGAGTGCGGCAGCCAGCCATTCGCACTCCCACACAGAAAAAACTCCTCGTGGAGTTGTAGATGCCCGTTTGATGAGTCTCCTTGATCTTGGTAGTCGACTCCACAGATCCACCACGCGTAGGTTGAGCATCTCGGATCCAGCAAGATTTCACCAAAGAGGTAACCTGGAAAGCGCACCATTCTATATCAAAAACGTCGGAACGTTCAAGAAGTTAGTTCGATCAAACTCGACTGTACAACAGAGAAATTTTTAGGCAATCAAGAATTCAATAGTACCACCGGAAGTCAGCAATCGATGTACCAATTTACCAAGGTATGATATACTTGAACGCTGATAAAAGAAAAAGGTCATAGGAGAAAATTTATGCATCCTAGCATCCTAATATTAACACTCTTAGACGAGCACAAAACAGATATAACTGAATTCGTAGAATAAATCTAATTCATAGGCTCAAGAGTAAAATACTCGCAATGTGACATCGCTCAGCAATTCAAAACAGAAGGTTCCTCGGATAAGTATGTAGCAGATCCGGAATCCGGCCAAATCCCGTTGGAAAAAGCTACAGATGAAGAGTCGATGCGAAAATCAGTCACGAACATAAAAGCCCTTCTAGGAATGAGCTAGTCTATCTTAATAATTGTTTATAATTGAATTTAATAATGAATTCTGTTTGAATATCAAACCTGCTCTTCGCCATACTCCATTTCCATGGACATCAGAATGCAAAAAAAGTAGTTACCGCGTTCGAAAGAACTCTAGCATCAACCCTATACTAGTGGCACTGTTAGAACGTAAGATCAAAAAGTAGTGGCGTTAGAACTATCGCTTCACAACTAAAGTCTTACATCACCTGCGGGACCTAGCGAAAGGTCTACCAAACTAGGTTAGCACTCCAAGAATTAGATGTACAGAAATCACATCCTTTAATAATAAAAAACGGAAAAGAAATCCTTTGTCGGTGGTACATGTCGAACAGGGCAATCTAAGCGGGACCACACGTGTGTTGTGCCCAAACTCGTCCACTCCTTCATTTTCCACCCATCAAAACTACGACAGGCATGAATTTCTCCAGTTTCCAGAAAGCAGTAGTGCTCAAAGGTCTAATAGGATACCAGCCCACGCAGAAACTGAGTTTTAAACAGCAAATCACGAATATCTGTGAGTAAAGAGACGAGGCATGGACGAGTTTATCGTCCATGCCTCGTCTGTGTTTTGGCAGTAGAGCGCGCCATTAACGAAGACCGCCGCAACAGCACATTTTTTTTGTTTTTTGTTTTGTCATTTTTGTCATCTCTTTCTCGCTCTGGTGTCATCACATTTCACCTGGCCTTAAAGAGACCTAATTTCTCCGGCGCCCCTTATATTGATGATGGATTAGGGGGTTGACAGAAATTTTCGAATCTTTTGTGCAATTCTGCGTTCCATTTACGGAAAACTAATGGAAAGAAGACGGTTATCAATGTTCGATGAAAACATTCTATTAGAGGCACAGAACAGGGCTGCACGTGAATTTAACTGTGGAAGTATTAACCTCAAAGCTCATCAGGTTTTCATCACTAATGTGATTGAATGAATAGAATCGTATCATTTTTTTAAAGAAAATTCTCCACCACAGTTTGTTGAAAAACATGTTCTGTACTTTTCTATCGACTGACGCAGCTATGGAATTCTTAGGAATAGGGTAAATTTATTCCCACAATAAAGTCGTTGAATGATTGAATGTTGGCAACACTTTTTTGCCGTTTCTCTCATATATATGTTTCTCTGTGATGTTCTGTCTGGGTTAAATATATACTATTTTTCGAAGGACTCTGAATGTCGGTTCGATGTGGACACCGCGATTGACAAGTGTGCTATCCTTTTTATTGAGTTCCTCTAACCAGCTTTTTAATTGTTTTTTTTTGGCCAGAATATTTTGAGGGAATCCCGTTTTCTAGATAGCTAGAGTTCAAGGCCATGCCGCAGGCTGCATCGTCCAAATGGAGTGTAAACTGATTTCCACTCCCGAAATACCCGATACACGACAGATTTAGGCTCCACGCAGGGGATTTTCTCCCCTGAGCGACGGTGCAGCCGCAGGCTGCATCGTCCAAATAGAGTTTAAACTGATTTACACTCCCGAAATACCCGATACACGACAGATTTAGCCTCCACGCAGGGTATTTTCTCCCTTGAGTGCCGGTGCAGCCGCAGGCTGCATCGTCCAAATAGAGTTTAAACTGATTTCCACTGCCGAAATACCCGACACACGACAGATTTTGCCTCCACCCAGGGTATTTTCTCCCCTGAGCGACGGTGCAGCCGCAGGCTGCATCGTCCAAATAGAGTTTAAACTGATTTCCACTCCCGAGCTACCTGTCACACGACAGATTTAGCCTCCCCCCAGGGTATTTTCTCCCCTGAGCGACGGTGCAGCCGCAGGCTGCATCGTCCAAATAGAGTTTAAACTGATTTCCACTCCCGAAATACCCGACACACGACAGATTTAGCCTCCACCCAGGGTATTTTCTCCCCTGAGCGACGGTGCAGCCGCAGGCTGCATCGTCCAAATAGAGTTTAAACTGATTTCCACTCCCGAAATACCCGGTACACGACAGATTTAGCCTCCACGCAGGGAATTTCCTCCCCTGAGCGGCGGTGCAGCCGCAGGCTGCATCGTCCAAATGGAGTGTAAACTGATTTCCACTCCCGAAATACCCGATACACGACAGATTTAGGCTCCACGCAGGGGATTTTCTCCCCTGAGCGACGGTGCTGCCGCAGGCTGCATCGTCTAAATAGAGTTTAAACTGATTTCCACTCCCGAAATACCCGATACGCGACAGATTTAGGCTCCACGCAGGGGATTTCCTCCCCTGAGCGACGGTGCAGCCGCAGGCTGCATCGTCCAAATAGAGTTTAAACTGATTTCCACTCCCGAAATACTGTGAGGAATGAGGGTCAAAAAGATGAGAAAATATAAAAAGAAACACAAAAATAGGTAAGAAAACTCCTCGACAGGAAAAAAAAACCGCATTGCGCCAATTCTGGTGTACGGTAGCCCCATTGGTACGCAATGGAGGGATTACAGGCTACTGTACGCCAGAATGGCCGCAATATGCGGGAAGAGGTTTTTTAGGCCTCGTCGGGGAGTTTAGATTCATTCCGTTTCCTGTGCCTGTTGCTGAGGGTCGCCGCGGACCCATTTTCCATTCATCTCCACCTCATCTCCTCCTCTTCAGCGCAGCGCCCGTCCACCTTGAAAGCTGCCGCTCCGCGCTAGTCTGTTTTGATTAGGATTTCACTTTAGGGCTGTCATCACTTGATTCATAGTAGGTTTGCATTGTTGCTAACAATTATTGTGTTGTGTTCGTGCGCGATTTTATTGTGTGTAATCGTATAATAAATTGGTTTTACAGTTGTGTCCATTTCCATTTGCACAGGGTTTCCCCCCTTTTACCTTGTTCTGGGAGCATCACGCAATAAAAGAACCTAACTTGGGGGCCGAACCGGGATCCCAAGAATAAAAAAAAGGGTTAGCACACAACTGTAAGGTCAGTTTATCCAGATTCGGCTCGTTTCTCGCCGAACTTTTGTGGTTGTGTAGGTAAATTGCGACACTGTGGTGGCCTAAACACGTAAGTGGTTGGGTCTGCAGTGGAATTGATAGAGAGTGACGGTGAGCCAATCGGTTCTGTCACTCAGGCTATCATAGTGGTGCCTGGATTCTCTAGCCAAAAGTGGCGACAGGGGGAAACCTCTGCCCAAATTTTTTTTGGTCCTAAAAACTTAGAGAATCCAAGACCCACTATGAGTACAACCACAATTGTTGGCGGAAGACAAGTTGGCATGGCACAGGCAGGAAATTTGATGATTTCTGTTGCAGATTGTGCTGTGGACCCAACTGGAATGTCGGAGCCATGTGAGACGTCGACCATGGAGCTGGAGGTTGAATTCCAGCGGCTATGTGGTGATGAAGCGTCGAACACGTCACGATCGGAAGCACTGCAGGTGTGTGATCGGTTAGAGCGGTCGATTAAAGATACTGAAACGCTAGTGAGGGCGGAGGTCAGTAAATCGGGACGCATTGGGGACCCAGGTCGGGAAGCCATTGAAGAGATAGGCAGGCAAGGCACTGAGGAGGCCCAGAAATTTTTGGAAAGCTTGAGAGCTTTTTGAAAAAAAGGGGCGGTGCTAGAAAGATGGTGCGAACTAGTCTTAGCCAGCCTAGGTTGCGGTGATCGCAATGAGTTTGTAGCCAAACTGGATGACATGTTAGAGCGGGATGAGGCCCTCACGGATATTGCAGCGAAGTTTAGCTGGCAATTAGAGGAGATCCCTGCTAAGTTATCCAATGTGTTACTGGAATACACTGTTTTGCAGGAAACGGTCGATCGTCAGGCAGCTGAGCTGGATGAACTGAGAGAGTTCAAGAGACGGCATGAAGCGGCTCAAAGGCGAGGCTCGACGGCCCCGGTGGTTCAACCCCCTACGGAAAGGGAAGTGATGGTTGACGATGTCCCCGGTGAGTCTGGTGCTGTAAGAGTTACTGGTCGTGAGGCTTTGAGGATGTTGCAAGGCAGACCAACCCGTGGAGCAAATTCTTTGTTTCAGAATGGCTCCGACGGCTCTGCGATCAACATGGGCTCAACCCGGCACAGGCGTACTCCCAGCTCACGACGTCATGGACAGCCCAGGAGCAGAACAGGTTGGTCTAGTCATTCTTCATTGGGTGACGATAGCGAACCTGAGCGTGAGGTGGTAGCGGGACGGGAGTCCCGTGGTGGAGTAAGTGGTGCCCCAAGGGAGGGGGATAACATGGCCTCATACCTGAAATATATCGCGCTGCCGGAGGTTAAGCCATACTCGGGAACGGAAAAAGGTTATACGTTCCGTATGTTCATGGAGGCCTTCGAGTTGAAATATCCGCGAGGTAGTTGGGCTGATGCGGAGCTGTGCGCGCTGTTCCGTTCCAAGTTGGTAGGGAAAGCAAACAGCCAGTATGAAGCGCTACCCCGCAGGGATAGAGAAAGCGGGTATGCAGTAGTGCTGAGTGCTATGAAGCGGGTATGCAAAGCAGAGCGGCGTACAAATAAGGTAGTCGCTTTAGGGGAACTCAAGCGATTGCAAAAAGCGGAGGCGCAGACCGTCGCCGAATTTTGCATTGAGCTGGAACGATTGACCCGTCAAGCCTACCCCGAGTTAGATGAGCGAGCCTTAGACACCGAGAGAGCTCACTTGCTGTACGATCAGTTGGTTCATTGGAAGGACTCGTATTATTTGATAGAGGCCTTAGAAAGTGAACATGATGCGTACAATAAACTCAAGGAAACAGCGCAGCGTATTGAACGCAGGAACCTGACACTGAAAAATGTGCGGGGCGTCACAAACGTAAAGAATGAGCGCAGCCCCGCTTGGAAACAGGGGTTGCAAGCGAAGCAAAGCGCCAAGCCTATGCAAGGTGGTTCGTTAGAGGGGAAGGTCAAGGAAAACGTCCCTCAAAAGAGAGAGATGTTGTGTTTTACTTGCCAAAAACCTGGACACCGAGCAAAAGACTGTACCAAACCGAAGGTGGAGCCTAAGTCAAGGCGCAGTGATCAGGCTGGGTCACTTTCGGCACGCCTCATGGCAGCAGTATGCCGCTCCGACGGTCAGTCCGAACATCAAGGAAATGGACAGGTACAACCGAGAAAGGTTGTGTGTCCGTTGTTCGGCAAGAAGTCAGCCTCAAAGGTAGAGATTTTTGGAAGGCAATGGGATGCACTGTTAGATACAGGTTCCGAAATCACAATTTTGCCTGCCGAGGTGCTACTACAAGCCAAAAAGGACGGGATAGATATCGACCGGGAAGTAGTTGAGCACTCCTTGGAAGGGTCACGTCCTGTACAAGACGCATCTGGTGTACGCATACGGTTTGTAACTGTGGTCGAGATACCGATGAAGGAAGTCGGAGTGTCTGCGTCAGCTGTGATGTCCAAAGTGCATGTCAGTAAGGTTAAGGGAGAAGTAATCGTGGGGACCAACTTACTCCCTTACCTGGGGTACGAACTCCGTAAAAAGAAGGCGGGTTTCAAGAGGGACAGTCTGAAGAGGATGACGTGCGTACGAACGCCAGGCCGGCGGAATCCAGTCAGAAACAGAAGGTTAGGGCAGCTTGTGTGGTGCAGCGGTCGTACGTTGCCCCTGGAGCTCTGTCCTGGTTGAAGCTTGGAGGATGTGATGCCGATACGAATTGCCTGCTGAACTCTAACAGCGAGCTTGTGTACTCTGGCGTGTGTAAGGCAAGCCAGGATGGACAAGTGGAGGTTCCGGTAGTGAACAAAAGTTCTGAGCCTGCAGTGTTCCAAGTTGGGGAAACCATTGGAAACTGGGAAGAACAGTCAGAGACGTGGGTGGAAGCTTCGGTAAAAGATGTACCTTCGGATATGATGTCGCTTACTTATCCTGACGTACCCAGACAGGAGAGGCTGACCTCTCTTCGAGCCATGTTAACGGCAAATAGAAGAGACGGTTCGCTGCCTTCGGGCGTTTGGAGTCTCGTAAAAGCTAACGATGGGCTCTTTGCATTGCATGATTCTGAATTGACGCAGACCACGATAGTGACTCATGAAATTGATACTGGTGACACGACCCCAATACGACAGCGTACAAGGCCGGTCCCGATAGGAGTACGTGCGGAACTGAAAGAGATCTTGCACGGGTTGTTGCAGAGAGGCATAATCGAGAGATCGAGGTCACCTTGGGCATCCCCTGTGGTTCTAGTACGGAAAAAGGATGGTTCCCTTCGCCTGTGCGTCGACTATAGGGAGTTAAACAAGCATATCAAGCAAGATGCTTATCCCCTACCCACTCCAGACGCGATGCTGCAGAGTCTACAGGGCAAAAAGGTGTTTACCAGTCTCGACTTGTGTTCGGGGTACTGGCAGATCCCTTTGTCTGACGACGCAAAGGCCAAAAGCGCTTTTACGACGTCAGAGGGGTTGTTTGAGTTTACGGTGTTACCATTCGGGCTTAGCACATCCCCGGCGGAATTCCAGCGAATGATGGAGCGCGTTCTCGGCGAGAGGAAAGACCGTGAGGTTTTTGTCTATATTGATGATATACTTATCGCTACCGAAACGGAGGAGAGGCATGTTGTGGTATTGAAGGAGGTACTAAGAGCACTGCAAGATGCCAACTTGAAGTTGAAGGCCCAGAAGTGTGTCTTCATGGAAAATGATATCGCCTTTTTGGGTCATAGGGTGGATGCCAATGGACTGCATGTTGACCCAGACAAGGTGGAGAAGATGCTGCATTATCCCAGGCCCACAAATCTTGGTGAAATGCGTACGTTTCTTGGATTATGCGGCTACTACCGCAAGTTCATT
Organism: Aplectana chamaeleonis; assembly: GCA_029168955.1. Classification (NCBI taxonomy): domain Eukaryota; kingdom Metazoa; phylum Nematoda; class Chromadorea; order Rhabditida; family Cosmocercidae; genus Aplectana; species Aplectana chamaeleonis. The sequence goes on from JAPDOI010000202.1 coordinate 1,203,875, forward strand.
TGGAATTTCGCCAAGATTGCACGGCCGCTCTTCGATCTCACTAGTAAAAAGTCACCATGGCAGTGGGGTGCCGAGCAGCAGGAGGCGTTCGAGAGGCTTAGGAAAGCACTTTCGAGCACTCCTGTGTTAGCACAACCCGACGCGGAGAAGGCCAGAACTGGCGAGCGGCCGTTCGTGATTTACACGGACGCGTCGCAGTACGGGGTCGGAGCAGTGTTGTGCCAAGACGGGGCGGACGAATTGCTGCACCCGCTGTATTTTGCGTCCAGAAGCTTGACCAAAGCTGAGCGGAACTACCATATTACGGATGCTGAAGCCCTTGCCGTGGTATATGCGTTACGAAAATTTCATTTTTTCGTATATGGAATGGAGGTGGTGGTTCGAACGGACCATTTGCCGCTGACGGCGCTGTTTAAACGAACCAACATCTCCGGTCGAGTTCTGAGATGGGCGCTGGAGATATTGCAGTACAAGGTCACCATTGAATATGTGAAAGGAAAAGCGAACCCCGTAGCGGATGCCCTGTCCCGCGGCGTGCCGTGCGTGGATCGTGAGACGGACCTGCGGGGAAGTGTGCAGGAAAGGGTGGTATGCAAAGTATCGTCCAAGGAACCTTCCCCATGGTTGAAGGAGTTGAAAGGCGACCCAGACTGCCACGAAATCATCAAATGTTTGGAGAACGGGGAGCTGAACACCGAAATCCGGTTACCGCGCAGTGGTAAACGTCTGAGGGTAGCTGATTTCGTACTGGAGGACGGAGAGCTGAAAATACTGCGGGAGGACGGAGAGGCCGTGTGTGTGGTGCCACCGTCGAATAGGCGCGAGTTGTTTGACGAGGCGCACAAAGGCTGTTTAGCAGGACATTTTGGCCCCAGAAAGATTTTACGTATGCTGCGTAAGAGATCATTCTGGGACGGAATGGAAAAGGACGTTGCTAGATGGTCTAAAGAGTGTCAAGATTGTTTCTTGACAAATCCACGACCAAGTTTGGTCCCAGCTTTGAAGCCGTTTACTGCAGCGAAGCCCTTTGAAATTGTGTGTGCAGACATACTGGAAATGGGCCTAAGCTCGTCGGGCATGAAGTACATACTGGTCCTGGTTGACCACTTCTCGAAGTGGTTGGGTGCATATGCGTTGGCGGACAAGAGTGCTGCATCGGTGGCAAACGCGATATTCCAGCGATGGGTCTGCGAGAACGGACGCTGGCCGCGTCAACTGCACTCGGATCAAGGATCCGAGTTCGTCAACCACATAATGGAGGAACTCGCGAAAGTGGCAGGAGTTGCCCTGACCACAACGAAGGGTTATGACTCGCGAGCTAATGGGGCGTGCGAGCGCGCCATCGGTACCCTGCAGAAGATCCTGAAAAAGAAAATTGGAATTCCTGATTTTTGGGACGTATGGCTCCCCAATGCAGTTTATGCATGCAATGTCGTGCCACATTCTGCAACGGGAGAAAGCCCTTTTTTTATTCTGCACGGGTTTGACCCTTACATTCCATCCAGTGTGATTCCTGAGGGCGCAGTGTCATGCTACCAGGTAGATATGGATGATTACAAGACGGAGCTTCTGAGAGGGCTAAAGTTGATCCGTGAGCAAGTGAGAGAGCACAACGATGGTTATCGGGAGAGAATGAAAGATTTCTACGATGCTAATAAAGCCGTAAGTGAATCCCGCTTGCCAAAAGTTGGAAGCCGCGTGTTTATGAAACTCCCCACGGAAAAAAGACGCAGCAAACACCCCAAGCTGGCTCAGGCTTGGGACGGCCCTTTCCGAGTGTTAGAAACCAGTGAAACACCCGCGCTTATAACTCGTATAGGTGCAGAAGAGGAACCACTACGCATTCAGATGGACCTTCTAAGGGTATGCCCCGTGGAGCTAAAGGTGAAATGGTCAGGTCGTGAACCTAAAACGCGGCGTAGGAAGCCTCTAGGAGCAAAGTGTGCTGCAATCATAAGATCTGAACAATGTGCTTCTAAAGTTTACCCAGATTGTTTCAGAGCGACTCGCGAGTTTGCGGTGGACGACGACAGTCACTGCCTGCATGGTTTGTTCCGATGTCGTGGACAGCCGTTACCGGATGTACCAGGAATCCCGAAGGTGGAGGTGGTGTGCTCGGTCGGACAGGACATCAAGGCAGGAGAGCTGATCCCGGAGTTACCCGAACCAGCGAAGAGCCATCACGTCGAAACGATCATCGAGGCGGCACGTGTACTGGCAGTGTGGCAAGGTGTCGGGACCCGAGCTGAGAAGGTGCAATGGATAAAGAACCCGAATCACAGACGAATAACTCCCAAAAGTGTTGCATTAGCCTATTCATTCTTCCGCCATAGGGTATGCATGTGTCGTCTATGTTTCTGGTCATTCCTCGTGGTAGTATTATGCGTCATAAGTTGCTTCCCGGATGGGACTTCGATGTAACTAACATCTTCGAAGCTGCGTGGAGACTCACTTATGACTTATTGTGGACGGAGGCGAAGGTAACCGTTGGCCATGAGCATCGAAAGATTGCGGTAGTTGTGCCGTTCTGTCTTTCTACTCTGAAGAGAGTGCGTGGATTGCGTAACACATGTATTTATTACTATCGTGGATTCCGAGATTTGCATCTGCGTAGGACCCATCTGTATGACGATAACATTGGTAATGTAATATTTGTATTGCCACCTGTTGAGCCAGTACCTGGTACTTGGCTCCCCTTCATGCATGCGTTACATATGTGGTTAGCAATCGGTTGTAGTGTATCCCTGGTGGCAGGCCCGCCGACGTTGGACGATAACGCGTGGCATAGGTTGAATCAAGTCGCCCGTGAGCACGTTAACGCCTATATCGGAGCCCACCCCCAGTACCAACAACAGGTTGTCGACAAGTTGCCGGTTATGGCCGGAGCTTCAGACAGCGTAATTCCAAGTACTCTCGCTGGAGCCTTAGAGACTCCGAACGAGGTGTTGTGTGAAAAGCGGGCACGATTGTTCTATTCTGTATGTGCGCGAGAGCTGGCACGCACTGTGCACATGGAGCCACTTCCATGTGGAGAGCTTCCCGCACAACCTTCCACCAGCCACTCCTCCTTGCGGGGTGGTGGAGGCAAAGTGGAGAAGCGTCGCCAGAGGAAGAGGTTGCAGAAGGCAAAGAAGCGTGCGGCTTAAGCTACTATTGTGCTAGTGGGGTGTTGGTAAGATCGAGTGGAACGATCTTGCGGGGAGAGGAGGCATGTGAGGAATGAGGGTCAAAAAGATGAGAAAATATGAAAAGAAACACAAAAATAGGTAAGAAAACTCCTCGACAGGAAAAAAAAACCGTATTGCGCCAATTCTGGTGTACGGTAGCCCCATTGGTACGCAATGGAGGGATTACAGGCTACTGTACGCCAGAATGGCCGCAATATGCGGGAAGAGGTTTTTTAGGCCTCGTCGGGGAGTTTAGATTCATTCCGTTTCCTGTGCCTGTTGCTGAGGGTCGCCGCGGACCCATTTTCCATTCATCTCCACCTCATCTCCTCCTCTTCAGCGCAGCGCTCGTCCACCTTGAAAGCTGCCGCTCCGCGCTAGTCTGTTTTGATTAGGATTTCACTTTAGGGCTGTCATCACTTGATTCATAGTAGGTTTGCATTGTTGCTAACAATTATTGTGTTGTGTTCGTGCGCGATTTTATTGTGTGTAATCGTATAATAAATTGGTTTTACAGTTGTGTCCATTTCCATTTGCACAGGGTTTCCCCCCTTTTACCTTGTTCTGGGAGCATCACGCAATAAAAGAACCTAACTATACCCGATACACGACAGATTTAGCCTCCACGCAGGGAGTTTCCTCCCCTGAGCGGCGGTGCAGCCGCAGGCTGCATCGTCCAAATGGAGTGTAAACTGATTTCCACTCCCGAAATACCCGATACACGACAGATTTAGGCTCCACGCAGGGGATTTTCTCCCCTGAGCGACGGTGCTGCCGCAGGCTGCATCGTCTAAATAGAGTTTAAACTGATTTCCACTCCCGAAATACCCGATACGCGACAGATTTAGGCTCCACGCAGGGGATTTCCTCCCCTGAGCGACGGTGCAGCCGCAGGCTGCATCTTCCAAATAGAGTTTAAACTGATTTCCACTCCCGAAATACCCGATACACGACAGATTTAGCCTCCACGCAGGGTAGTTTCTCCCCTGAGTGACGGCGCAGCCGCAGGCTGCATCGTCCAAATAGAGTTTAAACTGATTTCCACTGCCGAAATACCCGACACACGACAGATTTAGCCTCCACCCAGGGTATTTTCTCCCCTGAGCGACGGTACAGCCGCAGCCTGCATCGTCCAAATAGAGGTTAAACTGATTTCCACTCCCGAAATACCCGACACACGACAGATTTAGCCTCAACCCAGGGTATTTTCTCCCCTGAGCGACGGTGCAGGCGCAGGCTGCATCGTCCAAGTAGAGTTTAAACTGATTTCCACTTCCGAAATACCCGATACACGACAGATTCAGCCTCCACGCAGGGTATTTTCTCCCCTGAGTGACGGTGCAGCCGCAGGCTGCATCGTCCAAATAGAGTTTAAACTGATTTCCACTGCCGAAATACCCGATACACGACAGATTCAGCCTCCACGCAGGGTATTTTCTCCCTGAGTGACGGTGCAGCCGCAGGCTGCATCGTCCAAATAGAGTTTAAACTGATTTCCACTGCCGAAATACCCGACACACGACAGATTTAGCCTCCACCCAGGGTATTTTCTCCCCTGAGCGACGGTACAGCCGCAGGCTGCATCGTCCAAATAGAGTTTAAACAGATTTCCACTCCCGAAATACCCGACACACGACAGATTTAGCCTCCACCCAGGGTATTTTCTCCCCTGAGCGACGGTGCAGCCGCAGGCTGCATCGTCCAAATAGAGTTTAAACTGATTTCCACTTCCGAAATACCCGATACACGACAGATTTAGCCTTCACGCAGGGGATTTCCTCCCCTGAGCGACGGTGCAGCCGCAGGCTGCATCGTCCAAATGGAGCTTAAACTGATTTCCACTCCCGAAATACCCGATACACGACAGATTTAGCCTTCACGCAGGGGATTTCCTCCCCTGAGCGACGGTGCAGCCGCAGGCTGCATCGTCCAAATAGAGTTTAAACTGATTTCCACTTCCGAAATACCCGATACACGACAGATTTAGCCTTCACGCAGGGGATTTCCTCCCCTGAGCGACGGTGCAGCCGCAGGCTGCATCGTCCAAATAGAGTTTAAACTGATTTCCACTGCCGAAATACCCGACACACGACAGATTTAGCCTCCACGCAGGGTATTTTCTCCCCTGAGTGACGGTACAGCCGCAGGCTGCATCGTCCAAATAGAGTTTAAACTGATTTCCACTCCCGAAATACCCGACACATGACAGATTTAGCCTCCACCCAGGGTATTTTCTCCCCTGAGCGGCGGTGCAGCCGCAGGCTGCATCGTCCAAATAGAGTTTAAACTGATTTCCACTTCCGAAATACCCGATACACGACAGATTCAGCCTCCACGCAGGGTATTTTCTCCCCTGAGTGACGGTGCAGCCGCAGGCTGCATCGTCCAAATAGAGTTTAAACTGATTTCCACTGCCGAAATACCCGATACACGACAGATTCAGCCTCCACGCAGGGTATTTTCTCCCCTGAGTGACGGTGCAGCCGCAGGCTGCATCGTCCAAATAGAGTTTAAACTGATTTCCACTGCCGAAATACCCGACACACGACAGATTTAGCCTCCACCCAGGGTATTTTCTCCCCTGAGCGACGGTACAGCCGCAGGCTGCATCGTCCAAATAGAGTTTAAACAGATTTCCACTCCCGAAATACCCGACACACGACAGATTTAGCCTCCACCCAGGGTATTTTCTCCCCTGAGCGACGGTGCAGCCGCAGGCTGCATCGTCCAAATAGAGTTTAAACTGATTTCCACTTCCGAAATACCCGATACACGACAGATTCAGCCTCCACGCAGGGGATTTCCTCCCCTGAGCGGCGGTGCAGCCGCAGGCTGCATCGTCCAAATGGAGCTTAAACTGATTTCCACTCCCGAAATACCCGATACACGACAGATTTAGCCTTCACGCAGGGGATTTCCTCCCCTGAGCGACGGTGTAGCCGCAGGCTGCATCGTCCAAATAGAGTTTAAACTGATTTCCACTCCCGAAATACCCGATACACGACAGATTTAGGCTCCACGCAGGGGATTTCCTCCCCTGAGCGACGGTGCAGCCGCAGGCTGCATCGTCCAAATAGAGTTTAAACTGATTTCCACTGCCGAAATACCCGACACACGACAGATTTAGCCTCCACGCAGGGTATTTTCTCCCCTGAGTGACGGTACAGCCGCAGGCTGCATCGTCCAAATAGAGTTTAAACTGATTTCCACTCCCGAAATACCCGACACATGACAGATTTAGCCTCCACCCAGGGTATTTTCTCCCCTGAGCGGCGGTGCAGCCGCAGGCTGCATCGTCCAAATAGAGTTTAAACTGATTTCCACTTCCGAAATACCCGATACACGACAGATTTAGCCTTCACGCAGGGGATTTTCTCCCCTTAGCGGCGGTGCAGCCGCAGGCTGCATCGTCCAAATAGAGTTTAAACTGATTTCCACTTCCGAAATACCCGATACACGACAGATTTAGCCTTCACGCAGGGGATTTCCTCCCCTTAGCGGCGGTGCAGCCGCAGGCTGCATCGTCCAAATAGAGTTTAAACTGATTTCCACTGCCGAAATACCCGACACACGACAGATTTAGCCTCCACCCAGGGTATTTTCTCCCCTGAGCGACGGTGCAGCCGCAGGCTGCATCGTCCAAATAGAGTTTAAACTGATTTCCACTTCCGAAATACCCGATACACGACAGATTTAGCCTTTACGCAGGGGATTTTCTCCCCTTAGCGGCGGTGCAGCCGCAGGCTGCATCGTCCAAATAGAGTTTAAACTGATTTCCACTGCCGAAATACCCGACACACGACAGATTTAGCCTCCACCCAGGGTATTTTCTCCCCTGAGCGACGGTGCAGCCGCAGGCTGCATCGTCCAAATAGAGTTTAAACTGATTTCCACTCCCGAAATACCCGACACACGACAGATTTAGCCTCCACCCAGGGTATTTTCTCCCCTGAGCGACGGTGCAGCCGCAGGCTGCATCGTCCAAATAGAGTTTAAACTGATTTCCACTGCCGAAATACCCGACACACGACAGATTTAGCCTCCACCCAGGGGATTTTCTCCCCTTAGCGGCGGTGCAGCCGCAGGCTGCATCGTCCAAATAGAGTTTAAACTGATTTCCACTGCCGAAATACCCGACACACGACAGATTTAGCCTTTACGCAGGGATTTTCTCCCTTAGCGGCGGTGCAGCCGCAGGCTGCATCGTCCAAATAGAGTTTAAACTGATTTCCACTGCCGAAATACCCGACACACGACAGATTTACCCTGCACCCAGGGTCTTTCCTCGCCTGAGCGACGGTGCAGCCGCAGGCTGCATCGTCCAAATAGAGTTTAAACTGATTTCCACTCCCGAAATACCCGACACACGACAGATTTAGCCTCCACCCAGGGTATTTTCTCCCCTGAGCGACGGTGCAGCCGCAGGCTGCATCGTCCAAATAGAGTTTAAACTGATTTCCACTGCCGAAATACCCGACACACGACAGATTTAGCCTCCACCCAGGGTATTTTCTCCCCTGAGCGACGGTGCAGCCGCAGGCTGCATCGTCCAACTAGAGTTTAAACTGATTTCCACTTCCGAAATACCCGATACACGACAGATTTAGCCTCCACGCAGGGGATTTCCTCCCCTGAGTGACGGTGCAGCCGCAGGCTGCATCGTCCAAATAGAGTTTAAACTGATTTCCACTTTCGAAATACCCGATACACGACAGATTTAGCCTTCACGCAGGGGATTTCCTCCCCTTAGCGGCGGTGCAGCCGCAGGCTGCATCGTCCAAATAGAGTTTAAACTGATTTCCACTGCCGAAATACCCGACACACGACAGATTTAGCCTCCACCCAGGGTATTTTCTCCCCTGAGCGACGGTGCAGCCGCAGGCTGCATCGTTCAACTAGAGTTTAAACTGATTTCCACTTCCGAAATACCCGATACACGACAGATTTAGCCTTTACGCAGGGGATTTTCTCCCCTTAGCGGCGGTGCAGCCGCAGGCTGCATCGTCCAAATAGAGTTTAAACTGATTTCCACTGCCGAAATACCCGACACACGACAGATTTAGCCTCCACGCAGGGTATTTTCTCCCCTGAGTGACGGTGCAGCCGCAGGCTGCATCGTCCAAATAGAGTTTAAACTGATTTCCACTGCCGAAATACCCGACACACGACAGATTTAGCCTCCACCCAGGGTATTTTCTCCCCTGAGTGACGGTGCAGCCGCAGGCTGCATCGTCCAAATAGAGTTTAAACTGATTTCCACTTTCGAAATACCCGATACACGACAGATTTAGCCTTCACGCAGGGGATTTCCTCCCTTAGCGGCGGTGCAGCCGCAGGCTGCATCGTCCAAATAGAGTTTAAACTGATTTCCACTTCCGAAATACCCGATACACGACAGATTTAGCCTTTACGCAGGGGATTTTCTACCCTTAGCGGCGGTGCAGCCGCAGGCTGCATCGTCCAAATAGAGTTTAAACTGATTTCCATTGCCGAAATACCCGACACACGACAGATTTAGCCTCCAAACAGGGTATTTTCTCCCCTGAGTGACGGTGCAGCCGCAGGCTGCATCGTCCAAATAGAGTTTAAACTGATTTCCACTGCCGAAATACCCGACACACGACAGATTTAGCCTCCACCCAGGGTATTTTCTCCCCTGAGTGACGGTGCAGCCGCAGGCTGCATCGTCCAAATAGAGTTTAAACTGATTTCCACTTTCGAAATACCCGATACACGACAGATTTAGCCTTCACGCAGGGGATTTCCTCCCCTTAGCGGCGGTGCAGCCGCAGGCTGCATCGTCCAAATAGAGTTTAAACTGATTTCCACTGCCGAAATACCCGACACACGACAGATTTAGCCTCCACCCAGGGTATTTTCTCCCCTGAGCGACGGTGCAGCCGCAGGCTGCATCGTTCAACTAGAGTTTAAACTGATTTCCACTTCCGAAATACCCGATACACGACAGATTTAGCCTTTACGCAGGGGATTTTCTCCCCTTAGCGGCGGTGCAGCCGCAGGCTGCATCGTCCAAATAGAGTTTAAACTGATTTCCACTGCCGAAATACCCGACACACGACAGATTTAGCCTCCACGCAGGGTATTTTCTCCCCTGAGTGACGGTGCAGCCGCAGGCTGCATCGTCCAAATAGAGTTTAAACTGATTTCCACTGCCGAAATACCCGACACACGACAGATTTAGCCTCCACCCAGGGTATTTTCTCCCCTGAGTGACGGTGCAGCCGCAGGCTGCATCGTCCAAATAGAGTTTAAACTGATTTCCACTTTCGAAATACCCGATACACGACAGATTTAGCCTTCACGCAGGAGATTTCCTCCCCTTAGCGGCGGTGCAGCCGCAGGCTGCATCGTCCAAATAGAGTTTAAACTGATTTCCACTTCCGAAATACCCGATACACGACAGATTTAGCCTTTACGCAGGGGATTTTCTACCCTTAGCGGCGGTGCAGCCGCAGGCTGCATCGTCCAAATAGAGTTTAAACTGATTTCCATTGCCGAAATACCCGACACACGACAGATTTAGCCTCCAAACAGGGTATTCTCTCCCCTGAGTGACGGTGCAGCCGCAGGCTGCATCGTCCAAATAGAGTTTAAACTGATTTCCACTGCCGAAATACCCGACACACGACAGATTTAGCCTCCACCCAGGGTATTTTCTCCCCTGAGTGACGGTGCAGCCGCAGGCTGCATCGTCCAAATAGAGTTTAAACTGATTTCCACTCCCGAAATACCCGACACACGACAGATTTAGCCTCCACCCAGGGGATTTTCTCCCCTTAGCGGCGGTGCAGCCGCAGGCTGCATCGTCCAAATAGAGTTTAAACTGATTTCCACTTCCGAAATACCCGATACACGACAGATTTAGCCTTTACGCAGGGGATTTTCTCCCCTTAGCGGCGGTGCAGCCGCAGGCTGCATCGTCCAAATAGAGTTTAAACTGATTTCCACTGCCGAAATACCCGACACACGACAGATTTAGCCTCCACCCAGGGTATTTTCTCCCCTGAGCGACGGTGCAGCCGCAGGCTGCATCGTCCAAATAGAGTTTAAACTGATTTCCACTCCCGAAATACCCGACACACGACAGATTTAGCCTCCACCCAGGGTATTTTCTCCCCTGAGCGACGGTGCAGCCGCAGGCTGCATCGTCCAAATAGAGTTTAAACTGATTTCCACTGCCGAAATACCCGACACACGACAGATTTAGCCTCCACCCAGGGTATTTTCTCCCCTGAGCGACGGTGCAGCCGCAGGCTGCATCGTTCAACTAGAGTTTAAACTGATTTCCACTTCCGAAATATCCGATACACGACAGATTTAGCCTCCACGCAGGGGATTTCCTCCCCTGAGTGACGGTGCAGCCGCAGGCTGCATCGTCCAAATAGAGTTTAAACTGATTTCCACTTTCGAAATACCCGATACACGACAGATTTAGCCTTCACGCAGGGGATTTCCTCCCCTTAGCGGCGGTGCAGCCGCAGGCTGCATCGTCCAAATAGAGTTTAAACTGATTTCCACTGCCGAAATACCCGACACACGACAGATTTAGCCTCCACCCAGGGTATTTTCTCCCCTGAGCGACGGTGCAGCCGCAGGCTGCATCGTTCAACTAGAGTTTAAACTGATTTCCACTTCCGAAATACCCGATACACGACAGATTTAGCCTTTACGCAGGGGATTTTCTCCCCTTAGCGGCGGTGCAGCCGCAGGCTGCATCGTCCAAATAGAGTTTAAACTGATTTCCACTGCCGAAATACCCGACACACGACAGATTTAGCCTCCACGCAGGGTATTTTCTCCCCTGAGTGACGGTGCAGCCGCAGGCTGCATCGTCCAAATAGAGTTTAAACTGATTTCCACTTCCGAAATACCCGACACACACGACAGATTTAGCCTCCACCCAGGGTATTTTCTCCCTGAGTGACGGTGCAGCCGCAGGCTGCATCGTCCAAATAGAGTTTAAACTGATTTCCACTGCCGAAATACCCGACACACGACAGATTTAGCCTCCACGCAGGGTATTTTCTCCCTGAGCGACGGTGCAGCCGCAGGCTGCATCGTTCAACTAGAGTTTAAACTGATTTCCACTTCCGAAATACCCGATACACGACAGATTTAGCCTTTACGCAGGGGATTTTCTCCCTTAGCGGCGGTGCAGCCGCAGGCTGCATCGTCCAAATAGAGTTTAAACTGATTTCCACTGCCGAAATACCCGACACACGACAGATTTAGCCTCCACGCAGGGTATTTTCTCCCTGAGCGACGGTGCAGCCGCAGGCTGCATCGTCCAAATAGAGTTTAAACTGATTTCCACTTTCGAAATACCCGATACACGACAGATTTAGCCTTCACGCAGGGGATTTTCCTCCCTTAGCGGCGGTGCAGCCGCAGGCTGCATCGTCCAAATAGAGTTTAAACTGATTTCCACTTCCGAAATACCCGATACACGACAGATTTAGCCTTTACGCAGGGATTTTCTCCCCTTAGCGGCGGTGCAATAAGGTGCCGCCAGGCTGCATCGTCCAAATAGAGTTTAAACTGATTTCCATTGCCGAAATACCCGACACACGACAGATTTAGCCTCCAAACAGGGTATTTTCTCCCCTGAGTGACGGTGCAGCCGCAGGCTGCATCGTCCAAATAGAGTTTAAACTGATTTCCACTGCCGAAATACCCGACACACGACAGATTTAGCCTCCACGCAGGGTATTTTCTCCCCTGAGTGACGGTGCAGCCGCAGGCTGCATCGTCCAAATAGAGTTTAAACTGATTTCCACTGCCGAAATACCCGACACACGACAGATTTAGCCTCCACCCAGGGTATTTTCTCCCCTGAGTGACGGTGCAGCCGCAGGCTGCATCGTCCAAATAGAGTTTAAACTGATTTCCACTTTCGAAATACCCGATACACGACAGATTTAGCCTTCACGCAGGGGATTTCCTCCCCTTAGCGGCGGTGCAGCCGCAGGCTGCATCGTCCAAATAGAGTTTAAACTGATTTCCACTTCCGAAATACCCGATACACGACAGATTTAGCCTTTACGCAGGGGATTTTCTCCCCTTAGCGGCGGTGCAGCCGCAGGCTGCATCGTCCAAATAGAGTTTAAACTGATTTCCATTGCCGAAATACCCGACACACGACAGATTTAGCCTCCAAACAGGGTATTTTCTCCCCTGAGTGACGGTGCAGCCGCAGGCTGCATCGTCCAAATAGAGTTTAAACTGATTTCCACTGCCGAAATACCCGACACACGACAGATTTAGCCTCCACCCAGGGTATTTTCTCCCCTGAGTGACGGTGCAGCCGCAGGCTGCATCGTCCAAATAGAGTTTAAACTGATTTCCACTCCCGAAATACCCGACACACGACAGATTTAGCCTCCACCCAGGGGATTTTCTCCCCTTAGCGGCGGTGCAGCCGCAGGCTGCATCGTCCAAATAGAGTTTAAACTGATTTCCACTTCCGAAATACCCGATACACGACAGATTTAGCCTTTACGCAGGGGATTTTCTCCCCTTAGCGGCGGTGCAGCCGCAGGCTGCATCGTCCAAATAGAGTTTAAACTGATTTCCACTGCCGAAATACCCGACACACGACAGATTTAGCCTCCACCCAGGGTATTTTCTCCCCTGAGCGACGGTGCAGCCGCAGGCTGCATCGTCCAAATAGAGTTTAAACTGATTTCCACTCCCGAAATACCCGACACACGACAGATTTAGCCTCCACCCAGGGTATTTTCTCCCCTGAGCGACGGTGCAGCCGCAGGCTGCATCGTCCAAATAGAGTTTAAACTGATTTCCACTGCCGAAATACCCGACACACGACAGATTTAGCCTCCACCCAGGGTATTTTCTCCCCTGAGCGACGGTGCAGCCGCAGGCTGCATCGTTCAACTAGAGTTTAAACTGATTTCCACTTCCGAAATATCCGATACACGACAGATTTAGCCTCCACGCAGGGGATTTCCTCCCCTGAGTGACGGTGCAGCCGCAGGCTGCATCGTCCAAATAGAGTTTAAACTGATTTCCACTTTCGAAATACCCGATACACGACAGATTTGGCCTTCACGCAGGGATTTTCTCCCTTAGCGGCGGTGCAGCCGCAGGCTGCATCGTCCAAATAGAGTTTAAACTGATTTCCACTGCCGAAATACCCGACACACGACAGATTTAGCCTCCACCCAGGGTATTTTCTCCCTGAGCGACGGTGCCGCCGCAGGTTGCATCGTCCAAATAGAGTTTAAACTGATTTCCACTTCCGAAATACCCGATACACGACAGATTTAGCCTTAACGCAGGGGATTTTCTCCCCTTAGCGGCGGTGCAGCCGCAGGCTGCATCGTCCAAATAGAGTTTAAACTGATTTCCACTGCCGAAATACCCGACACACGACAGATTTAGCCTCCACGCAGGGTATTTTCTCCCCTGAGTGACGGTGCAGCCGCAGGCTGCATCGTCCAAATAGAGTTTAAACTGATTTCCACTGCCGAAATACCCGACACACGACAGATTTAGCCTCCACCCAGGGTATTTTCTCCCCTGAGCGACGGTGCAGCCGCAGGCTGCATCGTCCAAATAGAGTTTAAACTGATTTCCACTTTCGAAATACCCGATACACGACAGATTTAGCCTTCACGCAGGGGATTTCCTCCCCTTAGCGGCGGTGCAGCCGCAGGCTGCATCGTCCAAATAGAGTTTAAACTGATTTCCACTTCCGAAATACCCGACACACGACAGATTTAGCCTCCACGCAGGGGATTTTCTCCCCTTAGCGGCGGTGCAGCCGCAGGCTGCATCGTCCAAATAGAGTTTAAACTGATTTCCAGTTCTGAAATACCCGACACACGACAGATTTAGCCTCCACCCAGGGTATTTTCTCCCCTGAGCGACGGTGCAGCCGCAGGCTGCATCGTCCAAATAGAGTTTAAACTGATTTCCACTCCCGAAATACCCGATACACGACAGATTTAGCCTCCACCCAGGGTATTTTCTCCCCTGAGCGACGGTGCAGCCGCAGGCTGCATCGTCCAAATAGAGTTTAAACTGATTTCCACTTCCGAAATACCCGATACACGACAGATTTAGCCTCCACCCAGGGTATTTTCTCCCCTGAGCGACGGTGCAGCCGCAGGCTGCATCGTCCAAATAGAGTTTAAACTGATTTCCACTTCCGAAATACCCGATACACGACAGATTTAGCCTCCACCCAGGGTATTTTCTCCCCTGAGCGACGGTGCAGCCGCAGGCTGCATCGTCCAAATAGAGTTTAAACTGATTTCCACTCCCGAAATACCCGATACACGACAGATTTAGCCTCCACCCAGGGTATTTTCTCCCCTGAGCGACGGTGCAGCCGCAGGCTGCATCGTCCAAATAGAGTTTAAACTGATTTCCACTTCCGAAATACCCGATACACGACAGATTTAGCCTCCACGCAGGGGATTTCCTCCCCTTAGCGGCGGTGCAGCCGCAGGCTGCATCGTCCAAATAGAGTTTAAACTGATTTCCACTCCCGAAATACCCGACACATGACAGATTTAGCCTCCACGCAGGGTATTTTCTCCCCTGAGTGACGGTGCAGCAGCAGGCTGCATCGTCCAAATAGAGTTTAAACTGATTTCCACTGCCGAAATACCCGACACACGACAGATTTAGCCTCCACCCAGGGTATTTTCTCCCCTGAGCGACGGTGCAGCCGCAGGCTGCATCGTCCAAATAGAGTTTAAACTGATTTCCACTCCCGAAATACCCGACACACGACAGATTTAGCCTCCACCCAGGGTATTTTCTCCCCTGAGCGACGGTGCAGCCGCAGGCTGCATCGTCCAAATAGAGTTTAAACTGATTTCCACTTCCGAAATACCCGATACACGACAGATTTAGCCTCCACGCAGGGGATTTCCTCCCCTTAGCGGCGGTGCAGCCGCAGGCTGCATCGTCCAAATAGAGTTTAAACTGATTTCCACTGCCGAAATACCCGACACACGACAGATTTAGCCTCCACGCAGGGTATTTTCTCCCATGAGCGCCGGTGCAGCCGCAGGCTGCATCGTCCAAATAGAGTTTAAACTGATTTCCACTGCCGAAATACCCGACACACGACAGATTTAGCCTCCACGCAGGGTATTTTCTCCCTGAGCGACGGTGCAGCCGCAGGCTGCATCGTCCAAATAGAGTTTAAACTGATTTCCACTCCCGAAATACCCGATACACGACAGATTTAGCCTCCACCCAGGGTATTTTTCTCCCTGAGCGACGGTGCAGCCGCAGGCTGCATCGTCCAAATAGAGTTTAAACTGATTTCCACTTCCGAAATACCCGATACACGACAGATTTAGCCTCCACGCAGGGATTTCCTCCCTGAGCGACGGTGCAGCCGCAGGCTGCATCGTCCAAATAGAGTTTAAACTGATTTCCACTTCCGAAATACCCGATACACGACAGATTTAGCCTCCACGCAGGGGATTTCTCCCCTGAGCGGCGGTGCAGCCGCAGGCTGCATCGTCCAAATAGAGTTTAAACTGATTTCCACTTCCGAAATACCCGATACACGACAGATTTAGCCTCCACGCAGGGTATTTTCTCCCTTAGCGGCGGTGCAGCCGCAGGCTGCATCGTCCAAATAGAGTTTAAACTGATTTCCACTGCCGAAATACCCGATACACGACAGATTTAGCCTCCACGCAGGGTATTTTCTCCCTGAGCGACGGTGCAGCCGCAGGCTGCATCGTCCAAATAGAGTTTAAACTGATTTCCACTGCCGAAATACCCGACACGACAGATTTAGCCTCCACCCAGGGTATTTTCTCCCCTGAGCGACGGTGCAGCCGCAGGCTGCATCGTCCAAATAGAGTTTAAACTGATTTCCACTTTCGAAATACCCGATACACGACAGATTTAGCCTTCACGCAGGGTATTTTCTCCCTTAGCGGCGGTGCAGCCGCAGGCTGCATCGTCCAAATAGAGTTTAAACTGATTTCCACTTCCGAAATACCCGATACACGACAGATTTAGCCTTTACGCAGGATTTTCTCCCTTAGCGGCGGTGCAGCCGCAGGCTGCATCGTCCAAATAGAGTTTAAACTGATTTCCACTGCCGAAATACCCGACACGACAGATTTAGCCTCCACGCAGGGTATTTTCTCCCCTGAGCGACGGTGCAGCCGCAGGCTGCATCGTCCAAATAGAGTTTAAACTGATTTCCACTCCCGAAATACCCGACACACGACAGATTTAGCCTCCACGCAGGGTATTTTCTCCCTGAGCGACGGTGCAGCCGCAGGCTGCATCGTCCAAATAGAGTTTAAACTGATTTCCACTCCCGAAATACCCGATACACGACAGATTTAGCCTTCACGCAGGGGTATTTTCCCTTGAGCGACGGTGCAGCCGCAGGCTGCATCGTCCAAATAGAGTTTAAACTGATTTCCACTCCGAAATACCCGATACACGACAGATTTAGGCTCCACGCAGGGTATTTTCTCCTGAGCGACGGTGCAGCCGCAGGCTGCATCGTCCAAATAGAGTTTAAACTGATTTCCACTGCCGAAATACCCGACACACGACAGATTTAGCCTCCACCCAGGGTATTTTCTCCCCTGAGCGACGGTGCAGCCGCAGGCTGCATCGTCCAAATAGAGTTTAAACTGATTTCCACTTCCAAAATACCCGATACACGACAGATTCAGCCTCCACGCAGGGGATTTCCTCCCCTGAGCGGCGGTGCAGCCGCAGGCTGCATCGTCCAAATGGAGCTTAAACTGATTTCCACTCCCGAAATACCCGATACACGACAGATTTAGCCTTCACGCAGGGGATTTCCTCCCCTGAGCGACGGTGTAGCCGCAGGCTGCATCGTCCAAATAGAGTTTAAACTGATTTCCACTCCCGAAATACCCGATACACGACAGATTTAGGCTCCACGCAGGGGATTTCCTCCCCTGAGCGACGGTGCAGCCGCAGGCTGCATCGTCCAAATAGAGTTTAAACTGATTTCCACTGCCGAAATACCCGACACACGACAGATTTAGCCTCCACCCAGGGTATTTTCTCCCCTGAGCGACGGTACAGCCGCAGGCTGCATCGTCCAAATAGAGTTTAAACTGATTTCCACTCCCGAAATACCCGACACACGACAGATTTAGCCTCCACCCAGGGTATTTTCTTCCCTTGGCGTCGGGGCAGCCGCAGGCTGCATCGTCCAAATAGAGTTTAAACTGATTTCCACTTCCGAAATACCCGGATACACGACAGATTCAGCCTCCACGCAGGGATTTCCTCCCTGAGCGGCGGGGCAGCCGCAGGCTGCATCGTCCAAATGGAGCTTAAACTGATTTCCACTCCCGAAATACCCGATACACGACAGATTTAGCCTTCACGCAGGGGATTTCCTCCCCTTAGCGGCGGTGCAGCCGCAGGCTGCATCGTCCAAATAGAGTTTAAACTGATTTCCACTCCCGAAATACCCGATACACGACAGATTTAGCCTCCACGCAGGGTACTTTCTCCCCTGAGTGACGGTACAGCCGCAGGCTGCATCGTCCAAATAGAGTTTAAACTGATTTCCACTCCCGAAATACCCGACACATGACAGATTTAGCCTCCACCCAGGGTATTTTCTCCCCTGAGCGGCGGTGCAGCCGCAGGCTGCATCGTCCAAATAGAGTTTAAGCTGATTTCCACTTCCGAAATACCCGATACACGACAGATTTAGCCTTCACGCAGGGGATTTTCTCCCCTTAGCGGCGGTGCAGCCGCAGGCTGCATCGTCCAAATAGAGTTTAAACTGATTTCCACTTCCGAAATACCCGATACACGACAGATTTAGCCTTCACGCAGGGGATTTCCTCCCCTTAGCGGCGGTGCAGCCGCAGGCTGCATCGTCCAAATAGAGTTTAAACTGATTTCCACTGCCGAAATACCCGACACACGACAGATTTAGCCTCCACCCAGGGTATTTTCTCCCCTGAGCGACGGTGCAGCCGCAGGCTGCATCGTCCAAATAGAGTTTAAACTGATTTCCACTGCCGAAATACCCGACACACGACAGATTTAGCCTTTACGCAGGGGATTTTCTCCCCTTAGCGGCGGTGCAGCCGCAGGCTGCATCGTCCAAATAGAGTTTAAACTGATTTCCACTGCCGAAATACCCGACACACGACAGATTTAGCCTCCACCCAGGGTATTTTCTCCCCTGAGCGACGGTGCAGCCGCAGGCTGCATCGTCCAAATAGAGTTTAAACTGATTTCCACTCCCGAAATACCCGACACACGACAGATTTAGCCTCCACCCAGGGGATTTTCTCCCCCTAGCGGCGGTGCAGCCGCAGGCTGCATCGTCCAAATAGAGTTTAAACTGATTTCCACTCCCGAAATACCCGATACACGACAGATTTAGGCTCCACGCAGGGGATTTCCTCCCCTGAGCGACGGTGCAGCCGCAGGCTGCATCGTCCAAATAGAGTTTAAACTGATTTCCACTGCCGAAATACCCGACACACGACAGATTTAGCCTCCACCCAGGGTATTTTCTCCCCTGAGCGACGGTACAGCCGCAGGCTGCATCGTCCAAATAGAGTTTAAACTGATTTCCACTCCCGAAATACCCGACACACGACAGATTTAGCCTCCACCCAGGGTATTTTCTCCCCTGAGCGACGGTGCAGCCGCAGGCTGCATCGTCCAAATAGAGTTTAAACTGATTTCCACTTCCGAAATACCCGATACACGACAGATTCAGCCTCCACGCAGGGGATTTCCTCCCCTGAGCGGCGGTGCAGCCGCAGGCTGCATCGTCCAAATGGAGCTTAAACTGATTTCCACTCCCGAAATACCCGATACACGACAGATTTAGCCTTCACGCAGGGGATTTCCTCCCCTTAGCGGCGGTGCAGCCGCAGGCTGCATCGTCCAAATAGAGTTTAAACTGATTTCCACTCCCGAAATACCCGATACACGACAGATTTAGCCTCCACGCAGGGTACTTTCTCCCCTGAGTGACGGTACAGCCGCAGGCTGCATCGTCCAAATAGAGTTTAAACTGATTTCCACTCCCGAAATACCCGACACATGACAGATTTAGCCTCCACCCAGGGTATTTTCTCCCCTGAGCGGCGGTGCAGCCGCAGGCTGCATCGTCCAAATAGAGTTTAAACTGATTTCCACTTCCGAAATACCCGATACACGACAGATTTAGCCTTCACGCAGGGGATTTTCCTCCCTTAGCGGTGCAGCCGCAGGCTGCATCGTCCAAATAGAGTTTAAACTGATTTCCACTTCCGAAATACCCGATACACGACAGATTTAGCCTTCACGCAGGGATTTTCCTCCCCTTAGCGGCGGTGCAGCCGCAGGCTGCATCGTCCAAATAGAGTTTAAACTGATTTCCACTGCCGAAATACCCGACACACGACAGATTTAGCCTCCACCCAGGGTATTTTCTCCCTGAGCGACGGTGCAGCCGCAGGCTGCATCGTCCAAATAGAGTTTAAACTGATTTCCACTTCCGAAATACCCGATACACGACAGATTTAGCCTTTACGCAGGGGATTTTCTCCCCTTAGCGGCGGGGCCGCCGCAGGCTGCATCGGCCAAATAGAGTTTAAACTGATTTCCACTCCCGAAATACCCGACACACGACAGATTTAGCCTCCACCCAGGGGATTTTCTCCCCCTAGCGGCGGTGCAGCCGCAGGCTGCATCGTCCAAATAGAGTTTAAACTGATTTCCACTTCCGAAATACCCGATACACGACAGATTTAGCCTTTACGCAGGGGATTTTCTCCCCTTAGCGGCGGTGCAGCCGCAGGCTGCATCGTCCAAATAGAGTTTAAACTGATTTCCACTCCCGAAATACCCGACACACGACAGATTTAGCCTCCACCCAGGGGATTTTCTCCCCCTAGCGGCGGTGCAGCCGCAGGCTGCATCGTCCAAATAGAGTTTAAACTGATTTCCACTCCCGAAATACCCGACACACGACAGATTTAGCCTCCACCCAGGGGATTTTCTCCCCCTAGCGGCGGTGCAGCCGCAGGCTGCATCGTCCAAATAGAGTTTAAACTGATTTCCACTTCCGAAATACCCGACACACGACAGATTTAGCCTCCACCCAGGGGATTTCCTCCCCTTAGCGGCGGTGCAGCCGCAGGCTGCATCGTCCAAATAGAGTTTAAACTGATTTCCACTTCCGAAATACCCGATACACGACAGACTTAGCCTTTACGCAGGGGATTTTCTCCCCTTAGCGACGGTGCAGCCGCAGGCCGCATCGTCCAAATAGAGTTTAAACTGATTTCCACTCCCGAAATACCCGACACACGACAGATTTAGCCTCCACCCAGGATTTTCTCCTGAGCGGCGGTGCAGCCGCAGGCTGCATCGTCCAAATAGAGTTTAAACTGATTTCCACTTCCGAAATACCCGATACACGACAGATTTAGCCTTTACGCAGGGGATTTTCTCCCTTAGCGGCGGTGCAGCCGCAGGCTGCATCGTCCAAATAGAGTTTAAACTGATTTCCACTGCCGAAATACCCGACACACGACAGATTTAGCCTCCACCCAGGGTATTTTCTCCCCTGAGCGACGGTGCAGCCGCAGGCTGCATCGTCCAAATAGAGTTTAAACTGATTTCCACTCCCGAAATACCCGACACACGACAGATTTAGCCTCCACCCAGGGTATTTTCTCCCCTGAGCGACGGTGCAGCCGCAGGCTGCATCGTCCAAATAGAGTTTAAACTGATTTCCACTGCCGAAATACCCGACACACCACAGAATTAGCCTCCACCCAGGGTATTTTCTCCCCTGAGCGACGGTGCAGCCGCAGGCTGCATCGTCCAAATAGAGTTTAAACTGATTTCCACTCCCGAAATACCCGACACACGACAGATTTAGCCTCCACCCAGGGTATTTTCTCCCCTGAGCGACTGTGCAGCCGCAGGCTGCATCGTCCAACTAGAGTTTAAACTGATTTCCACTTCCGAAATACCCGATACACGACAGATTTAGCCTCCACGCAGGGGATTTCCTCCCCTGAGTGACGGTGCAGCCGCAGGCTGCATCGTCCAAATAGAGTTTAAACTGATTTCCACTTTCGAAATACCCGATACACGACAGATTTAGCCTCCACCCAGGGTATTTTCTCCCCTGAGCGACGGTGCAGCCGCAGGCTGCATCGTCCAAATAAGTTTAAACTGATTTCCACTGCCGAAATACCCGACACACGACAGATTTAGCCTCCACCCAGGGTATTTTCTCCCTGAGCGACGGTGCAGCCGCAGGCTGCATCGTCCAAATAGAGTTTAAACTGATTTCCACTCCCGAAATACCCGACACACGACAGATTTAGCCTCCACCCAGGGTATTTTCTCCTGAGCGACGGTGCAGCCGCAGGCTGCTTCGTCCAAATAGAGTTTAAACTGATTTCCACTCCCGAAATACCCGACACACGACAGATTTAGCCTCCACCCAGGGTATTTTCTCCCCTGAGCGACGGTGCAGCCGCAGGCTGCATCGTCCAAATAGAGTTTAAACTGATTTCCACTCCCGAAATAACCGACACACGACAGATTTAGCCTCCACCCAGGGTATTTTCTCCCTGAGCGACGGTGCAGCCGCAGGCTGCATCGTCCAAATAGAGTTTAAACTGATTTCCACTTCCGAAATACCCGATACACGACAGATTTAGCCTCCACGCAGGGATTTCCTCCCTGAGCGACGGTGCAGCCGCAGGCTGCATCGTCCAAATAGAGTTTAAACTGATTTCCACTGCCGAAATACCCGACACACGACAGATTTAGCCTCCACCCAGGGTATTTTCTCCCTGAGCGACGGTGCAGCCGCAGGCTGCATCGTCCAAATAGAGTTTAAACTGATTTCCACTGCCGAAATACCCGACACACGACAGATTTAGCCTCCACCCAGGGTATTTTCTCCCTGAGCGACGGTGCAGCCGCAGGCTGCATCGTCCAAATAGAGTTTAAACTGATTTCCACTTCCGAAATACCCGATACACGACAGATTTAGCCTCCACGCAGGGGATTTCCTCCCTGAGCGACGGTGCAGCCGCAGGCTGCATCGTCCAAATAGAGTTTAAACTGATTTCCACTTCCGAAATACCCGATACACGACAGATTTAGCCTCCACCCAGGGTATTTTCTCCCTGAGCGACGGTGCAGCCGCAGGCTGCATCGTCCAAATAGAGTTTAAACTGATTTCCACTGCCGAAATACCCGACACACGACAGATTTAGCCTCCACCCAGGGTATTTTCTCCCTGAGCGACGGTGCAGCCGCAGGCTGCATCGTCCAAATAGAGTTTAAACTGATTTCCACTTCCGAAATACCCGATACACGACAGATTTAGCCTCCACGCAGGATTTCCTCCCTGAGTGACGGTGCAGCCGCAGGCTGCATCGTCCAAATAGAGTTTAAACTGATTTCCACTTCCGAAATACCCGATACACGACAGATTTAGCCTCCACCCAGGGTATTTTCTCCCCTGAGCGACGGTGCAGCCGCAGGCTGCATCGTCCAAATAGAGTTTAAACTGATTTCCACTGCCGAAATACCCGACACACGACAGATTTAGCCTCCACCCAGGGTATTTTCTCCCCTGAGCGACGGTGCAGCCGCAGGCTGCATCGTCCAAATAGAGTTTAAACTGATTTCCACTGCCGAAATACCCGACACACGACAGATTTAGCCTCCACCCAGGGTATTTTCTCCTCTGAGCGACGGTGCAGCCGCAGGCTGCATCGTCCAAATAGAGTTTAAACTGATTTCCACTTCCGAAATACCCGATACACGACAGATTTAGCCTCCACGCAGGGGATTTCCTCCCCTGAGTGACGGTGCAGCCGCAGGCTGCATCGTCCAAATAGAGTTTAAACTGATTTCCACTTCCGAAATACCCGATACACGACAGATTTAGCCTCCACCCAGGATTTCTCCCTGAGCGACGGTGCAGCCGCAGGCTGCATCGTCCAAATAGAGTTTAAACTGATTTCCACTGCCGAAATACCCGACACACGACAGATTTAGCCTCCACCCAGGGTATTTTCTCCCCTGAGCGACGGTGCAGCCGCAGGCTGCATCGTCCAAATAGAGTTTAAACTGATTTCCACTCCCCAAATACCCGATACACGACAGATTTAGCCTTCACGCAGGGGATTTTCTCCCTGAGCGACGGTGCAGCCGCAGGCTGCATCGTCCAAATAGAGTTTAAACTGATTTCCACTTCCGAAATACCCGATACACGACAGATCTAGCCTCCACGCAGGGGATTTCCTTCCCTGAGCGACGGTGCAGCCGCAGGCTGCATCGTCCAAATAGAGTTTAAACTGATTTCCACTTCCGAAATACCCGATACACGACAGATTTAGCCTCCACGCAGGGATTTTCTCCTGAGCGACGGTGCAGCCGCAGGCTGCATCGTCCAAATAGAGTTTAAACTGATTTCCACTCCCGAAATACCCGACACACGACAGATTTAGCCTCCACGCAGGGTATTTTCTCCCTGAGCGACGGTGCAGCCGCAGGCTGCATCGTCCAAATAGAGTTTAAACTGATTTCCACTGCCGAAATACCCGATACACGACAGATTTAGCCTCCACGCAGGGGATTTCTCTCCCTGAGCGACGGTGCAGCCGCAGGCTGCATCGTCCAAATAGAGTTTAAACTGATTTCCACTTCCGAAATACCCGATACACGACAGATTTAGCCTCCACGCAGGGGATTTCTCCCCTGAGCGACGGTGCAGCCGCAGGCTGCATCGTCCAAATAGAGTTTAAACTGATTTCCACTCCCGAAATACCCGATACACGACAGATTTAGCCTCCACCCAGGGGATTTTCTCCCTGAGTGACGGTGCAGCCGCAGGCTGCATCGTCCAAATAGAGTTTAAACTGATTTCCACTTCCGAAATACCCGATACACGACAGATTTAGCCTCCACCCAGGGTATTTTCTCCCCTGAGCGACGGTGCAGCCGCAGGCTGCATCGTCCAAATAGAGTTTAAACTGATTTCCACTGCCGAAATACCCGACACACGACAGATTTAGCCTCCACCCAGGGTATTTTCTCCCCTGAGCGACGGTGCAGCCGCAGGCTGCATCGTCCAAATAGAGTTTAAACTGATTTCCACTGCCGAAATACCCGACACACGACAGATTTAGCCTCCACCCAGGGTATTTTCTCCCCTGAGCGACGGTGCAGCCGCAGGCTGCATCGTCCAAATAGAGTTTAAACTGATTTCCACTTCCGAAATACCCGATACACGACAGATTTAGCCTCCACGCAGGGATTTCCTCCCTGAGCGACGGTGCAGCCGCAGGCTGCATCGTCCAAATAGAGTTTAAACTGATTTCCACTGCCGAAATACCCGATACACGACAGATTTAGCCTCCACGCAGGGTATTTTCTCCCCTGAGTGACGGTGCAGCAGCAGGCTGCATCGTCCAAATAGAGTTTAAACTGATTTCCACTGCCGAAATACCCGACACACGACAGATTTAGCCTCCACCCAGGGTATTTTCTTCCCTGAGCGACGGTGCAGCCGCAGGCTGCATCGTCCAAATAGAGTTTAAACTGATTTCCACTTCCGAAATACCCGATACACGACAGATTTAGCCTCCACGCAGGGATTTCCTCCTGAGCGACGGTGCAGCCGCAGGCTGCATCGTCCAAATAGAGTTTAAACTGATTTCCACTTCCGAAATACCCGATACACGACAGATTTAGCCTCCACGCAGGGGATTTTTCTCCTGAGCGACGGTGCAGCCGCAGGCTGCATCGTCCAAATAGAGATTAAGCTTATTTCCGCTTCCCAAATCCCCGATACACGACAGATTTAACCTCCACGCGGGGTATTTTCTCCCCTGAGGGACGGTGCAGCCGCAGGCTGCATCGTCCAAATAGAGTTTAAACTGATTTCCACTTCCGAAATACCCGATACACGACAGATTTAGCCTCCACGCAGGGTATTTTCTCCCTGAGCGACGGTGCAGCCGCAGGCTGCATCGTCCAAATAGAGTTTAAACTGATTTCCACTTCCGAAATACCCGATACACGACAGATTTAGCCTTCAGGCAGGGGATTTTCTCCCCTGAGCGACGGTGCAGCCGCAGGCTGCATCGTCCAAATGGAGCTTAAACTGATTTCCACTGCCGAAATACCCGATACACGACAGATTTAGCCTTCACGCAGGGTATTTTCTCCCTGAGCGACGGTGCAGCCGCAGGCTGCATCGTCCAAATAGAGTTTAAACTGATTTCCACTGCCGAAATACCCGACACACGACAGATTTAGCCTCCACCCAGGGTATTTTCTCCCTGAGCGACGGTGCAGCCGCAGGCTGCATCGTCCAAATAGAGTTTAAACTGATTTCCACTTCCGAAATACCCGATACACGACAGATTTAGCCTCCACGCAGGGGATTTCCTCCCTGAGCGACGGTGCAGCCGCAGGCTGCATCGTCCAAATAGAGTTTAAACTGATTTCCACTTCCGAAATACCCGATACACGACAGATTTAGCCTCCACGCAGGGGATTTCCTCCTGAGCGACGGTGCAGCCGCAGGCTGCATCGTCCAAATAGAGTTTAAACTGATTTCCACTCCCGAAATACCCGATACACGACAGATTTAGCCTCCACGCAGGGGATTTCCTCCTGAGCGACGGTGCAGCCGCAGGCTGCATCGTCCAAATAGAGTTTAAACTGATTTCCACTCCCGAAATACCCGATACACGACAGATTTAGCCTCCACGCAGGGTATTTTCTCCCTGAGCGACGGTGCAGCCGCAGGCTGCATCGTCCAAATAGAGTTTAAACTGATTTCCACTGCCGAAATACCCGACACACGACAGATTTAGCCTCCACGCAGGGTATTTTCTCCCCTGAGCGACGGTGCAGCCGCAGGCTGCATCGTCCAAATAGAGTTTAAACTGATTTCCACTCCCGAAATACCCGATACACGACAGATTTAGCCTCCACGCAGGGTATTTTCTCCTGAGCGACGGTGCAGCCGCAGGCTGCATCGTCCAAATAGAGTTTAAACTGATTTCCACTTCCGAAATACCCGATACACGACAGATTTAGCCTCCACGCAGGGGATTTCCTCCCTGAGCGACGGTGCAGCCGCAGGCTGCATCGTCCAAATAGAGTTTAAACTGATTTCCACTCCCGAAATACCCGATACACGACAGATTTAGCCTCCACGCAGGGATTTCCTCCCTGAGCGGCGGTGCAGCCGCAGGCTGCATCGTCCAAATAGAGTTTAAACTGATTTCCACTGCCGAAATACCCGACACACGACAGATTTAGCCTCCACGCAGGGTATTTTCTCCCCTGAGTGACGGTGCAGCCGCAGGCTGCATCGTCCAAATAGAGTTTAAACTGATTTCCACTCCCGAAATACCCGACACACGACAGATTTAGCCTCCACCCAGGGTATTTTTTCCCCTGAGCGACGGTTTAGCCGCAGGCTGCATCGTCCAAATAGAGTTTAAACTGATTTCCACTCCCGAAATACCCGATACACGACAGATTTAGGCTCCACGCAGGGGATTTCCTCCCCTGAGCGACGGTGCAGCCGCAGGCTGCATCGTCCAAATAGAGTTTAAACTGATTTCCACTGCCGAAATACCCGACACACGACAGATTTAGCCTCCACCCAGGGGATTTTCTCCCCTTAGCGGCGGTGCAGCCGCAGGCTGCATCGTCCAAATAGAGTTTAAACTGATTTCCACTGCCGAAATACCCGACACACGACAGATTTAGCCTCCACCCAGGGTATTTTCTCCCCTGAGCGACGGTGCAGCCGCAGGCTGCATCGTCCAAATAGAGTTTAAACTGATTTCCACTGCCGAAATACCCGGTACACGACAGATTTAGCCTCCACCCAGGGTATTTCCTCCCTGAGCGGCGGTGCAGCCGCAGGCTGCATCGTCCAAATAGAGTTTAAACTGATTTCCACTCTCCGAAATACCCGGTACACGACAGATTTAGCCTCCACGCAGGGTATTTTCTCCCCTGAGTGACGGTGCAGCCGCAGGCTGCATCGTCCAAATAGAGTTTAAACTGATTTCCACTCCCGAAATACCCGATACACGACAGATTTAGGCTCCACGCAGGGTATTTTCTCCTGAGCGACGGTGCAGCCGCAGGCTGCATCGTCCAAATAGAGTTTAAACTGATTTCCACTTCCGAAATACCCGATACACGACAGATTTAGCCTCCACGCAGGGGATTTCTCCCCTGAGCGACGGTGCAGCCGCAGGCTGCATCGTCCAAATAGAGTTTAAACTGATTTCCACTCCCGAAATACCCGATACACGACAGATTTAGCCTCCACCCAGGGTATTTTCTCCCTGAGCGACGGTGCAGCCGCAGGCTGCATCGTCCAAATAGAGTTTAAACTGATTTCCACTTCCGAAATACCCGATACACGACAGATTTAGCCTCCACGCAGGGTATTTTCTCCCCTGAGCGACGGTGCAGCCGCAGGCTGCATCGTCCAAATAGAGTTTAAACTGATTTCCACTCCCGAAATACCCGACACACGACAGATTTAGCCTCCACCCAGGGTATTTTCTCCCTGAGCGACGGTGCAGCCGCAGGCTGCATCGTCCAAATAGAGTTTAAACTGATTTCCACTTCCGAAATACCCGATACACGACAGATTTAGCCTCCACGCAGGATTTTCTCCCTGAGCGGCGGTGCAGCCGCAGGCTGCATCGTCCAAATAGAGTTTAAACTGATTTCCACTTTCGAAATACCCGATACACGACAGATTTAGCCTTCACGCAGGGGATTTTCTCCCTTAGCGGCGGTGCAGCCGCAGGCTGCATCGTCCAAATAGAGTTTAAACTGATTTCCACTGCCGAAATACCCGACACACGACAGATTTAGCCTCCACCCAGGGTATTTTCTCCCTGAGCGACGGTGCAGCCGCAGGCTGCATCGTCCAAATAGAGTTTAAACTGATTTCCACTGCCGAAATACCCGACACACGACAGATTTAGCCTCCACCCAGGGTATTTTCTCCCTGAGCGACGGTGCAGCCGCAGGCTGCATCGTCCAAATAGAGTTTAAACTGATTTCCACTTCCGAAATACCCGATACACGACAGATTTAGCCTCCACGCAGGGGATTTCCTCCCTGAGCGACGGTGCAGCCGCAGGCTGCATCGTCCAAATAGAGTTTAAACTGATTTCCACTCCCGAAATACCCGATACACGACAGATTTAGCCTCCACGCAGGGGATTTTCTCCTTAGCGACGGTGCAGCCGCAGGCTGCATCGTCCAAATAGAGTTTAAACTGATTTCCACTTCCGAAATACCCGATACACGACAGATTTAGCCTCCACGCAGGGGATTTTCCCTGAGCGACGGTGCAGCCGCAGGCTGCATCGTCCAAATAGAGTTTAAACTGATTTCCACTCCCGAAATACCCGATACACGACAGATTTAGCCTCCACGCAGGGGATTTTCTCCTGAGCGACGGTGCAGCCGCAGGCTGCATCGTCCAAATAGAGTTTAAACTGATTTCCACTCCCGAAATACCCGACACACGACAGATTTAGCCTCCACCCAGGGTATTTTCTCCTGAGCGACGGTGCAGCCGCAGGCTGCATCGTCCAAATAGAGTTTAAACTGATTTCCACTTCCGAAATACCCGATACACGACAGATTTAGCCTCCACGCAGGGTATTTCCTCCTGAGTGACGGTGCAGCCGCAGGCTGCATCGTCCAAATAGAGTTTAAACTGATTTCCACTTCCGAAATACCCGATACACGACAGATTTAGCCTCCACGCAGGGGATTTTCTCCCCTGAGCGACGGTGCAGCCGCAGGCTGCATCGTCCAAATAGAGTTTAAACTGATTTCTACTCCCGAAATACCCGATACACGACAGATTTAGCCTCCACGCAGGGTATTTTCTCCCTGAGCGACGGTGCAGCCGCAGGCTGCATCGTCCAAATAGAGTTTAAACTGATTTCCACTGCCGAAATACCCGACACACGACAGATTTAGCCTCCACCCAGGGGATTTCCTCCCCTGAGCGACGGTGCAGCCGCAGGCTGCATCGTCCAAATAGAGTTTAAACTGATTTCCACTGCCGAAATACCCGACACACGACAGATTTAGCCTTCACGCAGGGATTTTCTCCCTGAGCGACGGTGCAGCCGCAGGCTGCATCGTCCAAATAGAGTTTAAACTGATTTCCACTTCCGAAATACCCGATACACGACAGATTTAGCCTCCACGCAGGGATTTTCTCCCTGAGCGACGGTGCAGCCGCAGGCTGCATCGTCCAAATAGAGTTTAAACTGATTTCCACTGCCGAAATACCCGACACACGACAGATTTAGCCTCCACCCAGGGTATTTTCTCCCTGAGCGACGGTGCAGCCGCAGGCTGCATCGTCCAAATAGAGTTTAAACTGATTTCCACTGCCGAAATACCCGACACACGACAGATTTAGCCTCCACCCAGGGTATTTTCTCCCTGAGCGACGGTGCAGCCGCAGGCTGCATCGTCCAAATAGAGTTTAAACTGATTTCCACTTCCGAAATACCCGATACACGACAGATTTAGCCTCCACCCAGGGTATTTTCTCCCTGAGCGACGGTGCAGCCGCAGGCTGCATCGTCCAAATAGAGTTTAAACTGATTTCCACTGCCGAAATACCCGATACACGACAGATTTAGCCTCCACGCAGGGGATTTCCTTCCCTGAGCGACGGTGCAGCCGCAGGCTGCATCGTCCAAATAGAGTTTAAACTGATTTCCACTTCCGAAATACCCGATACACGACAGATTTAGCCTCCACGCAGGGGATTTCCTCCCCTGAGCGACGGTGCAGCCGCAGGCTGCATCGTCCAAATAGAGTTTAAACTGATTTCCACTTCCGAAATACCCGATACACGACAGATTTAGCCTCCACCCAGGGTATTTTCTCCCCTGAGCGACGGTGCAGCCGCAGGCTGCATCGTCCAAATAGAGTTTAAACTGATTTCCACTGCCGAAATACCCGACACACGACAGATTTAGCCTCCACCCAGGGTATTTTCTCCCCTGAGCGACGGTGCAGCCGCAGGCTGCATCGTCCAAATAGAGTTTAAACTGATTTCCACTGCCGAAATACCCGATACACGACAGATTTAGCCTCCACGCAGGGTATTTTCTCCTGAGCGACGGTGCAGCCGCAGGCTGCATCGTCCAAATAGAGTTTAAACTGATTTCCACTTCCGAAATACCCGATACACGACAGATTTAGCCTCCACGCAGGGATTTTCTCCTGAGCGACGGTGCAGCCGCAGGCTGCATCGTCCAAATAGAGTTTAAACTGATTTCCACTGCCGAAATACCCGACACACGACAGATTTAGCCTCCACCCAGGGTATTTTCTCCCTGAGCGACGGTGCAGCCGCAGGCTGCATCGTCCAAATAGAGTTTAAACTGATTTCCACTGCCGAAATACCCGACACACGACAGATTTAGCCTCCACCCAGGGGATTTTCTCCTGAGCGACGGTGCAGCCGCAGGCTGCATCGTCCAAATAGAGTTTAAACTGATTTCCACTTCCGAAATACCCGATACACGACAGATTTAGCCTCCACGCAGGGGATTTTCTCCTGAGCGACGGTGCAGCCGCAGGCTGCATCGTCCAAATAGAGTTTAAACTGATTTCCACTCGAAATACCCGATACACGACAGATTTAGCCTCCACGCAGGGTATTTTCTCCCTGAGCGACGGTGCAGCCGCAGGCTGCATCGTCCAAATAGAGTTTAAACTGATTTCCACTTCCGAAATACCCGATACACGACAGATTTAGCCTCCACGCAGGGTATTTTCCCCTGAGCGACGGTGCAGCCGCAGGCTGCATCGTCCAAATAGAGTTTAAACTGATTTCCACTCCCGAAATACCCGACACACGACAGATTTAGCCTCCACCCAGGGTATTTTCTCCCCTGAGCGACGGTGCAGCCGCAGGCTGCATCGTCCAACTAGAGTTTAAACTGATTTCCACTTCCGAAATACCCGATACACGACAGATTTAGCCTCCACGCAGGGATTTCCTCCTGAGCGACGGTGCAGCCGCAGGCTGCATCGTCCAAATAGAGTTTAAACTGATTTCCACTTCCGAAATACCCGATACACGACAGATTTAGCCTCCACGCAGGGGATTTCCTCCCCTGAGTGACGGTGCAGCCGCAGGCTGCATCGTCCAAATAGAGTTTAAACTGATTTCCACTTCCGAAATACCCGATACACGACAGATTTAGCCTCCACGCAGGGGATTTCCTCCCCTGAGCGACGGTGCAGCCGCAGGCTGCATCGTCCAAATAGAGTTTAAACTGATTTCCACTTCCGAAATACCCGATACACGACAGATTTAGCCTCCACCCAGGGTATTTTCTCCCCTGAGCGACGGTGCAGCCGCAGGCTGCATCGTCCAAATAGAGTTTAAACTGATTTCCACTGCCGAAATACCCGACACACGACAGATTTAGCCTCCACCCAGGGTATTTTCTCCTTAGCGACGGTGCAGCCGCAGGCTGCATCGTCCAACTAGAGTTTAAACTGATTTCCACTTCCGAAATACCCGATACACGACAGATTTAGCCTCCACGCAGGGGATTTCCTCCCCTGAGTGACGGTGCAGCCGCAGGCTGCATCGTCCAAATAGAGTTTAAACTGATTTCCACTTTCGAAATACCCGATACACGACAGATTTAGCCTTCACGCAGGGGATTTCCTCCCCTTAGCGGCGGTGCAGCCGCAGGCTGCATCGTCCAAATAGAGTTTAAACTGATTTCCACTCCCGAAATACCCGACACACGACAGATTTAGCCTCCACCCAGGGTATTTTCTCCCCTGAGCGACGGTGCAGCCGCAGGCTGCATCGTCCAAATAGAGTTTAAACTGATTTCCACTGCCGAAATACCCGACACACGACAGATTTAGCCTCCACCCAGGGATTTTCTCCCTGAGCGACGGTGCAGCCGCAGGCTGCATCGTCCAAATAGAGTTTAAACTGATTTCCACTTCCGAAATACCCGATACACGACAGATTTAGCCTCCACGCAGGGGATTTTCTCCTGAGCGACGGTGCAGCCGCAGGCTGCATCGTCCAAATAGAGTTTAAACTGATTTCCACTTCCGAAATACCCGATACACGACAGATTTAGCCTCCACGCAGGGGATTTCCTCCCTGAGCGACGGTGCAGCCGCAGGCTGCATCGTCCAAATAGAGTTTAAACTGATTTCCACTGCCGAAATACCCGATACACGACAGATTTAGCCTCCACGCAGGGTATTTTCTCCCTGAGCGACGGTGCAGCCGCAGGCTGCATCGTCCAAATAGAGTTTAAACTGATTTCCACTGCCGAAATACCCGACACACGACAGATTTAGCCTCCACCCAGGGTATTTTCTTCCCTGAGCGACGGTGCAGCCGCAGGCTGCATCGTCCAAATAGAGTTTAAACTGATTTCCACTGCCGAAATACCCGACACACGACAGATTTAGCCTCCACGCAGGGATTTTCTCCCTGAGCGACGGTGCAGCCGCAGGCTGCTTCGTCCAAATAGAGTTTAAACTGATTTCCACTCCCGAAATATCCGATACACGACAGATTTAGCCTCCACGCAGGGTATTTTCTCCCCTGAGTGACGGTGCAGCCGCAGGCTGCATCGTCCAAATAGAGTTTAAACTGATTTCCACTTCCGAAATACCCGATACACGACAGATTTAGCCTCCACGCAGGGGATTTTCTCCTGAGCGACGGTGCAGCCGCAGGCTGCATCGTCCAAATAGAGTTTAAACTGATTTCCACTGCCGAAATACCCGACACACGACAGATTTAGCCTCCACCCAGGGTATTTTCTCCCTGAGCGACGGTGCAGCCGCAGGCTGCATCGTCCAAATAGAGTTTAAACTGATTTCCACTGCCGAAATACCCGATACACGACAGATTTAGCCTCCACGCAGGGTATTTTCTCCCCTGAGCGACGGTGCAGCCGCAGGCTGCATCGTCCAAATAGAGTTTAAACTGATTTCCACTTCCGAAATACCCGATACACGACAGATTTAGCCTCCACGCAGGGGATTTTCCTGAGCGACGGTGCAGCCGCAGGCTGCATCGTCCAAATAGAGTTTAAACTGATTTCCACTGCCGAAATACCCGACACACGACAGATTTAGCCTCCACCCAGGGTATTTTCTCCCTGAGCGACGGTGCAGCCGCAGGCTGCATCGTCCAAATAGAGTTTAAACTGATTTCCACTGCCGAAATACCCGACACACGACAGATTTAGCCTCCACCCAGGGTATTTTCTCCTGAGCGACGGTGCAGCCGCAGGCTGCATCGTCCAAATAGAGTTTAAACTGATTTCCACTTCCGAAATACCCGATACACGACAGATTTAGCCTCCACGCAGGGTATTTTCTCCCTGAGCGACGGTGCAGCCGCAGGCTGCATCGTCCAAATAGAGTTTAAACTGATTTCCACTGCCGAAATACCCGATACACGACAGATTTAGCCTCCACCCAGGGTATTTTCTCCCTGAGCGACGGTGCAGCCGCAGGCTGCATCGTCCAAATAGAGTTTAAACTGATTTCCACTGCCGAAATACCCGATACACGACAGATTTAGCCTCCACGCAGGGATTTCCTCCTGAGCGACGGTGCAGCCGCAGGCTGCATCGTCCAAATAGAGTTTAAACTGATTTCCACTTCCGAAATACCCGATACACGACAGATTTAGCCTCCACGCAGGGGATTTCCTCCCCTGAGTGACGGTGCAGCCGCAGGCTGCATCGTCCAAATAGAGTTTAAACTGATTTCCACTGCCGAAATACCCGACACACGACAGATTTAGCCTCCACCCAGGGTATTTTCTCCCCTGAGCGACGGTGCAGCCGCAGGCTGCATCGTCCAAATGGAGCTTAAACTGATTTCCACTCCCGAAATACCCGATACACGACAGATTTAGCCTCCACCCAGGGTATTTTCTCCTCTGAGCGACGGTGCAGCCGCAGGCTGCATCGTCCAAATAGAGTTTAAACTGATTTCCACTTCCGAAATACCCGATACACGACAGATTTAGCCTCCACGCAGGGGATTTCCTCCCCTGAGCGACGGTGCAGCCGCAGGCTGCATCGTCCAAATAGAGTTTAAACTGATTTCCACTTCCGAAATACCCGATACACGACAGATTTAGCCTTCACGCAGGGGATTTCCTCCCCTTAGCGGCGGTGCAGCCGCAGGCTGCATCGTCCAAATAGAGTTTAAACTGATTTCCACTCCCGAAATACCCGACACACGACAGATTTAGCCTCCACCCAGGGTATTTTCTCCCCTGAGCGACGGTGCAGCCGCAGGCTGCATCGTCCAAATAGAGTTTAAACTGATTTCCACTTCCGAAATACCCGATACACGACAGATTTAGCCTCCACGCAGGGATTTCCTCCCTGAGCGACAGGCAGCCGCAGGCTGCATCGTCCAAATAGAGTTTAAACTGATTTCTACTTTCGAAATACCCGATACACGACAGATTTAGCCTTCACGCAGGGGATTTCCTCCCCTTAGCGGCGGTGCAGCCGCAGGCTGCATCGTCCAAATAGAGTTTAAACTGATTTCCACTGCCGAAATACCCGACACACGACAGATTTAGCCTCCACCCAGGGTATTTTCTCCCCTGAGCGACGGTGCAGCCGCAGGCTGCATCGTCCAAATAGAGTTTAAACTGATTTCCACTGCCGAAATACCCGACACACGACAGATTTAGCCTCCACCCAGGGGATTTCCTCCCCTGAGCGACGGTGCAGCCGCAGGCTGCATCGTCCAAATGGAGCTTAAACTGATTTCCACTCCCGAAATACCCGATACACGACAGATTTAGCCTTCACGCAGGGGATTTCCTCCCCTTAGCGGCGGTGCAGCCGCAGGCTGCATCGTCCAAATAGAGTTTAAACTGATTTCCACTTCCGAAATACCCGATACACGACAGATCTAGCCTCCACGCAGGGGATTTCCTTCCCTGAGCGACGGTGCAGCCGCAGGCTGCATCGTCCAAATAGAGTTTAAACTGATTTCCACTTCCGAAATACCCGATACACGACAGATTTAGCCTCCACGCAGGGGATTTCCTCCCCTGAGCGACGGTGCAGCCGCAGTCTGCATCGTCCAAATAGAGTTTAAACTGATTTCCACTCCCGAAATACCCGACACACGACAGATTTAGCCTCCACCCAGGGTATTTTCTCCCCTGAGCGACGGTGCAGCCGCAGGCTGCATCGTCCAACTAGAGTTTAAACTGATTTCCACTTCCGAAATACCCGATACACGACAGATTTAGCCTCCACGCAGGGGATTTCCTCCCCTGAGTGACGGTGCAGCCGCAGGCTGCATCGTCCAAATAGAGTTTAAACTGATTTCCACTTTCGAAATACCCGATACACGACAGATTTAGCCTTCACGCAGGGGATTTCCTCCCCTTAGCGGCGGTGCAGCCGCAGGCTGCATCGTCCAAATAGAGTTTAAACTGATTTCCACTTCCGAAATACCCGATACACGACAGATTTAGCCTTAACGCAGGGGATTTTCTCCCCTTAGCGGCGGTGCAGCCGCAGGCTGCATCGTCCAAATAGAGTTTAAACTGATTTCCACTGCCGAAATACCCGACACACGACAGATTTAGCCTCCACCCAGGGGATTTTCTCCCCTTAGCGGCGGTGCAGCCGCAGGCTGCATCGTCCAAATAGAGTTTAAACTGATTTCCACTGCCGAAATACCCGACACACGACAGATTTAGCCTCCACCCAGGGTATTTTCTCCCCTGAGCGACGGTGCAGCCGCAGGCTGCATCGTCCAAATAGAGTTTAAACTGATTTCCACTGCCGAAATACCCGACACACGACAGATTTAGCCTCCACCCAGGGGATTTTCTCCTGAGCGACGGTGCAGCCGCAGGCTGCATCGTCCAAATAGAGTTTAAACTGATTTCCACTGCCGAAATACCCGACACACGACAGATTTAGCCTCCACCCAGGGTATTTTCTCCTGAGCGACGGTGCAGCCGCAGGCTGCATCGTCCAAATAGAGTTTAAACTGATTTCCACTGCCGAAATACCCGACACGCGACAGATTTAGCCTCCACCCAGGGTATTTTCTCCCCTGAGCGACGGTGCAGCCGCAGGCTGCATCGTCCAACTAGAGTTTAAACTGATTTCCACTTCCGAAATACCCGATACACGACAGATTTAACCTCCACGCAGGGGATTTCCTCCCCTGAGTGACGGTGCAGCCGCAGGCTGCATCGTCCAAATAGAGTTTAAACTGATTTCCACTGCCGAAATACCCGACACACGACAGATTTAGCCTCCACGCAGGGATTTTCTCCCTGAGCGACGGTGCAGCCGCAGGCTGCATCGTCCAAATAGAGTTTAAACTGATTTCCACTTCCGAAATACCCGACACACGACAGATTTAGCCTCCACCCAGGGTATTTTCTCCCTGAGCGACGGTGCAGCCGCAGGCTGCATCGTCCAAATAGAGTTTAAACTGATTTCCACTTCCGAAATACCCGACACACGACAGATTTAGCCTCCACGCAGGGGATTTTCTCCTGAGCGACGGTGCAGCCGCAGGCTGCATCGTCCAAATAGAGTTTAAACTGATTTCCACTTCCGAAATACCCGATACACGACAGATTTAGCCTCCACGCAGGGGATTTCCTCCCCTGAGTGACGGTGCAGCCGCAGGCTGCATCGTCCAAATAGAGTTTAAACTGATTTCCACTGCCGAAATACCCGACACACGACAGATTTAGCCTCCACCCAGGGTATTTTCTCCCCTGAGCGACGGTGCAGCCGCAAGCTGCATCGTCCAAATAGAGTTTAAACTGATTTCCACTGCCGAAATACCCGACACACGACAGATTTAGCCTCCACCCAGGGTATTTTCTCCCTGAGCGACGGTGCAGCCGCAGGCTGCATCGTCCAAATAGAGTTTAAACTGATTTCCACTTCCGAAATACCCGATACACGACAGATTTAGCCTCCACGCAGGTATTTTCTCCTGAGCGACGGTGCAGCCGCAGGCTGCATCGTCCAAATAGAGTTTAAACTGATTTCCACTCCCGAAATACCCGATACACGACAGATTTAGCCTCCACGCAGGGTATTTTCTCCCTGAGCGACGGTGCAGCCGCAGGCTGCATCGTCCAAATAGAGTTTAAACTGATTTCCACTTCCGAAATACCCGACACACGACAGATTTAGCCTCCACCCAGGGTATTTTCTCCCCTGAGCGACGGTGCAGCCGCAGGCTGCATCGTCCAAATAGAGTTTAAACTGATTTCCACTGCCGAAATACCCGACACACGACAGATTTAGCCTCCACCCAGGGGATTTCCTCCCCTGAGCGACGGTGCAGCCGCAGGCTGCATCGTCCAAATAGAGTTTAAACTGATTTCCACTTCCGAAATACCCGATACACGACAGATCTAGCCTCCACGCAGGGGATTTCCTTCCCTGAGCGACGGTGCAGCCGCAGGCTGCATCGTCCAAATAGAGTTTAAACTGATTTCCACTTCCGAAATACCCGATACACGACAGATTTAGCCTCCACGCAGGGGATTTCCTCCCCTGAGCGACGGTGCAGCCGCAGGCTGCATCGTCCAAATAGAGTTTAAACTGATTTCCACTTCCGAAATACCCGATACACGACAGATTTAGCCTCCACGCAGGGGATTTCCTCCCCTGAGCGACGGTGCAGCCGCAGTCTGCATCGTCCAAATAGAGTTTAAACTGATTTCCACTCCCGAAATACCCGACACACGACAGATTTAGCCTCCACCCAGGGTATTTTCTCCCCTGAGCGACGGTGCAGCCGCAGGCTGCATCGTCCAACTAGAGTTTAAACTGATTTCCACTTCCGAAATACCCGATACACGACAGATTTAGACTCGACGCAGGGATTTCCTCCCTGAGCGACGGTGCAGCCGCAGGCTGCATCGTCCAACTAGAGTTTAAACTGATTTCCACTTCCGAAATACCCGATACACGACAGATTTAGCCTCCACGCAGGGGATTTCCTCCCCTGAGTGACGGTGCAGCCGCAGGCTGCATCGTCCAAATAGAGTTTAAACTGATTTCCACTGCCGAAATACCCGACACACGACAGATTTAGCCTCCACCCAGGGTATTTTCTCCCCTGAGCGACGGTGCAGCCGCAGGCTGCATCGTCCAAATAGAGTTTAAACTGATTTCCACTTCCGAAATACCCGATACACGACAGATCTAGCCTCCACGCAGGGGATTTCCTTCCCTGAGCGACGGTGCAGCCGCAGGCTGCATCGTCCAAATAGAGTTTAAACTGATTTCCACTTCCGAAATACCCGATACACGACAGATTTAGCCTCCACCCAGGGTATTTTCTCCCCTGAGCGACGGTGCAGCCGCAGGCTGCATCGTCCAAATAGAGTTTAAACTGATTTCCACTGCCGAAATACCCGACACACGACAGATTTAGCCTCCACCCAGGGTATTTTCTCCCCTGAGCGACGGTGCAGCCGCAGGCTGCATCGTCCAAATAGAGTTTAAACTGATTTCCACTGCCGAAATACCCGACACACGACAGATTTAGCCTCCACCCAGGGTATTTTCTCCCTGAGCGACGGTGCAGCCGCAGGCTGCATCGTCCAAATAGAGTTTAAACTGATTTCCACTGCCGAAATACCCGATACACGACAGATTTAGCCTCCACGCAGGGATTTTCTCCCTGAGCGACGGTGCAGCCGCAGGCTGCATCGTCCAAATAGAGTTTAAACTGATTTCCACTGCCGAAATACCCGATACACGACAGATTTAGCCTCCACCCAGGTATTTTCTCCCTGAGCGACGGTGCAGCCGCAGGCTGCATCGTCCAAATAGAGTTTAAACTGATTTCCACTGCCGAAATACCCGACACACGACAGATTTAGCCTCCACCCAGGGATTTTCTCCCTGAGCGACGGTGCAGCCGCAGGCTGCATCGTCCAAATAGAGTTTAAACTGATTTCCACTTCCGAAATACCCGATACACGACAGATTTAGCCTCCACGCAGGGTATTTTCTCCTGAGCGACGGTGCAGCCGCAGGCTGCATCGTCCAAATAGAGTTTAAACTGATTTCCACTTCCGAAATACCCGATACACGACAGATTTAGCCTCCACGCAGGGTATTTTCTCCCTGAGCGACGGTGCAGCCGCAGGCTGCATCGTCCAAATAGAGTTTAAACTGATTTCCACTGCCGAAATACCCGACACACGACAGATTTAGCCTCCACCCAGGGTATTTTCTCCCTGAGCGACGGTGCAGCCGCAGGCTGCATCGTCCAAATAGAGTTTAAACTGATTTCCACTTCCGAAATACCCGATACACGACAGATTTAGCCTCCACGCAGGGTATTTTCTCCCTGAGCGACGGTGCAGCCGCAGGCTGCATCGTCCAAATAGAGTTTAAACTGATTTCCACTTCCGAAATACCCGATACACGACAGATTTAGCCTCCACGCAGGGATTTCTCCCTGAGCGACGGTGCAGCCGCAGGCTGCATCGTCCAAATAGAGTTTAAACTGATTTCCACTGCCGAAATACCCGATACACGACAGATTTAGCCTCCACCCAGGTATTTTCTCCCTGAGCGACGGTGCAGCCGCAGGCTGCATCGTCCAAATAGAGTTTAAACTGATTTCCACTGCCGAAATACCCGATACACGACAGATTTAGCCTCCACGCAGGGTATTTTCTCCCTGAGCGGCGGTGCAGCCGCAGGCTGCATCGTCCAAATAGAGTTTAAACTGATTTCCACTTCCGAAATACCCGATACACGACAGATCTAGCCTCCACGCAGGGGATTTCCTTCCCTGAGCGACGGTGCAGCCGCAGGCTGCATCGTCCAAATAGAGTTTAAACTGATTTCCACTTCCGAAATACCCGATACACGACAGATTTAGCCTCCACGCAGGGTATTTTCTCCCTGAGCGACGGTGCAGCCGCAGGCTGCCTCGTCCAAATAGAGTTTAAACTGATTTCCACTTCCGAAATACCCGATACACGACAGATTTAGCCTCCACCCAGGGTATTTTCTCCCCTGAGCGACGGTGCAGCCGCAGGCTGCATCGTCCAAATAGAGTTTAAACTGATTTCCACTGCCGAAATACCCGATACACGACAGATTTAGCCTCCACGCAGGGATTTCCTCCCTGAGCGACGGTGCAGCCGCAGGCTGCATCGTCCAAATAGAGTTTAAACTGATTTCCACTTCCGAAATACCCGATACACGACAGATTTAGCCTCCACGCAGGGATTTCCTCCCTGAGCGACGGTGCAGCCGCAGGCTGCATCGTCCAAATAGAGTTTAAACTGATTTCCACTTCCGAAATACCCGATACACGACAGATCTAGCCTCCACGCAGGGGATTTCCTTCCCTGAGCGACGGTGCAGCCGCAGGCTGCATCGTCCAAATAGAGTTTAAACTGATTTCCACTGCCGAAATACCCGACACACGACAGATTTAGCCTCCACGCAGGGATTTTCTCCTGAGCGACGGTGCAGCCGCAGGCTGCATCGTCCAAATAGAGTTTAAACTGATTTCCACTTCCGAAATACCCGATACACGACAGATTTAGCCTCCACGCAGGGGATTTTCCTCCTGAGCGACGGTGGAGCCGCAGGCTGCATCGTCCAAATAGAGTTTAAACTGATTTCCACTTCCGAAATACCCGATACACGACAGATTTAGGCTCCACGCAGGGGATTTTCTCCCCTGAGCGACGGTGCAGCCGCAGGCTGCATCGTCCAAATAGAGTTTAAACTGATTTCCACTCCCGAAATACCCGATACACGACAGATTTAGCCTCCACCCAGGGTATTTTCTCCCCTGAGCGACGGTGCAGCCGCAGGCTGCATCGTCCAAATAGAGTTTAAACTGATTTCCACTGCCGAAATACCCGACACACGACAGATTTAGCCTCCACCCAGGGGATTTCCTCCCCTGAGCGACGGTGCAGCCGCAGGCTGCATCGTCCAAATGGAGCTTAAACTGATTTCCACTCCCGAAATACCCGATACACGACAGATTTAGCCTTCACGCAGGGGATTTCCTCCCCTTAGCGGCGGTGCAGCCGCAGGCTGCATCGTCCAAATAGAGTTTAAACTGATTTCCACTTCCGAAATACCCGATACACGACAGATCTAGCCTCCACGCAGGGGATTTCCTTCCCTGAGCGACGGTGCAGCCGCAGGCTGCATCGTCCAAATAGAGTTTAAACTGATTTCCACTTCCGAAATACCCGATACACGACAGATCTAGCCTCCACGCAGGGGATTTCCTTCCCTGAGCGACGGTGCAGCCGCAGGCTGCATCGTCCAAATAGAGTTTAAACTGATTTCCACTTCCGAAATACCCGATACACGACAGATTTAGCCTCCACCCAGGGATTTTCTCCTGAGCGGCGGTGCAGCCGCAGGCTGCATCGTCCAAATAGAGTTTAAACTGATTTCCACTGCCGAAATACCCGACACACGACAGATTTAGCCTCCACCCAGGGTATTTTCTCCCTGAGCGACGGTGCAGCCGCAGGCTGCATCGTCCAAATAGAGTTTAAACTGATTTCCACTGCCGAAATACCCGACACACGACAGATTTAGCCTCCACCCAGGGGATTTTCTCCCTGAGCGACGGTGCAGCCGCAGGCTGCATCGTCCAAATAGAGTTTAAACTGATTTCCACTGCCGAAATACCCGATACACGACAGATTTAGCCTCCACGCAGGGATTTTCCTCCCTGAGCGACGGTGCAGCCGCAGGCTGCATCGTCCAAATAGAGTTTAAACTGATTTCCACTTCC
The DNA here is from genome assembly GCA_029168955.1 of Aplectana chamaeleonis. Classification (NCBI taxonomy): domain Eukaryota; kingdom Metazoa; phylum Nematoda; class Chromadorea; order Rhabditida; family Cosmocercidae; genus Aplectana; species Aplectana chamaeleonis. Next base: position 1,245,964 of record JAPDOI010000202.1, read on the forward strand.
GAAATACCCGATACACGACAGATTTAGCCTCCACGCAGGGGATTTCCTCCCTGAGCGACGGTGCAGCCGCAGGCTGCATCGTCCAAATAGAGTTTAAACTGATTTCCACTTCCGAAATACCCGATACACGACAGATTTAGCCTCCACGCAGGGGATTTTCTCCCTGAGCGACGGTGCAGCCGCAGGCTGCATCGTCCAAATAGAGTTTAAACTGATTTCCACTTCCGAAATACCCGATACACGACAGATTTAGCCTCCACGCAGGGATTTCTCCCCTGAGCGACGGTGCAGCCGCAGGCTGCATCGTCCAAATAGAGTTTAAACTGATTTCCACTTCCGAAATACCCGATACACGACAGATTTAGCCTCCACCCAGGGTATTTTCTCCCTGAGCGACGGTGCAGCCGCAGGCTGCATCGTCCAAATAGAGTTTAAACTGATTTCCACTTCCGAAATACCCGATACACGACAGATTTAGCCTCCACGCAGGGGATTTTCTCCCTGAGCGACGTGCAGCCGCAGGCTGCATCGTCCAAATAGAGTTTAAACTGATTTCCACTGCCGAAATACCCGGTACACGACAGATTTAGCCTCCACGCAGGGTATTTTCTCCCCTGAGTGACGGTGCAGCCGCAGGCTGCATCGTCCAAATAGAGTTTAAACTGATTTCCACTCCCGAAATACCCGACACACGACAGATTTAGCCTCCACCCAGGGTATTTTCTCCCCTGAGCGACGGTGCAGCCGCAGGCTGCATCGTCCAAATAGAGTTTAAACTGATTTCCACTGCCGAAATACCCGACACACGACAGATTTAGCCTCCACCCAGGGGATTTTCTCCCTGAGCGACGTGCAGCCGCAGGCTGCATCGTCCAAATAGAGGTTAAACTGATTTGCACTGCCGAAATACCGGACACACGACAGATTTAGGCTCCACCCAGGGGATTTCCTGCCCTGAGCGACGGTGCAGCCGCAGGCTGCATCGTCCAAATGGAGCTTAAACTGATTTGCACTCCCGAAATACCCGATACACGACAGATTTAGCCTCCACGCAGGGTATTTTCTCCCTGAGCGACGGTGCAGCCGCAGGCTGCATCGTCCAAATAGAGTTTAAACTGATTTCCACTTCCGAAATACCCGATACACGACAGATTTAGCCTCCACGCAGGGGATTTCCTCCCCTGAGCGACGGTGCAGCCGCAGTCTGCATCGTCCAAATAGAGTTTAAACTGATTTCCACTCCCGAAATACCCGACACACGACAGATTTAGCCTCCACCCAGGGATTTTCTCCCTGAGCGACGGTGCAGCCGCAGGCTGCATCGTCCAAATAGAGTTTAAACTGATTTCCACTGCCGAAATACCCGATACACGACAGATTTAGCCTCCACGCAGGGTATTTTCCTTCCCTGAGCGACGCTGCACCCGCAGGCTGCATCGTCCAAATAGAGTTTAAACTGATTTCCACTTCCGAAATACCCGATACACGACAGATTTAGCCTCCACGCAGGGGATTTCCTCCCCTGAGCGACGGTGCAGCCGCAGGCTGCATCGTCCAAATAGAGTTTAAACTGATTTCCACTTCCGAAATACCCGATACACGACAGATTTAGCCTCCACGCAGGGTATTTTCTCCCCTGAGTGACGGTGCAGCAGCAGGCTGCATCGTCCAAATAGAGTTTAAACTGATTTCCACTGCCGAAATACCCGACACACGACAGATTTAGCCTCCACCCAGGGTATTTTCTTCCCTGAGCGACGGTGCAGCCGCAGGCTGCATCGTCCAAATAGAGTTTAAACTGATTTCCACTGCCGAAATACCCGACACACGACAGATTTAGCCTCCACGCAGGGTATTTTCTCCTGAGCGACGGTGCAGCCGCAGGCTGCATCGTCCAAATAGAGTTTAAACTGATTTCCACTCCCGAAATACCCGATACACGACAGATTTAGCCTCCACGCAGGGTATTTTCTCCCTGAGCGACGGTGCAGCCGCAGGCTGCATCGTCCAAATAGAGTTTAAACTGATTTCCACTGCCGAAATACCCGACACACGACAGATTTAGCCTCCACCCAGGGTATTTTCTCCCTGAGCGACGGTGCAGCCGCAGGCTGCATCGTCCAAATAGAGTTTAAACTGATTTCCACTGCCGAAATACCCGATACACGACAGATTTAGCCTCCACGCAGGGTATTTTCTCCTGAGCGACGGTGCAGCCGCAGGCTGCATCGTCCAAATAGAGTTTAAACTGATTTCCACTTCCGAAATACCCGATACACGACAGATTTAGCCTCCACGCAGGGGTATTTTCTCCCTGAGCGACGGTGCAGCCGCAGGCTGCATCGTCCAAATAGAGTTTAAACTGATTTCCACTCCCGAAATACCCGATACACGACAGATTTAGCCTCCACGCAGGGGATTTCTCCCTGAGCGACGGTGCAGCCGCAGGCTGCATCGTCCAAATAGAGTTTAAACTGATTTCCACTCCCGAAATACCCGATACACGACAGATTTAGCCTCCACGCAGGGTATTTTCTCTCCCTGAGCGACGGTGCAGCCGCAGGCTGCATCGTCCAAATAGAGTTTAAACTGATTTCCACTTCCGAAATACCCGATACACGACAGATTTAGCCTCCACGCAGGGTATTTTCTCCCCTGAGCGACGGTGCAGCCGCAGGCTGCATCGTCCAAATAGAGTTTAAACTGATTTCCACTCCCGAAATACCCGATACACGACAGATTTAGCCTCCACGCAGGGGATTTCCTCCTGAGCGACGGTGCAGCCGCAGGCTGCATCGTCCAAATAGAGTTTAAACTGATTTCCACTCCCGAAATACCCGATACACGACAGATTTAGCCTCCACGCAGGGTATTTTCTCCCTGAGCGACGGTGCAGCCGCAGGCTGCATCGTCCAAATAGAGTTTAAACTGATTTCCACTTCCGAAATACCCGATACACGACAGATCTAGCCTCCACGCAGGGGATTTCCTTCCCTGAGCGACGGTGCAGCCGCAGGCTGCATCGTCCAAATAGAGTTTAAACTGATTTCCACTTCCGAAATACCCGATACACGACAGATTTAGCCTCCACGCAGGGGATTTCCTCCCCTGAGTGACGGTGCAGCCGCAGGCTGCATCGTCCAAATAGAGTTTAAACTGATTTCCACTCCCGAAATACCCGACACACGACAGATTTAGCCTCCACCCAGGGTATTTTCTCCCCTGAGCGACGGCAGCCGCAGGCTGCATCGTCCAAATAGAGTTTAAACTGATTTCCACTTCCGAAATACCCGATACACGACAGATTTAGCCTCCACGCAGGGATTTTCCCTTGAGCGACGGTGCAGCCGCAGGCTGCATCGTCCAAATAGAGTTTAAACTGATTTCCACTCCCGAAATACCCGGATACACGACAGATTTAGCCTCCACGCAGGGGATTTTCCCCTGAGCGACGGTGCAGCCGCAGGCTGCATCGTCCAAATAGAGTTTAAACTGATTTCCACTTCCGAAATACCCGATACACGACAGATTTAGCCTCCACGCAGGGTATTTTCTCCCTGAGCGACGGTGCAGCCGCAGGCTGCATCGTCCAAATAGAGTTTAAACTGATTTCCACTGCCGAAATACCCGACACACGACAGATTTAGCCTCCACGCAGGGATTTTCTCCCTGAGCGACGGTGCAGCCGCAGGCTGCATCGTCCAAATAGAGTTTAAACTGATTTCCACTGCCGAAATACCCGACACACGACAGATTTAGCCTCCACGCAGGGTATTTTCTCCCCTGAGTGACGGTGCAGCCGCAGGCTGCATCGTCCAAATAGAGTTTAAACTGATTTCCACTTCCGAAATACCCGATACACGACAGATTTAGCCTCCACGCAGGGGATTTTCTCCCTGAGCGACGGTGCAGCCGCAGGCTGCATCGTCCAAATCGAGTTTAACCTGATTTCCACTCCCGAAATACCCGATACCCGCCAGCTTTAGGCTCCACGCAGGGGATTTCCTCCCCTGAGCGACGGTGCAGCCGCAGGCTGCATCGTCCAAATAGAGTTTAAACTGATTTCCACTGCCGAAATACCCGATACACGACAGATTTAGCCTTCACGCAGGGTATTTTCTCCCTGAGCGACGGTGCAGCCGCAGGCTGCATCGTCCAAATAGAGTTTAAACTGATTTCCACTTCCGAAATACCCGATACACGACAGATTTAGCCTCCACGCAGGGATTTTCTCCCCTGAGCGACGGTGCAGCCGCAGGCTGCATCGTCCAAATAGAGTTTAAACTGATTTCCACTTCCGAAATACCCGATACACGACAGATTTAGCCTCCACGCAGGGTATTTTCTCCTGAGCGACGGTGCAGCCGCAGGCTGCATCGTCCAAATAGAGTTTAAACTGATTTCCACTCCCGAAATACCCGATACACGACAGATTTAGCCTCCACCCAGGGTATTTTCTCCCTGAGCGACGGTGCAGCCGCAGGCTGCATCGTCCAAATAGAGTTTAAACTGATTTCCACTTCCGAAATACCCGATACACGACAGATTTAGCCTCCACGCAGGGGATTTTCCCCTGAGCGACGGTGCAGCCGCAGGCTGCATCGTCCAAATAGAGTTTAAACTGATTTCCACTCCCGAAATACCCGATACACGACAGATTTAGCCTCCACCCAGGGTATTTTCTCCTGAGCGACGGCAGTGCAGCCGCAGGCTGCATCGTCCAAATAGAGTTTAAACTGATTTCCACTCCCGAAATACCCGACACACGACAGATTTAGCCTCCACCCAGGGTATTTTCTCCTGAGCGACAGTGCAGCCGCAGGCTGCATCGTCCAAATAGAGTTTAAACTGATTTCCACTCCCGAAATACCCGATACACGACAGATTTAGCCTCCACGCAGGGTATTTTCTCCCTGAGCGACGGTGCAGCCGCAGGCTGCATCGTCCAAATAGAGTTTAAACTGATTTCCACTGCCGAAATACCCGACACACGACAGATTTAGCCTCCACCCAGGGTATTTTTCTCCCTGAGCGACGGTGCAGCCGCAGGCTGCATCGTCCAAATAGAGTTTAAACTGATTTCCACTGCCGAAATACCCGACACACGACAGATTTAGCCTCCACCCAGGGTATTTTCCTCCTGAGCGACGGTGCAGCCGCAGGCTGCATCGTCCAAATAGAGTTTAAACTGATTTCCACTCCCGAAATACCCGACACACGACAGATTTAGCCTCCACCCAGGGTATTTTCTCCCTGAGCGACGGTGCAGCCGCAGGCTGCATCGTCCAAATAGAGTTTAAACTGATTTCCACTTCCGAAATACCCGATACACGACAGATTTAGCCTCCACGCAGGGGATTTCTCCTGAGCGATTTGCAGCCGCAGGCTGCATCGTCCAAATAGAGTTTAAACTGATTTCCACTCCCGAAATACCCGATCCACGACAGATCTAGCCTCCACGCAGGGGATTTCCTTCCCTGAGCGACGGTGCAGCCGCAGGCTGCATCGTCCAAATAGAGTTTAAACTGATTTCCACTTCCGAAATACCCGATACACGACAGATTTAGCCTCCACGCAGGGATTTTCTCCTGAGCGACGGTGCAGCCGCAGGCTGCATCGTCCAAATAGAGTTTAAACTGATTTCCACTTCCGAAATACCCGATACACGACAGATTTAGCCTCCACGCAGGGGATTTTCCCTGAGCGACGGTGCAGCCGCAGGCTGCATCGTCCAAATAGAGTTTAAACTGATTTCCACTCCCGAAATACCCGATACACGACAGATTTAGCCTCCACGCAGGGTATTTTCTCCCTGAGCGACGGTGCAGCCGCAGGCCGCATCGTCCAAATAGAGTTTAAACTGATTTCCACTTCCGAAATACCCGATACACGACAGATTTAGCCTCCACGCAGGGGATTTCTCCCTGAGCGACGGTGCAGCCGCAGGCTGCATCGTCCAAATAGAGTTTAAACTGATTTCCACTTCCGAAATACCCGATACACGACAGATTTAGCCTCCACGCAGGGGATTTCTCCCCTGAGCGACGGTGCAGCCGCAGGCTGCATCGTCCAAATAGAGTTTAAACTGATTTCCACTTCCGAAATACCCGATACACGACAGATTTAGCCTCCACGCAGGGTATTTTCTCCTGAGCGACGGTGCAGCCGCAGGCTGCATCGTCCAAATAGAGTTTAAACTGATTTCCACTCCCGAAATACCCGATACACGACAGATTTAGCCTCCACGCAGGGGATTTCTCCTGAGCGACGGTGCAGCCGCAGGCTGCATCGTCCAAATAGAGTTTAAACTGATTTCCACTTCCGAAATACCCGATACACGACAGATTTAGCCTCCACGCAGGGGATTTTCTCCCTGAGCGACGGTGCAGCCGCAGGCTGCATCGTCCAAATAGAGTTTAAACTGATTTCCACTTCCGAAATACCCGATACACGACAGATTTAGCCTCCACGCAGGGATTTCCTCCTGAGCGACGGTGCAGCCGCAGGCTGCATCGTCCAAATAGAGTTTAAACTGATTTCCACTGCCGAAATACCCGACACACGACAGATTTAGCCTCCACGCAGGGTATTTTCTCCCTGAGCGACGGTGCAGCCGCAGGCTGCATCGTCCAAATAGAGTTTAAACTGATTTCCACTGCCGAAATACCCGACACACGACAGATTTAGCCTCCACCCAGGGTATTTTCTCCCCTGAGCGACGGTGCAGCCGCAGGCTGCATCGTCCAAATAGAGTTTAAACTGATTTCCACTCCCGAAATACCCGATACACGACAGATTTAGCCTCCACCCAGGGTATTTTCCTCCCTGAGCGACGGTGCAGCCGCAGGCTGCATCGTCCAAATAGAGTTTAAACTGATTTCCACTTCCGAAATACCCGATACACGACAGATTTAGCCTCCACGCAGGGATTTTCTCCCTGAGCGACGGTGCAGCCGCAGGCTGCATCGTCCAAATAGAGTTTAAACTGATTTCCACTTCCGAAATACCCGATACACGACAGATTTAGCCTCCACGCAGGGTATTTTCTCCCCTGAGCGACGGTGCAGCCGCAGGCTGCATCGTCCAAATAGAGTTTAAACTGATTTCCACTTCCGAAATACCCGATACACGACAGATTTAGCCTCCACGCAGGGATTTCTCCCTGAGCGACGGTGCAGCCGCAGGCTGCATCGTCCAAATAGAGTTTAAACTGATTTCCACTCCCGAAATACCCGATACACGACAGATTTAGCCTCCACGCAGGGTATTTTCTCCCTGAGCGACGGTGCAGCCGCAGGCTGCATCGTCCAAATAGAGTTTAAACTGATTTCCACTCCCGAAATACCCGACACACGACAGATTTAGCCTCCACCCAGGGTATTTTCTCCCTGAGCGACGCAGCAGCCGCAGGCTGCATCGTCCAAATAGAGTTTAAACTGATTTCCACTCCCGAAATACCCGATACACGACAGATTTAGCCTCCACGCAGGGTATTTTCCCCTGAGCGACGGTGCAGCCGCAGGCTGCATCGTCCAAATAGAGTTTAAACTGATTTCCACTCCCGAAATACCCGATACACGACAGATTTAGCCTCCACCCAGGGTATTTTCTCCCCTGAGCGACGGCAGCCGCAGGCTGCATCGTCCAAATAGAGTTTAAACTGATTTCCACTCCCGAAATACCCGATACACGACAGATTTAGCCTCCACGCAGGGGATTTCCTCCCTGAGCGACGGCAGCCGCAGGCTGCATCGTCCAAATAGAGTTTAAACTGATTTCCACTTCCGAAATACCCGATACACGACAGATTTAGCCTCCACGCAGGGATTTTCCTCCTGAGCGACGGTGCAGCCGCAGGCTGCATCGTCCAAATAGAGTTTAAACTGATTTCCACTGCCGAAATACCCGACACACGACAGATTTAGCCTCCACGCAGGGTATTTTCTCCCCTGAGCGACGGTGCAGCCGCAGGCTGCATCGTCCAAATAGAGTTTAAACTGATTTCCACTCCCGAAATACCCGATACACGACAGATTTAGGCTCCACGCAGGGGATTTTCTCCCCTGAGCGACGATGCAGCCGCAGGCTGCATCGTCCAAAGAGAGTTTAAACTGATTTCCACTCCCGAAATACCCGATACACGACAGATTTAGCCTCCACGCAGGGTATTTTCTCCCTGAGCGACGATGCAGCCGCAGGCTGCATCGTCCAAATAGAGTTTAAACTGATTTCCACTCCCGAAATACCCGATACACGACAGATTTAGCCTCCACGCAGGGGATTTTCTCGCCTGAGCGACGGTGCAGCCGCAGGCTGCATCGTCCAAATAGAGTTTAAACTGATTTCCACTTCCGAAATACCCGATACACGACAGATTTAGCCTCCACGCAGGGGATTTTCTCCCTGAGCGACGGTGCAGCCGCAGGCTGCATCGTCCAAATAGAGTTTAAACTGATTTCCACTCCCGAAATACCCGATACACGACAGATTTAGCCTCCACCCAGGGTATTTTCTCCCTGAGCGACGGTGCAGCCGCAGGCTGCATCGTCCAAATAGAGTTTAAACTGATTTCCACTTCCGAAATACCCGATACACGACAGATTTAGCCTCCACGCAGGGATTTTCTCCCTGAGCGACGGTGCAGCCGCAGGCTGCTTCGTCCAAATAGAGTTTAAACTGATTTCCACTTCCGAAATACCCGATACACGACAGATTTAGCCTTCACGCAGGGGATTTCCTCCCCTGAGCGACGGTGCAGCCGCAGTCTGCATCGTCCAAATAGAGTTTAAACTGATTTCCACTGCCGAAATACCCGATACACGACAGATTTAGCCTCCACGCAGGGATTTTCTCCCTGAGCGACGGTGCAGCCGCAGGCTGCATCGTCCAAATAGAGTTTAAACTGATTTCCACTCCCGAAATACCCGACACACGACAGATTTAGCCTCCACCCAGGGATTTTCTCCTGAGCGACGGTGCAGCCGCAGGCTGCATCGTCCAAATAGAGTTTAAACTGATTTCCACTCCCGAAATACCCGATACACGACAGATTTAGCTTCCACCCAGGGTATTTTCTCCCCTGAGCGACGGTGCAGCCGCAGGCTGCATCGTCCAAATAGAGTTTAAACTGATTTCCACTCCCGAAATACCCGATACACGACAGATTTAGCCTCCACGCAGGGGATTTCCTCCCCTGAGCGACGGTGCAGCCGCAGGCTGCATCGTCCAAATAGAGTTTAAACTGATTTCCACTCCCGAAATACCCGATACACGACAGATTTAGCCTCCACGCAGGGGATTTCCTCCCCTGAGCGACGGTGCAGCCGCAGGCTGCATCGTCCAAATAGAGTTTAAGCTGGTTTCCACTCCCGAAATAGACGACACAGGACAGATTTAGCCTCCACCCAGGGTATTTTCTCCGCTGAGCGACGGTGCAGCCGCAGGCTGCATCGTCCAAATAGAGTTTAAACTGATTTCCACTCCCGAAATACCCGACACACGACAGATTCAGGCTCCACGCAGGGGATTTTCTCCCCTGAGCGACGCTGCAGCCGCAGGCTGCATCCTCCAAATAGAGTTTAAACTGATTTCCACTTCCGAAATACCCGATACACGACAGATTTAGCCTCCACGCAGGGGATTTTCTCCCCTGAGCGACGGTGCAGCCGCAGGCTGCATCGTCCAAATAGAGTTTAAACTGATTTCCACTCCCGAAATACCCGACACACGACAGATTTAGCCTCCACCCAGGGTATTTTCTCCCTGAGCGACGGTGCAGCCGCAGGCTGCATCGTCCAAATAGAGTTTAAACTGATTTCCACTCCCGAAATACCCGATACACGACAGATTTAGCCTCCACCCAGGGTATTTTCTCCTGAGCGACGGTGCAGCCGCAGGCTGCATCGTCCAAATAGAGTTTAAACTGATTTCCACTTCCGAAATACCCGACACACGACAGATTTAGCCTCCACCCAGGGTATTTTCTCCCTGAGCGACGGTGCAGCCGCAGGCTGCATCGTCCAAATAGAGTTTAAACTGATTTCCACTCCCGAAATACCCGACACACGACAGATTTAGCCTCCACCCAGGGTATTTTCTCCTGAGCGACGGTGCAGCCGCAGGCTGCATCGTCCAAATAGAGTTTAAACTGATTTCCACTTCCGAAATACCCGATACACGACAGATTTAGCCTCCACGCAGGGGATTTTCTCCCCTGAGCGACGGTGCAGCCGCAGGCTGCATCGTCCAAATAGAGTTTAAACTGATTTCCACTTCCGAAATACCCGATACACGACAGATTTAGCCTCCACGCAGGGATTTTCTCCCTGAGCGACGGTGCAGCCGCAGGCTGCATCGTCCAAATAGAGTTTAAACTGATTTCCACTGCCGAAATACCCGGACACACGACAGATTTAGCCTCCACCCAGGGTATTTTCTCCCCTGAGCGACGGTGCAGCCGCAGGCTGCATCGTCCAAATAGAGTTTAAACTGATTTCCACTGCCGAAATACCCGACACACGACAGATTTAGCCTCCACGCAGGGTATTTTCTCCCCTGAGCGACGGTGCAGCCGCAGGCTGCATCGTCCAAATAGAGTTTAAACTGATTTCCACTTCCGAAATACCCGATACACGACAGATTTAGCCTCCACGCAGGGATTTTCTCCTGAGCGACGGTGCAGCCGCAGGCTGCATCGTCCAAATAGAGTTTAAACTGATTTCCACTCCCGAAATACCCGATACACGACAGATTTAGCCTCCACGCAGGGTATTTCTCCCCTGAGCGACGGTGCAGCCGCAGGCTGCATCGTCCAAATAGAGTTTAAACTGATTTCCACTGCCGAAATACCCGATACACGACAGATTTAGCCTCCACGCAGGGTATTTTCTCCCTGAGCGACGGTGCAGCCGCAGGCTGCATCGTCCAAATAGAGTTTAAACTGATTTCCACCCCGAAATACCCGATACACGACAGATTTAGCCTCCACCCAGGGTATTTTCTCCCTGAGCGACGGTGCAGCCGCAGGCTGCATCGTCCAAATAGAGTTTAAACTGATTTCCACTTCCGAAATACCCGATACACGACAGATTTAGCCTCCACGCAGGGATTTCCTCCCTGAGCGACGGTGCAGCCGCAGGCTGCATCGTCCAAATAGAGTTTAAACTGATTTCCACTTCCGAAATACCCGATACACGACAGATTTAGCCTCCACGCAGGGATTTTCTCCCTGAGCGACAGTGCAGCCGCAGGCTGCATCGTCCAAATAGAGTTTAAACTGATTTCCACTGCCGAAATACCCGACACACGACAGATTTAGCCTCCACCCAGGGTATTTTCTCCCTGAGCGACGGTGCAGCCGCAGGCTGCATCGTCCAAATAGAGTTTAAACTGATTTCCACTTCCGAAATACCCGATACACGACAGATTTAGCCTCCACGCAGGGGATTTTCCCTGAGCGACGGTGCAGCCGCAGGCTGCATCGTCCAAATAGAGTTTAAACTGATTTCCACTTCCGAAATACCCGACACACGACAGATTTAGCCTCCACTCCAGGGTATTTCTCCCTGAGCGACGGTGCAGCCGCAGGCTGCATCGTCCAAATAGAGTTTAAACTGATTTCCACTCCCGAAATACCCGATACACGACAGATTTAGCCTCCACCCAGGGTATTTTCTCCCCTGAGCGACGGTGCAGCCGCAGGCTGCATCGTCCAAATAGAGTTTAAACTGATTTCCACTTCCGAAATACCCGATACACGACAGATTTAGCCTCCACGCAGGGGATTTCCTCCCCTGAGCGACGGTGCAGCCGCAGGCTGCATCGTCCAAATAGAGTTTAAACTGATTTCCACTTCCGAAATACCCGACACACGACAGATTTAGCCTCCACCCAGGGTATTTTCTCCCCTGAGCGACGGTGCAGCCGCAGGCTGCATCGTCCAAATAGAGTTTAAACTGATTTCCACTGCCGAAATACCCGACACACGACAGATTTAGCCTCCACCCAGGGTATTTTCTCCCCTGAGCGACGGTGCAGCCGCAGGCTGCATCGTCCAAATAGAGTTTAAACTGATTTCCACTGCCGAAATACCCGACACACGACAGATTTAGCCTCCACCCAGGGTATTTTCTCCCCTGAGCGACGGTGCAGCCGCAGGCTGCATCGTCCAAATAGAGTTTAAACTGATTTCCACTTCCGAAATACCCGATACACGACAGATTTAGCCTCCACGCAGGGGATTTCCTCCCCTGAGCGACGGTGCAGCCGCAGTCTGCATCGTCCAAATAGAGTTTAAACTGATTTCCACTTCCGAAATACACCGGATACACGACAGATTTAGCCTCCACCCAGGGTATTTTCTCCCCTGAGCGACGGTGCAGCCACAGGCTGCATCGCCCAAATAGAGTTTAAGCAGATTTCCACTGCCGAAGTACCCGACACACGACAGATTTAGCCTCCACCCAGGGTATTTTCTCCCGTGAGCGACGGTGCAGCCGCAGGCTGCATCGTCCAAATAGAGTTTAAACTGATTTCCACTTCCGAAATACCCGATACACGACAGATTTAGCCTCCACGCAGGGATTTTCTCCCCTGAGCGACGGTGCAGCCGCAGGCTGCATCGTCCAAATAGAGTTTAAACTGATTTCCACTTCCGAAATACCCGATACACGACAGATTTAGCCTCCACGCAGGGTATTTTCTCCCTGAGCGACGGTGCAGCCGCAGGCTGCATCGTCCAAATAGAGTTTAAACTGATTTCCACTGCCGAAATACCCGACACACGACAGATTTAGCCTCCACCCAGGGTATTTTCTCCCCTGAGCGACGGTGCAGCCGCAGGCTGCATCGTCCAAATAGAGTTTAAACTGATTTCCACTGCCGAAATACCCGACACACGACAGATTTAGCCTCCACCCAGGGTATTTTCTCCTCTGAGCGACGGTGCAGCCGCAGGCTGCATCGTCCAAATAGAGTTTAAACTGATTTCCACTGCCGAAATACCCGATACACGACAGATTTAGCCTCCACCCAGGGTATTTTCTCCTCTGAGCGACGGTGCAGCCGCAGGCTGCATCGTCCAAATAGAGTTTAAACTGATTTCCACTGCCGAAATACCCGATACACGACAGATTTAGCCTCCACGCAGGGGATTTCCTCCCCTGAGTGACGGTGCAGCCGCAGGCTGCATCGTCCAAATAGAGTTTAAACTGATTTCCACTTCCGAAATACCCGATACACGACAGATTTAGCCTCCACGCAGGGGATTTCCTCCCCTGAGTGACGGTGCAGCCGCAGGCTGCATCGTCCAAATAGAGTTTAAACTGATTTCCACTGCCGAAATACCCGACACACGACAGATTTAGCCTCCACCCAGGGGATTTCCTCCCCTGAGCGACGGTGCAGCCGCAGGCTGCATCGTCCAAATGGAGCTTAAACTGATTTCCACTCCCGAAATACCCGATACACGACAGATTTAGCCTTCACGCAGGGGATTTCCTCCTGAGCGACGGTGCAGCCGCAGGCTGCATCGTCCAAATAGAGTTTAAACTGATTTCCACTTCCGAAATACCCGATACACGACAGATTTAGCCTCCACGCAGGGGATTTCTCCTGAGCGACGGTGCAGCCGCAGGCTGCATCGTCCAAATAGAGTTTAAACTGATTTCCACTTCCGAAATACCCGATACACGACAGATTTAGCCTCCACGCAGGGTATTTTCTCCCTGAGCGACGGTGCAGCCGCAGGCTGCATCGTCCAAATAGAGTTTAAACTGATTTCCACTTCCGAAATACCCGATACACGACAGATTTAGCCTCCACGCAGGGTATTTCCTCCTGAGCGACGGTGCAGCCGCAGGCTGCATCGTCCAAATAGAGTTTAAACTGATTTCCACTTTCGAAATACCCGATACACGACAGATTTAGCCTCCACGCAGGGGATTTTCTCCTTAGCGGCGGTGCAGCCGCAGGCTGCATCGTCCAAATAGAGTTTAAACTGATTTCCACTTCCGAAATACCCGATACACGACAGATTTAGCCTTAACGCAGGGATTTTCTCCTTAGCGGCGGTGCAGCCGCAGGCTGCATCGTCCAAATAGAGTTTAAACTGATTTCCACTGCCGAAATACCCGACACACGACAGATTTAGCCTCCACCCAGGGTATTTTTCTCCCTGAGCGACGGTGCAGCCGCAGGCTGCATCGTCCAAATAGAGTTTAAACTGATTTCCACTGCCGAAATACCCGACACACGACAGATTTAGCCTCCACCCAGGGGATTTTCTCCCCTTAGCGGCGGGGCAGCCGCAGGCTGCATCGTCCAAATAGAGTTTAAACTGATTTCCACTGCCGAAATACCCGACACACGACAGATTTAGCCTCCACCCAGGTATTTTCTCCTGAGCGACGGTCCAGCCGCAGGCTGCATCGTCCAAATAGAGTTTAAACTGATTTCCACTCCCGAAATACCCGACACACGACAGATTTAGCCTCCACCCAGGGTATTTTCTCCCCTGAGCGACGGTGCAGCCGCAGGCTGCATCGTCCAAATAGAGTTTAAACTGATTTCCACTCCCGAAATACCCGACACACGACAGATTTAGCCTCCACCCAGGGTATTTTCTCCCTGAGCGACGGTGCAGCCGCAGGCTGCATCGTCCAAATAGAGTTTAAACTGATTTCCACTCCCGAAATACCCGATACACGACAGATTTAGCCTCCACCCAGGGTATTTTCTCCCTGAGCGACGGCAGCCGCAGGCTGCATCGTCCAAATAGAGTTTAAACTGATTTCCACTTCCGAAATACCCGACACACGACAGATTTAGCCTCCACCCAGGGATTTCTCCCCTTAGCGGCGGTGCAGCCGCAGGCTGCATCGTCCAAATAGAGTTTAAACTGATTTCCACTTCCGAAATACCCGATACACGACAGATTTAGCCTTAACGCAGGGATTTTCTCCTTAGCGGCGGTGCAGCCGCAGGCTGCATCGTCCAAATAGAGTTTAAACTGATTTCCACTGCCGAAATAATTCCCGACACACGACAGATTTAGCCTCCACCCAGGGTATTTTCTCCCTGAGCGACGGTGCAGCCGCAGGCTGCATCGTCCAAATAGAGTTTAAACTGATTTCCACTGCCGAAATACCCGACACACGACAGATTTAGCCTCCACCCAGGGATTTTCTCCCTTATGGCGGTGCAGCCGCAGGCTGCATCGTCCAAATAGAGTTTAAACTGATTTCCACTGCCGAAATACCCGACACACGACAGATTTAGCCTCCACCCAGGGTATTTTCTCCCCTGAGCGACGGTGCAGCCGCAGGCTGCATCGTCCAAATAGAGTTTAAACTGATTTCCACTCCCGAAATACCCGACACACGACAGATTTAGCCTCCACCCAGGGTATTTTCTCCCCTGAGCGACGGTGCAGCCGCAGGCTGCATCGTCCAAATAGAGTTTAAACTGATTTCCACTGCCGAAATACCCGACACACGACAGATTTAGCCTCCACCCAGGGTATTTTCTCCCCTGAGCGACGGTGCAGCCGCAGGCTGCATCGTCCAAATAGAGTTTAAACTGATTTCCACTCCCGAAATACCCGACACACGACAGATTTAGCCTCCACCCAGGGTATTTTCTCCCCTGAGCGACGGTGCAGCCGCAGGCTGCATCGTCCAACTAGAGTTTAAACTGATTTCCACTTCCGAAATACCCGACACACGACAGATTTAGCCTCCACCCAGGGTATTTTCTCCCCTGAGCGACGGTGCAGCCGCAGGCTGCATCGTCCAACTAGAGTTTAAACTGATTTCCACTTCCGAAATACCCGACACACGACAGATTTAGCCTCCACGCAGGGGATTTCCTCCCCTGAGTGACGGTGCAGCCGCAGGCTGCATCGTCCAAATAGAGTTTAAACTGATTTCCACTGCCGAAATACCCGACACACGACAGATTTAGCCTCCACCCAGGGTATTTTCTCCCCTGAGCGACGGTGCAGCCGCAGGCTGCATCGTCCAAATAGAGTTTAAACTGATTTCCACTGCCGAAATACCCGACACACGACAGATTTAGCCTCCACCCAGGGTATTTTCTCCCCTGAGCGACGGTGCAGCCGCAGGCTGCATCGTCCAAATAGAGTTTAAACTGATTTCCACTTCCGAAATACCCGATACACGACAGATTTAGCCTCCACGCAGGGGATTTCCTCCCCTGAGTGACGGTGCAGCCGCAGGCTGCATCGTCCAAATAGAGTTTAAACTGATTTCCACTTCCGAAATACCCGATACACGACAGATTTAGCCTCCACCCAGGGTATTTTCTCCCCTGAGCGACGGTGCAGCCGCAGGCTGCATCGTCCAAATAGAGTTTAAACTGATTTCCACTGCCGAAATACCCGACACACGACAGATTTAGCCTCCACCCAGGGTATTTTCTCCCCTGAGCGACGGTGCAGCCGCAGGCTGCATCGTCCAAATAGAGTTTAAACTGATTTCCACTTCCGAAATACCCGATACACGACAGATTTAGCCTCCACGCAGGGATTTTCTCCTGAGTGACGGTGCAGCCGCAGGCTGCATCGTCCAAATAGAGTTTAAACTGATTTCCACTTCCGAAATACCCGATACACGACAGATTTAGCCTCCACCCAGGGTATTTTCTCCTGAGCGACGGTGCAGCCGCAGGCTGCATCGTCCAAATAGAGTTTAAAACTGATTTCCACTGCCGAAATACCCGACACACGACAGATTTAGCCTCCACGCAGGGATTTTCTCCCTGAGCGACGGTGCAGCCGCAGGCTGCATCGTCCAAATAGAGTTTAAACTGATTTCCACTGCCGAAATACCCGACACACGACAGATTTAGCCTCCACCCAGGGTATTTTCTCCCTGAGCGACGGTGCAGCCGCAGGCTGCATCGTCCAAATAGAGTTTAAACTGATTTCCACTCCCGAAATACCCGACACACGACAGATTTAGCCTCCACGCAGGGTATTTTCTCCCTGAGCGACGGTGCAGCCGCAGGCTGCATCGTCCAAATAGAGTTTAAACTGATTTCCACTCCCGAAATACCCGATACACGACAGATTTAGCCTCCACGCAGGGTATTTTCTCCCTGAGCGACGGTGCAGCCGCAGGCTGCATCGTCCAAATAGAGTTTAAACTGATTTCCACTCCCGAAATACCCGATACACGACAGATTTAGCCTCCACCCAGGGTATTTTCTCCCTGAGCGACGGTGCAGCCGCAGGCTGCATCGTCCAAATAGAGTTTAAACTGATTTCCACTTCCGAAATACCCGGATACACGACAGATTTAGCCTCCACGCAGGTATTTTCTCCTGAGCGACGGTGCAGCCGCAGGCTGCATCGTCCAAATAGAGTTTAAACTGATTTCCACTCCCGAAATACCCGATACACGACAGATTTAGCCTCCACGCAGGGGATTTTCTCCCTGAGCGACGGTGCAGCCGCAGGCTGCATCGTCCAAATAGAGTTTAAACTGATTTCCACTGCCGAAATACCCGATACACGACAGATTTAGCCTCCACCCAGGGTATTTTCTCCCTGAGCGACGGTGCAGCCGCAGGCTGCATCGTCCAAATAGAGTTTAAACTGATTTCCACTCCCGAAATACCCGACACACGACAGATTTAGCCTCCACCCAGGGTATTTTCTCCCTGAGCGACGGTGCAGCCGCAGGCTGCATCGTCCAAATAGAGTTTAAACTGATTTCCACTTCCGAAATACCCGATACACGACAGATTTAGCCTCCACGCAGGGTATTTTCTCCCTGAGCGACGGTGCAGCCGCAGGCTGCATCGTCCAAATAGAGTTTAAACTGATTTCCACTTCCGAAATACCCGATACACGACAGATTTAGCCTCCACGCAGGGTATTTTCTCCCTGAGCGACGGTGCAGCCGCAGGCTGCATCGTCCAAATAGAGTTTAAACTG
The DNA here is from genome assembly GCA_029168955.1 of Aplectana chamaeleonis. Taxonomy (NCBI): domain Eukaryota; kingdom Metazoa; phylum Nematoda; class Chromadorea; order Rhabditida; family Cosmocercidae; genus Aplectana; species Aplectana chamaeleonis. Next base: position 1,263,920 of record JAPDOI010000202.1, read on the forward strand.
ATTTCCACTCCCGAAATACCCGACACACGACAGATTTAGCCTCCACGCAGGGATTTTCTCCCCTGAGCGACGGTGCAGCCGCAGGCTGCATCGTCCAAATAGAGTTTAAACTGATTTCCACTCCCGAAATACCCGATACACGACAGATTTAGCCTCCACGCAGGGATTTCCTCCCTGAGCGACGGTGCAGCCGCAGGCTGCATCGTCCAAATAGAGTTTAAACTGATTTCCACTTCCGAAATACCCGATACACGACAGATTTAGCCTCCACGCAGGGTATTTTCTCCCTGAGCGACGGTGCAGCCGCAGGCTGCATCGTCCAAATAGAGTTTAAACTGATTTCCACTCCCGAAATACCCGATACACGACAGATTTAGCCTCCACGCAGGGATTTTCTCCCTGAGCGACGGTGCAGCCGCAGGCTGCATCGTCCAAATAGAGTTTAAACTGATTTCCACTCCCGAAATACCCGATACACGACAGATTTAGCCTCCACGCAGGGGATTTTCCCCTGAGCGACGGTGCAGCCGCAGGCTGCATCGTCCAAATAGAGTTTAAACTGATTTCCACTTCCGAAATACCCGATACACGACAGATTTAGCCTCCACGCAGGGGATTTCTCCCTGAGCGACGGTGCAGCCGCAGGCTGCATCGTCCAAATAGAGTTTAAACTGATTTCCACTTCCGAAATACCCGATACACGACAGATTTAGCCTCCACGCAGGGATTTTCTCCTGAGCGACGGTGCAGCCGCAGGCTGCATCGTCCAAATAGAGTTTAAACTGATTTCCACTCCCGAAATACCCGACACACGACAGATTTAGCCTCCACGCAGGGTATTTTCTCCCTGAGCGACGGTGCAGCCGCAGGCTGCATCGTCCAAATAGAGTTTAAACTGATTTCCACTCCCGAAATACCCGATACACGACAGATTTAGCCTCCACGCAGGGGATTTTCTCCCCTGAGCGACGGTGCAGCCGCAGGCTGCATCGTCCAAATAGAGTTTAAACTGATTTCCACTCCCGAAATACCCGACACACGACAGATTTAGCCTCCACGCAGGGATTTTCCTCCCTGAGCGGCGGTGCAGCCGCAGGCTGCATCGTCCAAATAGAGTTTAAACTGATTTCCACTGCCGAAATACCCGATACACGACAGATTTAGCCTCCACGCAGGGGTATTTTCTCCCTGAGCGACGGTGCAGCCGCAGGCTGCATCGTCCAAATAGAGTTTAAACTGATTTCCACTCCCGAAATACCCGATACACGACAGATTTAGCCTCCACGCAGGGATTTTCTCCCTGAGCGACGGTGCAGCCGCAGGCTGCATCGTCCAAATAGAGTTTAAACTGATTTCCACTGCCGAAATACCCGATACACGACAGATTTAGCCTCCACGCAGGGGATTTTCCTCCCTGAGCGACGGCAGCCGCAGGCTGCATCGTCCAAATAGAGTTTAAACTGATTTCCACTCCCGAAATACCCGATACACGACAGATTTAGCCTCCACGCAGGGATTTTCTCCTGAGCGACGGTGCAGCCGCAGGCTGCATCGTCCAAATAGAGTTTAAACTGATTTCCACTCCCGAAATACCCGATACACGACAGATTTAGCCTCCACGCAGGGGATTTTCTCCCTGAGCGACGGTGCAGCCGCAGGCTGCATCGTCCAAATAGAGTTTAAACTGATTTCCACTCCCGAAATACCCGGATACACGACAGATTTAGCCTCCACCCAGGGTATTTTCTCCTGAGCGACGGTGCAGCCGCAGGCTGCATCGTCCAAATAGAGTTTAAACTGATTTCCACTCCCGAAATACCCGACACACGACAGATTTAGCCTCCACGCAGGGTATTTTCTCCCTGAGCGACGGTGCAGCCGCAGGCTGCATCGTCCAAATAGAGTTTAAACTGATTTCCACTGCCGAAATACCCGACACACGACAGATTTAGCCTCCACCCAGGGTATTTTCCTGAGCGACGGTGCAGCCGCAGGCTGCATCGTCCAAATAGAGTTTAAACTGATTTCCACTGCCGAAATACCCGACACACGACAGATTTAGCCTCCACGCAGGGATTTTCTCCTGAGCGACGGCAGCCGCAGGCTGCATCGTCCAAATAGAGTTTAAACTGATTTCCACTCCCGAAATACCCGATACACGACAGATTTAGCCTCCACGCAGGGATTTTCTCCCTGAGCGACGGTGCAGCCGCAGGCCGCATCGTCCAAATAGAGTTTAAACTGATTTCCACTCCCGAAATACCCGATACACGACAGATTTAGCCTCCACGCAGGGGATTTTCTCCTGAGCGACGGTGCAGCCGCAGGCTGCATCGTCCAAATAGAGTTTAAACTGATTTCCACTCCCGAAATACCCGATACACGACAGATTTAGCCTCCACGCAGGGTATTTTCTCCTGAGCGACGGTGCAGCCGCAGGCTGCATCGTCCAAATAGAGTTTAAACTGATTTCCACTCCCGAAATACCCGGATACACGACAGATTTAGCCTCCACGCAGGGATTTTCTCCTGAGCGACGGTGCAGCCGCAGGCTGCATCGTCCAAATAGAGTTTAAACTGATTTCCACCCCGAAATACCCGACACACGACAGATTTAGCCTCCACGCAGGGTATTTTCTCCTGAGCGACGGTGCAGCCGCAGGCTGCATCGTCCAAATAGAGTTTAAACTGATTTCCACTGCCGAAATACCCGACACACGACAGATTTAGCCTCCACCCAGGGTATTTTTTCCCCTGAGTCACGGTTTAGCCGCAGGCTGCATCGTCCAAATAGAGTTTAAACTGATTTCCACTCCCGAAATACCCGATACACGACAGATTTTGGCTCCACGCAGGGGATTTTCTCCTGAGCGACGGTGCAGCCGCAGGCTGCATCGTCCAAATAGAGTTTAAACTGATTTCCACTCCCGGAAATACCCGACACACGACAGATTTAGCCTCCACGCAGGGTATTTTTTCTCCCTGAGCGACGGTGCAGCCGCAGGCTGCATCGTCCAAGTACAGTTTAAACTGCTTTCCACTTCCAAAATACCCGATACACGACAGATTCAGCCTCCACGCAGGGGATTTCCTCCCCTGAGCGACGGTGCAGCCGCAGGCTGCATCGTCCAAATAGAGTTTAAACTGATTTCCACTCCCGAAATACCCGATACACGACAGATTTAGCCTCCACGCAGGGTGATTTTCTCCCTGAGCGACGGTGCAGCCGCAGGCTGCATCGTCCAAATAGAGTTTAAACTGATTTCACTCCCGAAATACCCGATACACGACAGATTTAGCCTCCACGCAGGGTGGTATTTTCTCCCCTGAGCGACGGTGCAGCCGCAGGCTGCATCGTCCAAATAGAGTTTAAACTGATTTCCACTCCCGAAATACCCGATACACGACAGATTTAGCCTCCACGCAGGGGATTTTCTCCTGAGCGACGGTGCAGCCGCAGGCTGCATCGTCCAAATAGAGTTTAAACTGATTTCCACTCCCGAAATACCCGATACACGACAGATTTAGCCTCCACGCAGGGTATTTTCTCCTGAGCGACGGTGCAGCCGCAGGCTGCATCGTCCAAATAGAGTTTAAACTGATTTCCACTCCCGAAATACCTGATACACGACAGATTTAGCCTCCACGCAGGGTATTTTCTCCCTGAGCGACGGTGCAGCCGCAGGCTGCATCGTCCAAATAGAGTTTAAACTGATTTCCACTCCCGAAATACCCGACACACGACAGATTTAGCCTCCACCCAGGGTATTTTCTCCCTGAGCGACGGTGCAGCCGCAGGCTGCATCGTCCAAATAGAGTTTAAACTGATTTCCACTCCCGAAATACCCGATACACGACAGATTTAGCTCCACGCAGGGGATTTTCCCTGAGCGACGGTGCAGCCGCAGGCTGCATCGTCCAAATAGAGTTTAAACTGATTTCCACTCCCGAAATACCCGATACACGACAGATTTAGCCTCCACGCAGGTATTTCCTCCCTGAGCGACGGTGCAGCCGCAGGCTGCATCGTCCAAATAGAGTTTAAACTGATTTCCACTTCCGAAATACCCGATACACGACAGATTTAGCCTCCACGCAGGGTATTTCTCCCCTGAGCGACGGTGCAGCCGCAGGCTGCATCGTCCAAATAGAGTTTAAACTGATTTCCACTCCCGAAATACCCGACACACGACAGATTTAGCCTCCACCCAGGGTATTTTCCCCTGAGCGACGGTGCAGCCGCAGGCTGCATCGTCCAAATAGAGTTTAAACTGATTTCCACTCCCGAAATACCCGATACACGACAGATTTAGCCTCCACGCAGGGATTTCCTCCTGAGCGACGGTGCAGCCGCAGGCTGCATCGTCCAAATAGAGTTTAAACTGATTTCCACTCCCGAAATACCCGATACACGACAGATTTAGCCTCCACGCAGGGATTTTCTCCTGAGCGACGGTGCAGCCGCAGGCTGCATCGTCCAAATAGAGTTTAAACTGATTTCACTCCCGAAATACCCGACACACGACAGATTTAGCCTCCACCCAGGGTATTTTCTCCCTGAGCGACGGAGCAGCCGCAGGCTGCATCGTCCAAATAGAGTTTAAACTGATTTCCACTCCCGAAATACCCGATACACGACAGATTTAGCCTCCACGCAGGGATTTTCTCCCTTAGCGGCGGTGCAGCCGCAGGCTGCATCGTCCAAATAGAGTTTAAACTGATTTCCACTTCCGAAATACCCGATACACGACAGATTTAGCCTCCACGCAGGGTATTTTCTCCTGAGCGGCGGTGCAGCCGCAGGCTGCATCGTCCAAATAGAGTTTAAACTGATTTCCACTCCCGAAATACCCGACACACGACAGATTTAGCCTCCACCCAGGGTATTTTCTCCCTGAGCGACGGTGCAGCCGCAGGCTGCATCGTCCAAATAGAGTTTAAACTGATTTCCACTCCCGAAATACCCGATACACGACAGATTTAGCCTCCACGCAGGGTATTTTCTCCCTGAGCGACGGTGCAGCCGCAGGCTGCATCGTCCAAATAGAGTTTAAACTGATTTCCACTCCCGAAATACCCGATACACGACAGATTTAGCCTCCACGCAGGGTATTTTCTCCTGAGCGACGGCAGCCGCAGGCTGCATCGTCCAAATAGAGTTTAAACTGATTTCCACTCCCGAAATACCCGATACACGACAGATTTAGCCTCCACGCAGGGATTTTCTCCCTGAGCGACGGTGCAGCCGCAGGCTGCATCGTCCAAATAGAGTTTAAACTGATTTCCACTCCGAAATACCCGATACACGACAGATTTAGCCTCCACGCAGGGTATTTTCTCCTCTGAGCGACGGTGCAGCCGCAGGCTGCATCGTCCAAATAGAGTTTAAAACTGATTTCCACTCCCGAAATACCCGATACACGACAGATTTAGCCTCCACGCAGGGTATTTTCTCCTGAGCGACGGTGCAGCCGCAGGCTGCATCGTCCAAATAGAGTTTAAACTGATTTCCACTCCCGAAATACCCGATACACGACAGATTTAGCCTCCACGCAGGGATTTTCTCCCTGAGCGACGAGCAGCCGCAGGCTGCATCGTCCAAATAGAGTTTAAACTGATTTCCACTCCCGAAATACCCGATACACGACAGATTTAGCCTCCACGCAGGGGATTTCCTCCTGAGCGACGGTGCAGCCGCAGGCTGCATCGTCCAAATAGAGTTTAAACTGATTTCCACTCCCGAAATACCCGGACACACGACAGATTTAGCCTCCACGCAGGGTATTTTCTCCCTGAGCGACAGAGCAGCCGCAGGCTGCATCGTCCAAATAGAGTTTAAACTGATTTCCACTCCCGAAATACCCGACACACGACAGATTTAGCCTCCACGCAGGGATTTTCTCCTGAGCGACGCAGCCGCAGGCTGCATCGTCCAAATAGAGTTTAAACTGATTTCCACTCCCGAAATACCCGATACACGACAGATTTAGCCTCCACGCAGGGATTTTCTCCCTGAGCGACGGTGCAGCCGCAGGCTGCATCGTCCAAATAGAGTTTAAACTGATTTCCACTCCCGAAATACCCGATACACGACAGATTTAGCCTCCACGCAGGGTATTTTCTCCCTGAGCGACGGTGCAGCCGCAGGCTGCATCGTCCAAATAGAGTTTAAACTGATTTCCACTCCCGAAATACCCGATACACGACAGATTTAGCCTCCACCCAGGGTATTTTCTCCCCTGATCGACGGTGCAGCCGCAGGCTGCATCGTCCAAATAGAGTTTAAACTGATTTCCACTCCCGAAATACCCGATACACGACAGATTTAGCCTCCACGCAGGGATTTTCTCCCTGAGCGGCGGTGCAGCCGCAGGCTGCATCGTCCAAATAGAGTTTAAACTGATTTCCACTCCCGAAATACCCGATACACGACAGATTTAGCCTCCACGCAGGTGATTTTCTCCCTGAGCGACGGTGCAGCCGCAGGCTGCATCGTCCAAATAGAGTTTAAACTGATTTCCACTCCCGAAATACCCGATACACGACAGATTTAGCCTCCACGCAGGGGATTTTCTCCTGAGCGACGGTGCAGCCGCAGGCTGCATCGTCCAAATAGAGTTTAAACTGATTTCCACTCCCGAAATACCCGATACACGACAGATTTAGCCTCCACGCAGGGGATTTTCCTGAGCGACGGTGCAGCCGCAGGCTGCATCGTCCAAATAGAGTTTAAACTGATTTCCACTCCCGAAATACCCGATACACGACAGATTTAGCCTCCACGCAGGGATTTTCTCCTGAGCGACGGTGCAGCCGCAGGCTGCATCGTCCAAATAGAGTTTGAACTGATTTCCACTCCCGAAATACTCGGTACACGACAGATTTAGCCTCCACCCAGGGTATTTTTTCCCCTGAGCGACGGTGCAGCCGCAGGCTGCATCGTCCAAATAGAGTTTAAACTGATTTGCACTCCCGAAATACCCGATACACGACAGATTTAGCCTCCACGCAGGGGATTTCTCCTGAGCGACGGTCCAGCCGCAGGCTGCATCGTCCAAATAGAGTTTAAACTGATTTCCACTCCCGAAATACCCGACACACGACAGATTTAGGCTCCACGCAGGGGATTTTCTCCCCTGAGCGACGGTGCAGCCGCAGGCTGCATCGTCCAAATAGAGTTTAAACTGATTTCCACTCCCGAAATACCCGATACACGACAGATTTAGCCTCCACGCAGGGGATTTTCTCCCCTGAGCGACGGTGCAGCCGCAGGCTGCATCGTCCAAATAGAGTTTAAACTGATTTCCACTTCCGAAATACCCGATACACGACAGATTTAGCCTCCACGCAGGGGATTGCGTCCCCTGAGCGACGGTGCAGCCGGAGGCTGCATCGTCCAAATAGAGTTTAAACTGATTTCCACTCCCGAAATACCCGGACACACGACAGATTTAGCCTCCACCCAGGTATTTTCTCCCTGAGCGACGGTGCAGCCGCAGGCTGCATCGTCCAAATAGAGTTTAAACTGATTTCCACTCCTGAAATACCCGATACACGACAGATTTAGCCTCCACGCAGGGGATTTTCTCCCCTTAGCGGCGGTGCAGCCGCAGGCTGCATCGTCCAAATAGAGTTTAAACTGGATTTCCACTCCCGAAATACCCGGACACACGACAGATTTAGCCTCCACCCAGGGTATTTTCTCCCATTAGCGACGGTGCAGCCGCAGGCTGCATCGTCCAAATAGAGTTTAAACTGATTTCCACTTCCGAAATACCCGATACACGACAGATTTAGCCTCCACGCAGGGTATTTTCTCCCCTGAGCGACGGTGCAGCCGCAGGCTGCATCGTCCAAATAGAGTTTAAACTGATTTCCCCTCCCGAAATACCCGACACACGACAGATTTAGCCTCCACCCAGGGTATTTTTCCCTGAGCGACGGTGCAGCCGCAGGCTGCATCGTCCAAATAGAGTTTAAACTGATTTCCACTCCCGAAATACCCGACACACGACAGATTTAGCCTCCACCCAGGGTATTTTCTCCCTGAGCGGCGGTGCAGCCGCAGGCTGCATCGTCCAAATAGAGTTTAAACTGATTTCCACTCCCGAAATACCCGATACACGACAGATTTAGCCTCCACGCAGGGTATTTTCTCCCCTGAGCGGCGGTGCAGCCGCAGGCTGCATCGTCCAAATAGAGTTTAAACTGATTTCCACTTCCGAAATACCCGATACACGACAGATTTAGCCTCCACGCAGGGGATTTCCTCCCGAGCGGCGGTGCAGCCGCAGGCTGCATCGTCCAAATAGAGTTTAAACTGATTTCCACTCCCGAAATACCTGATACACGACAGATTTAGCCTCCACGCAGGGGATTTTCCCCTGAGCGACGGTGCAGCCGCAGGCTGCATCGTCCAAATAGAGTTTAAACTGATTTCCACTTCCGAAATACCCGATACACGACAGATTTAGGCTCCACGCAGGGTTTTTTTCCCTGAGCGACGGTGCAGCCGCAGGCTGCATCGTCCAAATAGAGTTTAAACTGATTTCCACTCCCGAAATACCCGACACATGACAGATTTAGCCTCCACCCACGGTATTTTCTCCCCTGAGCGACGGTGCAGCCGCAGGCTGCATCGTCCAAATAGAGTTTAAACTGATTTCCACTCCCGAAATACCCGATACACGACAGATTTAGCCTCCACGCAGGATTTTCCTCCTGAGTGACGGTGCAGCCGCAGGCTGCATCGTCCAAATAGAGTTTAAACTGATTTCCACTCCCGAAATCCCCGATACACGACAGATTTAGCCTCCACCCAGGGTATTTTCTCCCCTGAGCGACGGTGCAGCCGCAGGCTGCATCGTCCAAATAGAGTTTAAACTGATTTCCACTCCCGAAATACCCGACACACGACAGATTTAGCCTCCACCCAGGGCATTTTCTCCTGAGCGACGGTGCAGCCGCAGGCTGCACCGTCCAAATAGAGTTTAAACTGATTTCCACTCCCGAAATACCCGATCCACGACAGATTTAGCCTCCAAGCAGGGGATTTCCTCCCCTGAGCGGCGGTGCAGCCGCAGGCTGCATCGTCCAAATAGAGTTTAAACTGATTTCCACTCCTGAAATACCCGATACACGACAGATTTAGCCTCCAAGCAGGGGATTTCCTCCCTGAGCGACGAGGCAGCCGCAGGCTGCATCGTCCAAATAGAGTTTAAACTGATTTCCACTCCCGAAATACCCGATACACGACAGATTTAGCCTCCACGCAGGGGATTTCTCCTGAGCGACGGTGCAGCCGCAGGCTGCATCGTCCAAATAGAGTTTGAAACTGATTTCCACTCCCGAAATACCCGATACACGACAGATTTAGCCTCCACGCAGGGGATTTTCCTCCTGAGCGACGGTGCAGCCGCAGGCTGCATCGTCCAAATAGAGTTTAAACTGATTTCCACTCCCGAAATACCCGATACACGACAGATTTAGCCTCCACGCACGGTATTTTCTCCTGAGCGACGGTGCAGCCGCAGGCTGCATCGTCCAAATAGAGTTTAAACTGATTTCCACTCCCGGAAATACCCGATACACGACAGATTTAGCCTCCACGCACGGGATTTTCTCCCGAGCGACGGTGCAGCCGCAGGCTGCATCGTCCAAATAGAGTTTAAACTGATTTCCACTTCCGGAAATACCCGATACACGACAGATTTAGCCTCCACGCAGGGGTATTTTCTCCCTGAGCGACGGTGCAGCCGCAGGCTGCATCGTCCAAATAGAGTTTAAACTGATTTCCACTCCCGAAATACCCGACACACGACAGATTTAGCCTCCACGCAGGGTATTTTCTCCCTGAGCGACGAGAGCAGCCGCAGGCTGCATCGTCCAAATAGAGTTTAAACTGATTTCCACTCCCGAAATACCCGACACACGACAGATTTAGCCTCCACCCAGGGTATTTTCTCCCATGAGCGACGAGTGCAGCCGCAGGCCGCATCGTCCAAATAGAGTTTAAACTGATTTCCACCCCGAAATACCCGATACACGACAGATTTAGCCTCCACGCAGGATTTTCTCCTGAGCGACGCAGCCGCAGGCTGCATCGTCCAAATAGAGTTTAAACTGATTTCCACCCCGAAATACCCGACACACGACAGATTTAGCCTCCACGCAGGGTATTTTCTCCTGAGCGACGGTGCAGCCTGCAGGCTGCATCGTCCAAATAGAGTTTAAACTGATTTCCACTGCCGAAATACCTGATACACGACAGATTTAGCCTCCACTCCCGGGGATTTCCTCCTGAGCGATACATGCAGCCGCAGGCTGCATCGTCCAAATAGAGTTTAAACCTTCCTTTCTGGGTTTGAACCGATTTGCTCCCTGCCAGATTTTGGCTTCACGGGAATATTACGCTCGCATCCGGGGATTTCCTCCGCGATAAGCAAGGTAGCAGCCGCAGGCTGCACTGTCCATTCTGGGTTGCAACCGATCGGTTGCCCCCTCCCAGATTTTGGCTTCACGGGTAAATATCAGCCCACACCCGGGGATTTCCTCCTCAGCATATTAGCAGGTGCAGCCGCAGGCTGCACCGTCCTTTCTGCCGGTTCTCGACCAAATCGCCACCTCCTAGAATTTGGCTTCACGGGAATATCAGCCCACATCCGGGGATTTCCTCTCTGTCTACAGTGCAGCTGCCGTAGCAGGCTGCACCGCTGCCCTTCTGGGTTTCCTGACCAATCTGCACCTCCTAGAATTCTGGCTTCACGGGAATATCAGCCCCCACTCCGGGATTCCCTCTTCTGCCTCACACAGTGCAGCTGCAGGTCTGCACTGTCCATTCTGGGTTTCAACCCATTTGCACCTCCCTAGGATTTGGCCTCCACGGGAATATCAACCCACACCCGGGGTTTCCTCTCCTTGCCGAACGTCCTTTTTGGGTTTCTGAGTAACTTGAACCCCATCGAATTTTTAGCTAACAGTAAGGTGAGCCCACACCCGGGGTTCTTCTTGCCGGACGTCCATTTTGGGTTTCTGAGTGACTGTAATTTCACACCGCCGAATAAGTTTGCCAACAGTAAGATGAGCCTACACCCGGGGCTTCCTTCCTTTGCGGGGCGGTGCAGCCGAAGCCTGAATGTTGCGACATTGGGGCAACGGGTGTGCTGTATAATTTTGGAAAAGTTTTGTAAAAATGAAATGGAGGGGGTTTGGTAAACAGGTGCGGAAGAAAAACCATGCGGTATGGACCATCACTATTCTGGAATGTTTCCCAACTCAAAAGAATTTTTTTCTTCTATCTCCGTGCGGGGATAATTAAACTTTTGGAAAATTTTAAAAATCTGGTGAAACAAGGGGGTCGTAGCTCCAAGCCGAAAATTGACGCAACCACTTCGAATTTTAGTCAATAATAAGATCACCTCTCACGTGGTGGTGTGTTATCTTAGACTTCTCTTTACAAGGGCTTGTTTGCTTAGGATTGTGTCGTTAGGAATTCCACTCCGGCATCTTTATGGGGCTAGCGGCATAGAAAATAATTTGTTTCTGGTCGATGGGCTATTCACAGCCACGGCAGGTAATACACAAGCAAAGACAGCTCAAATTGAGCTCTGTACCATGTCTACTTACTGTAGATTATTTTGGATCATTCAGGTGCATTAACTCATTTCTCACTCTTGACATGGAATGCATTATGCGGAAGAAAATACAGGTGGAACCCAGGGAGAAATACTCGCAGAGGAAACAGGATTTCAGTTATAATTATGGAGCCGTTGAACTATTTTGAAGTTCAAGGTAAGCCTCTCTTCGAAAATATTGTGTTTGGTATGCAGCCTAGAAAGGCGCTCTTGCTTTCGAAAAAGGTCAAGTAACAGTTTCCTGACGTGGCCAAGCGCGCATGCTCCTGGATACTGATTGACCGCATTTCTTCTTGTTTACTTTCCCATATTTTAGTCAGAAGTCATAGCGTTAAGGGAACGTCTTAAAACTGGTAACGGTATGCCTTGCCTTATCCTTTTTCTGAAGTTCTCCGGAGTGTAAGGATGGGAACGAGAAGGAGGGAGAGAGATGTAGGTGTCCTCTGTGGGGAAGTGGGCTACGGGGCAGTTCAAGCTCTAGAATCGCGACTCTTCCTGAGTTTTTGTGTGTTACATGGGAAAATAATTTTATGACATAGGTTGCTTGTGATAATCTCTAACTCGTAGCGACTGATTGGGCAACGCGAAGAAGAGGGAGGGACACAGAAACGGAGTGTTGTGGTAGAAGCTCAAGGCGGCAGCATCAAAACCGCAGGATTTGGTTTATTTGTGTTACAGTTCACACTTCATGAAAAAAGTGTGTCCGGAGATTCTGTGTGTCCAGCAAGAGTCGAAGGGTACTGTTTCGGCAAACACAGGTGTTGGAATGGGAGTAGTTGGTGTTGTTATCGTTTCCTAGGCGAAAATCCGGTCCACTTTTTGCGGACGACCGTTGCGGCAAACCCTGCAGAACACGATGATCGTCGTTCTGAAAAAAAGGTTATTCGTGCCGGGGCCCACTCACGATTATCATAGTGTTGCGTGGATACAACACTCCGTTGTCCGCGAATGTGACCGGAATTTCGCTTTGATAACGACAGTATGCGTTACTTCTGACAATCTCATTCTATTCTTCTTCAGTGAATGACAAAGTTGCTTCTATTGCAAATATTGACATGCTTCAAGGGAATAACATACAAATTTTTAACATGCATTTCTCATTCCAGGTGGATCAGAGACTGCTAATATGACTTCAACGGAGATGATAGTTCAACGTGTAATCCAGTGATATATTTTTTGTTTCCTCATTGTATTATTGTGCATTTGGACAAATAATCAGAATTTGATTTAAAAGACATGTGCAAGGGAAACTGACTTCCAGGGGATTCCTCCTTCGTGCTGGAAAGTGTCTCATTTGGTTCAATCTGTTTCAATTCACTCTATCCTTTGTAAAGTCGTACTCACGACTCATGGCGCGAGCGATGCTGCCCGTCCATCACGCGTTCTCTCGCCGTCTCTAACGGAGCTGGAGGTTAGAGACAGCGAGAGAGCGCATGACGGACGGGGGAGCAGCATCGCGCACGCGCCGCTCGCGCCATGAGTCGTGAGAATTACGCGTGCAGAAACCATGGGAATTTTCGCGGTCCTGGCGACAGCCTGCGTACATTCTTTTTGCGTCCCACGATTACGCAGACGTCGGTGGGTTCAGTCGGCACGGATAGCACTGATCGCTTTTGGTTCCTCTTGGTTCACCTTTCTTTGGCGAAATCTCGGGGATATATGTTCAGAAACACGTGCACACGGTCTGGAGCTGACGCAAAACTACACTATCAGGAGGGAAACAAACGACCAGTATGGTTCGTGTGCCGACTCTACCCGGCCTAGGGGCCCAGCGAAATGAAGCGAATTTATACATGGTTGAAGCCGAGGAAAGCCGGGCCCTATCATCGTTTGCTGCCAGGCCAACACACAGATTTCTGACGCGTCGTGGAAACTGTTTTCAGCAAAGATGCTTTTGATTAAAGCATATATCGTGTTCACTGGCAAAACCGTTCCTTAGTAACAGAATCGTCCCATTTTCTGTTTCATCTGAATGGGCCATCTGGAACAGGAACCACAGAAACGGTGTTGCTGGTCCGCCAGCTGCGCTGGCCGGCGTGAGCAGCGCTGGCTTATACACATGTAGTATAAATGTGCACGTTTCTCTTCTACACTACACTAGTGCTCAGTTATTGTATTAACCTACTTTCGAACGCGCACTCTCACAGTTGGTCCACGGGCCACTAGTAGGTATCAAAATTATTATACGTAGAATAATAAATTGTAAAAACACTGGCTTACGAAAAAGTGATCATTCCGAATGGACGTCCTTTTTAGATTCCAAAATGTACTAATAGTTCTAACCTCCTATTTATAGACATATAGAATGATTTCTTTTGCAGAACATCTTTTTTTTCTTCGTGTGAGATCTTTGGGTAATTTTGAACAAATCGTTTTTTCTGGCACAGATGCATGAGCCATAGGGCAGGGTCACAAAACTATTATAATTCTGGGATCCGTAATGGAGGTATCGTCCATTCAATAAATCGAGTCCAGCGGAGAGGGGATGGCACGCGATCAGTTTGCGGCAACCTGTTAAACAATGCGCGTACCCCAAACTCATGATTATCGCTGCATTCAATGCGTGTCGAATACCCAATGAACTCGAAGACAAGGCGATTTCGAGTACAGTCAGGGAATGTTCTGCTAACGGAGCACGTGCTCGTATTGTGTTTTAAATTACAGCACGTACCCCAACAAATAAGTCGTTCAGTGCGTGCATGATACACATTACACTCGGAAGACTCAAACAATTTTTCCAAAAAAGGAAAGCATATGACGCATTCTTGATGAGGAGTCAGGATTCAGGTAGCGTCGCTGTTTCTGATTACCCAACTTTGCGGTACTTGGCTCGTACAGCCGCTGGATGCCTAAAGGGGTCTGCAGGAGTTGCAGCGACTGGCGAGGGGTGGGTCGCCGAGCGTCAACCTTGACGCGGCGACAACAACGTTTTCGAACTTTATCGTCGCGCCGTCGGTTGCCGCTCGCTGGCACTGACGCAGGTCGTCGCGGCATCAAAACACTCCGGTGGTGCTTCTCGTCGCCCTTCGCGCTGCGCGTCTGATCGCCCCCGTCGCCGAATCGTGATCGATATTGCACTCACCCAACGTTGTCCGTCGCTGCGTGCAACGCCGCGACTAGAAACTCTGCAGGCCTCTGAGGGGATTTTTCAGAGTTTGCCGCGGCGCGGCGCGATTTCATGATTTATATGCGAATCGAAGTAGCGGCGTGTTATCGATCCATGCCCACAGAAACATCTGATCGCGCTGCGCTGCGACGGAATCCCGAAGATAGGCCTAATACAAACCGCTGTATGCATCAGGATGGTGCTCGGCGAGATGACCGCGTCTCGTGTCGGTGTGCTGCTACAGTAGCGCTGGACTACCTTACGAGACCTTTTTTTTGATAACTTTTGTTAACAATCGCATTTACGAATAATAATTTCGTAAATCTAAGGCCTGTAGACCGAGTGCACAAGAAATGGGAGGAGCTGGACGAGTGTGTCTGGCTAGGCTCTTCGCGCGCGGTGCTACGGAACGACGACGCAGTCGCAGTCGCTTTCGGCTGCGCACGTCACGATTGGTACAGCCAAGCCTGCGTTCGAAGCGTCTACCTTTCCGTGTACTCATTGAATAAGGGAATACTCGGATACAAATATTTTAAATCATATTTCTCTGCAAGTTTTCCCTGAAGCCCCGTATACAGTTTTCGACATTCTACGCAGAGGTCCCTGAGGCTTCGCCTTTATCCCCACGTTGTTGAGTGCAATGTTTCAGGGCATCGCTCATATTTCACCCACATGTTCTACCCATTCATACCCGAATACCTTGTCATTTTTTTCAAACAGTTATTCAACCAATGTATTCATTCCTGACAATCCCAGGATCTTCTCCACTCACCTTTTGAAACCTTTTCATACGTCGTGACGTAACGCCCTCTCATTTGAGAACTCGTTAGTTTTGCAGTGACGACCTAGCCAACCCTTCTAAACCTCTATAGGTAATGGAAGTAACTCCAGCACCCTTCTTTGAAACTCTACGCATCCTTCTAAGACGTCTTTTGAAGCCGGTGGCGTCCAACAACAACGTCGCTCAATTCTGAAGACCAGCTTCTCCATCCTTGAACTTGTTAAACATGTCGGATGACGTGGCGATAGATGACGTGCGATTTCTCCGTTAGCCATCCGAAGTCTCATTCCGATCTTCATTGACGGCCGTGGCCGGTCTTGTGTATTCCCTCTCCAACTGTTTCTTCTTCTATCTCACAACCATCTCCTATGACAGTTATAACTTTTTTGCTTCAAGTGCATACCAATCGTTTCCTTGCAACAAGGTCAGGTAAACTGCGTTGTCCCCAACCTCAAAGAAGCTACGCCCTCTCTTCCTTGGTGACTGAATTTTTTTGGAGAAAATATTGAAAATTTTCACATACCCTCTCCTCTAGATGGAGTTTTTTTTTGACTATTTCTGACGCTAACATTTTTAAGAAACGACTTTTTGTAATGTTACCTGCAATATTTTTTTGTAGAGGCCAACGCTTTCCTTTACACGAATGGACCTTGGGGAGCGATTTTCATCTTTTTTTGTTTTTTTCAAAAATTTCAATGCCCCTGAAAACAGTTTTTTTTCAAAGTTCACGTCCTTCTCGCTGTCCCGCGAGACAGCATCCGCTTGGACTGTGTGCCTTGCAAGGTACATATATGTACCTCTCATTTTGCTGGACTCGCACACCGTCGTGAAACGGTTCACCTTGCCAGCACCATGGTAGTTCTCAAATACTCGTGCATTTCAATCGAAGTTTGAATAAGTTATTCGGAATATAAAGCTTAGTTCCTTGGCTTGTTCCCCTCAAAAAACATTTGAATCACTCCCGCGGCTGGCTGGATAATTGCCAGCCAGCCGCAGGTGAGATTTAAAACCACCGCGCCAGCCTCTGGTTTAAATGCTTTTTCTTGAGGAAACAAGCCACGGGCCTAACTATAGTCGAATAGTCGATCATTCAAAAAACTCAAATATTCAAATTATATCGCTGTTTGATTACCGCAAGTCTCAAACACTCAATTGTTATTCATTGCTCGTTCGACGAACGCAAGCGTTATATAATCGATTATTCTATTTTCAACTATTTACTTGACTTCTCGTATTTTCGCTGAAGAAAATTGAGAAAAAAAGATAGTATTGAGTCAAATATTTAGTATTGTTAGGTACGTGGCGCCTCGTGTCCTCGTACAAAGCGTTTAAATTCTAAATCGCGGTTGGGCGCGACGGTTTAATTCTCAGAGATTGAGATTTAAAACCGCCACGCCAGCCGTGGTTTTGAATTCTACACCGTTTTTTCTTGAGGAAACAGGCAACGAACCTTAACCATAATAGATATGCTGGACTGCTCAAAAAAATCAGCTAGGCTGTTAAAGACTGAATGTGTATAATCCGGTGAAAGAAAGCAGTGCCTCAGAAACAATTAACCCAACGACTTGGGATGTGTATGAGGCTTCGGGGATCATTGTGTGTACCCTCTATAAAACGTCGTGTAATTCACATCACTGGAGGCGCGAGAGCGGCGCGTGTCGCCCTCAGCCTCCGCCTTCCCCCGCTCTCTCACTATCTTCTAGCCTCCACCAGCACGCGTAGGAACAATGCGAATTTCGCCGTTTTATAGCCTGTAGAATGTCAGCGTACTGGAGAGCGAGCTCCAGGTGAACGTGCAGAAATATGATTTCATATGTTCGTATCCGATTTTCCGACTTGTTGACCGAGTACACGAAAAGGAGGAGCTTTTAACGAGTTTTATGGACAACTGTGATGTGCGCGGCTGAAAGCCACTGCAATTACGTCGTTTCTGTAGCCTCACCCCAAGCGTTCGGACAGCCAAATCCTTCGAAGCTCCTCCCTTCCTGTACTCGAACCACAGACTTGAGATTTTTGAAACATCTAGTTGTTTGGAAATTTTCAGAAAGACGTACATTGCGTTAAATTCATATACTGTGCTTCTCTGGACTAAATTCCGGTCCGCAACGGCATCTAGACACGCTTCGCGACCGCGCGCCTTTGAGTCGGAAGAGTTTCCAGCGCCGCAGCCGCCGAACTGTTGACTCTAGGTGGGTTTTGGAAATTCGAAACTTGACAAAATAAAGAAAACTATAAAAAGCCATTTCGAGCCGGCTTTGGCGCGCTAGAAACTCGACTGACTCGAGCGCGTGCGGCCGCAAAGCGTGTCGATACGCTTTCGCGGACCGGAATTTAGCCCAGAGAAGTACAGCATTTCTTCCCTATATTTCGATGATATCGCCCCCTTATCGGTGGGCTGGGC
>JAPDOI010002020.1:0-105609 GCA_029168955.1 Aplectana chamaeleonis
GTCTATGAAATATGCTGACAGCTATATTCTAAAGGTAGTTCTCGTGCCTGAAATTGCATCTATGTGCCCTCAGAGCTTAAAAATGTCGTATGCTTCAAGCGATATCGCACTTTTGAAATTGCCTAACGAGTCAATCCCGTGGAGAAAGTTGCACGAGATATCACAATGAACAACGCTCTTCTAGGGCAGCATGCATGAACTCTGAGAAGAAGTTCAGGGAGGCGCTCCGCGTCCTATGCGCTCATTTTCTGTCATACCAGTCGTGTTTACTTGCAATGATTGAGTTGCACGGGATGACAAATAAATGCTGCATGGCGTAGAGTCTGCTGTAGAAAGTGCATTTACGTCCGCGACACACCAATTTAGACCATGCACTTCTGGGCCGTCCCATGGCTCGACGCTGCGCACATTGAGCGCGGAGCGGCTGCCTGACCTTCTTCGCAGCGTTCATGCATGTCGGCCCTAAAGCATTCAACTATGTAGTATAATGAGGACCAAACATTCGAGTTCGAATAAATATTCGAATTTTTCGAACGGATTTTTATTCGAGCGTTCGAATATTCGAAAAGTGTGGATATTCGAACATTATTCGAATTCGACTATTCGCAGAGGGGAATATTCAAACGTTACTCAAATTCGAATACTCGAGCTGGTTGAACAAAAATTATGAAAATTTGCAACAGTGTAGAGAGGAATCAACAAAACCAACAAATAAAAACATCATAATTCATTTTACCTCCGCCCACCCATCCAAAACTAAGCATGCAGTTGCTGGCAATATGTTTCGTACTGCCTTTGCAGTCTCTTCGGATAGCGAGCAGAAGAGTGTTTCTGCAAATCTAGCCCGCCGCATAGCATTTGAGAACGGTTATCCATCGATAGATGGCCGCCATACGGGACGTCCACGGCGGACCGCCCTCTCAGCTGTTCACGAGGAGGAAAGGACGAAAGTAGCGTTTCGCGTTCCTTTCGTCTCGGACCACTTTAGTTCAGCGATCAGGGCCTGTATCCGTAGGGCTGATCTTCAAGAAATGGTCTCCGTTGTCGAAATCCCTCCTGCCAACCTTAGGGGGCGATTAGTTCGCAATCGCTTGTATGACCGCGTCTGCCTTACTCCCTCCTGTGTAATTTGCCCATTTGGTAAGGAGGGTGACTGCATGGCCTCTGTAATGGTATATCGCATAAATTGTCGTCTGTGTGGGGAGAATTATATAGGGGAGACTGGGAGACCGCTATGTGTCAGGATTAAGGAGCACATGGACGGACTGAACAAGTCTAAATTGTCTACTCCGCTTGGGGAACACAGGGTGCGCAGTCACGATAATAATTGAATTTCAGTTGCTGTTACGATCTTGGCACGTGAAAGCGAAACATCAGCGCGCAGAACTTTCGAGGCCTTTTGGATTGCCGCAAAAACACCCAAAATAAACCGAAAGGACGAATGTGTTGCGGTGACCCAGGAGTTGACGCCGTACGTTGACCTGTGCGGATTCTGACCAGCAGGTCATAATCTGAGGGCGGGTCTGAGCGTGGGCGGTCCCAGGTCTTCGAGGGTGATTCTGAGGGTTCTTACTAGTCACTCGCCTAACAACTTCCATCCAAGGCTGTCGGACCTCTTGATCCCCTTCAAAGGTTGGTATAATCTGTGACTTACGTTCTTTTGATTCACTTCCGTGTGAATCCTTCTATGTAGAATGAAATGGGGTTTGGGAGAGTAGTTTCTTGGATCTTAATTCGGTTTTTCCAGGCTCCGAAGAAGGCGAAAATCGCCGAAACGTCAGCCAAATAAAGAGGTTTTAACAATCTTGGTCTCGCTTCAACCACTGAATACCACAAGGAATCAACATACTTTCCAAGACTGGATTCATTTTCATCACTACTCCACTGTTCCACTCTTCCAAACGCAAGAGCTTAATTTTTTTGTCCACACTTTATCTGGGGAGGCTACTAGGGCGATTCTAACAGGGGAAGCTACACGGCAGTCGCACTTGGTCACGCCCATTTTTCCATGCCGCCACGCAATGATAACACTGACCCGGGTTTTTCCTTCCCTTCCACAATCGTTGCGGCGTGGGAAAATAGGGGTGGCCAAGTGGCCGCGATAGCAACCTTTGGGGGTGCTAAACACAGATTTAACATCCGTTTTTGGTGTTATGAAAGGTTGAGGCACAGTGCCGTGGTTTGTCGTCGTTTTAGGTTTGGCAGTGCTATCTCGGCAGTCTGGACCACTTAGCCATTGCATATGGCCACGCCCATTTCTTCGCGCCGCAACGATTTTGGTAGAGGAGACCAGGATTGGTGTTATAATTGCGCTGCGGCAGGGAAAAAGGCGTGTCCTAGTGGCAATCGGTAGCCCACCCCCTGGTGATAGCAACGATTTGGCTGAAACTTCTCCAAGAGGTTTTTTAGAGATGTGGATCAAGAATCTCTCATCCTTCCCGCGATTTTTAAAGGTTTAGTTAGGTTTAAGGGTAGGTTCTTTGCTATCCGGCTACTATACCCCGCTTTAATCCCTCGAAAAGCGGACAACGGGCTTGTGAGAAGCATACCAAAGAACCTCTCTAGGCAAAGTTTCACTCATATCGGAGACTTTGATTACCCTATGCTTACCATGATCTTTCGAAGCACCAAAAGTGGACCTCTTATTCGTGTTCAGCACCTCGAATAACCCCTAACGATAAATTAGAGCGAAGAAGTTGATTTTGAAGCATTCTTTGAGTTCAAGGCCATCCAGATTTAGGGATAAGCCGTGCCTTATTAATTTCATTCGCTGGTGGTAATGAAGCTTTAGAAGAACAATTCAAATTTTTATTGCTGCTCATTAAGTACTTGCGTGTAAACTTCTATGAAAGCTTAGATTATTCGTCATTCGAATATTCGAATTTCGAATATTTGTTCGTTCGGAATGAAAGATGAACGAATTTATCCGAAATTTGTCCGTTCGGAATAAAAAATGAACGAATTTATTTGAAATTCGTTTGTTCGAAATAAAAATGAGCGAATTTATTCGAAATTCGTTCGTTCGAACAAAAAAATGAGCGAATTTATTCGAAATCCGTTCGTTCGAAATAAAAAATGAACGAACTCATTCGAATTTCGTTCGTTCGGTCTTTTTCAAAAAGTCCTCACTATACTACTTAACTGGCTCCATGAGGGTAGCCCAGTAAACCCATGATTCGGAGCGCCAGCTATGCTGTCATGTGTCATACATAGCTGGATGACGCGGCGAAGAGAGGTAAAGGTTGTTTAGGAAACCTGAGTTGGGAATGGTAAAAGTTCCCCTAGACTTGCAACTTCAAAATTTAAAGTTTTTTTAATCCGCTTTTTTGCATTCAATATACTTTTATTTTTAATAATTAATTTTGAAAAATTTTTCTCATCAGATGACCTCCTTTAGAAATTCCCTATTCTTAATGAATTGATGGGGGTGTGTATACAAGGCTGTTGGCACCTGCTCGTTGGTGCCCCTGCTTCTACTGAATCCAGCAGACGTTTGAGTGTACACAAGGATTGTTCGAGCGATATAGCGTGCACAACTATACTGCGAAAGTACCCCATACATTGCATAAAGGTGTCACCGTCCAGCACACTAAGGCCTCTTGTCCATAACAGCTTAGGATCCGTACCTAAGAAGTTCATTGAGTCTTTGGCCACAAGCCACAATTTTGCCGCACTGAACTGTCGATCGCTCTCGAGTGATATCCAAAAAACTGCGCTCTCCAGAATTCTGAGCTATTTCCATGCACCGTTTGCTGCTTTGCAGGAAACCCGCCTCAAGGATAGACCCGTCATCAACGTCGGAGAGTGAACCATCTCTTGCGGTAACGCTGACGATTGGAGAGTGGGAGGCTGTGCATTAGCTGTAAGGGAGGATTTCAATGGTATGGCCAAGGAGTTCGGCTTAGCGTCGTGCCGGAGTGCATTCGTGCGACTGCGGGATCACAGAGGATTCAATCTGTGGATAGTGAGTGCCCATGCGCCCACTGAAATCTTCTTCTTCTTCTTCTTCTTCTTCTTCTTCTTCTTCTTCTTCTTCTTCTTCTTCTTCTTCTTCTTCTTCTTCTTCTTCTTCTTCTTCTTCTTCTTCTTCTTCTTCTTCTTCTTCTTCTTCTTCTTCTTCTTCAGCGTTTGTCCCGCATTGTAGCAGGGTCCGCTTTTCTCGAACGTTGCCGCCATTTGACTTTGTCATTAGCGTTGTCAGGATGGAGGCCTGCAATTTTCATATCGTTATGCAAGACATCCAGCCATCTCTGCCTAGGTCGTCCTCTTGGTCGCTGGCCCGTCACTTGGAGCTGCATAGCCGCTATCGCTATCGAGTGTTCTCCAGCTCGCAGAACGTGCCCATACCATCTTAGGCGATTTTCGCGAAGTTTGTCCGAAATGGGCGCGACACCGAATCTTTCACGCACATCTTCATTCCGAACTCGGTCCAATCAGGTCAATCCACCACTCCACCTGAGCATCTTCGTTTCCATCACGCCTAGCCGTCGTTCTGCTTCCTTGGTCATTGGATAACACTCTGTGCCATACAGTGCGACGGGCCTCACAACCGAACGATAAATCTTTGACTTGAGCCTGTCGCAAACCTTTTTATCACAGAGCACTCCACTCGCGGTACGCCACTTCAACCAAGCAGCATTAATGCGTGCGTCGACTTCAGCCGTCAGCGTCCCATCATCGCAAAGCGCTGATCCAAGATATCGAAACGTATGCGCTTTTGGCAAGACTGTGTTGTCGACTTGGATGGAATCGTCACAACTCGCATTTGTCATGTATTCGGTTTTCTTTTTATTGAGTCGTAAGCCGAATGCTGCCAGTCTGTCGTGCCAAGCTTGAACTTGTGCTTGGAGATTTCCTTTGCTGTCTGAGGCGAGCATCACGTCGTCAGCATACAACAGTGTCCAAGGTGCCGAACTCTGCAAATCTCGCGTGATGACATCCATGACGATGATGAAGAGCAGCGGGGAGAGGGCGGAGCCTTGATGAACTCCAACAGTGATTCGAAAAGGCCCTGATGTTCCTGCTGCGGATCGTATGAAACTTGACGTGTCCACGTACAAAAGCTTCACCCAATCGATCAATTCTTCGGGGACATCTAGGCTACGCAGAGCGTACCATATTACTTCGTGAGGGACTCTTTTGAACGCTTTCTTAAGATCAGGAAAGGCGAGGTGAACAGCTTCTCCTTTTTCACGATGCTTTTCCACAAGAAGTCGGGTCGCATGGATAGCATCGACGGTGCCGCAGTTCCTGACAAAACCACACTGATTTACACCTAGCGCAACGACATCACGAATTCTTCTATCCAGAATCCTCTCGAAAATCTTCATTGTATGGCTAAGAAGTCGGATGGGCCGGTAGTTGCAACAGTCAGCAGGACTCCCTTTCTTCTTGAAAATCGGGACTGTGGTGCTTGACTTCCAGTGTGAGGGAACCTTGCGCTTAGTCACAATGCGGTTGAATAACAATGCAAGCCAGGCAGTTGGGTACCAACGTCGACTCTTCCATAACTCGGCGGCAATATCATCAGGTCCGGTAGCTTTGCCATCCTTCATCGCTTTCAAAGCCTCTGCTACTTCGCTCGCTGTGATGGGCGACACCGCCCCATAAACCGGAAGAGCATGAGGTAACGGGGAATGCGGGAACTCTTCTGTCGAAACCGCTTCGAAGCACTGCCGCCACCTTTCCTTCGCCTGCTCAGCATTCGATAGCAGCCGACCATGTTCATCGTTTATCCCAACAAACTTCTCTATATCCTCCGTCTTTCGATTTCGCGACCTGACGAGCCGGTAGAGATTGCGCTCGCCCTCTCTCGTGTCAAGCTTGCGATATAGAGCTTCGTATCGTTGACCTCTCGTTCTCGCTACTGCCTTCTTAGCCACACTTTTCGCGACTTGATACTCTTTTCAGTTGGCCGGGGTTTTCTCTTTGAGGAAAGCGTGGTAAAGAGCCTTCTTCCTTTGTACACATGCCTTTACTTCGTCAGCCCATAACCACGCTTCCTTCTCAATGTACCTCCGTCCAGGCTTTGTCGTTCCAAGAACGGAGCGAGCAGCTTGAACTATGCTCCTCTTTGCTTCCTCCCAGCTCTCTTCGACGCTTGTGATCTGAGGTAGATGGATCCGAACAAGGACTTCGGGTGCCTTGTCCTTGAAACTCCACCACTTGATCCTTGCAGGACCAGTGAGGTCTGCGCGCTGTTGTTTCGGAGGGCTAACGTGGAGCGTGCAGATGAGTGGACGATGTTGAGTAGCCACCGCCTCATAGGGAATCACTTTGGCATCAGTAACTAACGTGCGGTCTTTGCTCCTCACAAGGAAGTAATCGATTTGCGACGAAACGGTTCCACTGTGATACGTTGCTAGCTGAGAGCACCGCTTTTTATACCATGTATTCAGCAGTATGAGGTCGTGACTACCAGCGTAGTCGAGAATCCGCTCGCCATCGTCATTTCTTCGTCCATAGCCGAACCCACCATGACTGGGATGTCCATTGCTCGCCTGTCCCACGTGTCCGTTCAAGTCGCCAGCTACAAAAAGACAATCTTCTACCGGAACGGCAGCGGTTTCACTATCAAGGAGTGCCCAAAAATCATCTTCCGTTCGTGACGAGCAGCCGCTCTGTGGAGCATATGCGCTGAAGAAATGCATCTTGCGAGAATTGATGACAAAAATTATTTTCATGAGACGGTCATCGTACCGGAAGACTTCAGCAACAGAATCACGATAGCGCTCAGAAACGATAACTCCAACTCCGTTTGTCGTTCGTGGACTGCCATTGAAGATCAGCTTGTAACCAGCACCAATGTCTTTAGACTTCGCACCAGCCCATCTTGTTTCTTGCACGGCACACACATCAACTCTTTTTTCTTTGAGTGCAGCTGCGACTTCTGCCGCTCGTCCAGTCATCGATCCCACATTCAGAGTTGCGAATCGGGTGGAAGGTGAGTGTTTCTTGCGAGAATCGCCGCTTCCACTGAGGACTAGCTTCTTTAACCTACGTCGTCAAGAATTCGTAGGTAACCCTCGCATATTTGGCACGTCGGTCGGGCTCCGACGCGCGTCGCTTCTGGGGGACGCCCTAGCTATTGTTTGGTTCCTGAAAGCCACGTCCATGGTGTTGTGACCACGGGAGTGTCCCGGATTTTGTTGCCATCGACCGGCTTGTCACTCGAGTCTGGCGTCGAAATCGTAAGTGTCCGTATTCTGCTTACCCTGCTTTTACACAGGGAGTTTCCAGTGGCACCACGTGGAGGAACGGACCTCGCCACCATGCACCCACTGAAATCGCCGAGGACAATTCGAAGGATGCGTTTTATGAGGAACTCAACACGTTGCTGGCCAGGATACCTTGTCAACATGCTGTTGTCGTGGGAATTGACGCAAATGCGAAGATGGAACTTGATCAGGAATTCGAAGTACTCGGTAAATAATTCTGCCCAGTGGAGCAAACATCGGACAATGGCTACCGCCTTGTCGACTTTTGTGAACGCAGTGGTCTGATTATTGCATCGACATTTAAGAGGAATCATCGCCGCCATCAGCTTACGTAGCAGGGACCAACCCAGCTATCTCCAGAAGAGCAGCGGAAGCGGAAGATGACAACTGTGAAACTATAGCTCGACTATGTTCTGACGAGGAATAGTCCAGTATCGGACATTCGAAGATCTAGAGCTGTGTGGGATGTCGCATTCGATTTGGATCACCGTCCTGTTCTGTTGAACTTCACCGCGAGGGTTCATAAGAGGAAGCGAGGGGCTAAGCCTCTCCAGAGGATTGACATGACAAGTCTCAGAGATGAAGAGCGCAGAAGGAATTTTCGACAACGCGTTTCTATTCACATCGGAGTACGGACTAAGAAGAAACTTTGCGACGCGGATTCTTTTGTCAAGTGCATCCAGGACGCCTCGAAAGAGGCACTCCCGGTTGTACAGCTCAAGAAGAAGCTCGCCTACGTCTCAGAGGAAACGACGCCTACTTACGACAAGGTATGTGCTCTCCAAACTGCAGGAAACTTCGTGGAGGAGAAGCGTCTGAGGAGGAAGTTGCGTCGGAAGCTTCAAAGTGACCGCGAACGAGAGTGGACGTGTAGAGCTAAGGAGTTGGAGAGGGCTTGGGAGGAGAAGAATCCGAGGAAAGTCTACACGTTGCTGCGACAGTATAGCGGAAAGATGAAGAGATGTTCTCCTGTCTTGAACACTACCAATGGAGTTGCAGTTGGTGATGCGGCGCTGCCAATATGGAAGGATTACTTCAGTTCATTACTGAATCGTCCAGCGCCATCAGTACCTAACCTCCCGCATGTTCAGAGAGCACATTACGATGTCAGTGAGGAACCGCCGACTGAGTCTGAAGTTTTGGATTATGTCCGGAAAATGAAGAATGGAAAGGCAGGTGGAGATGACAACGTCACTGCTGAAATGCTAAAAGCTCTCCCTCCATCTGGGATTCGTGGCATGCGATAATCGTACCTCTTCACAAGAAGCTATCCTTCACGGATCCTAAGAACTACAAAAGAATCTCTCTACTTCGTGGCATGTACAATGTTTCAGAACGTATCATTCTCGAGCGACTTATCAAACATCGTAAAAGAACGACCAGAGATGAGCAAGCCGGTTTTCGACCTGGAAGATCGACCATCGACCAAGTGTTCGCCGTGAGAAGAGTAAATGAATCGTGGCAGCGGTATTCGAAGTCATTACAGCTTGCTTTTTTGGACTTTGAGAGCCGCGTTCGACTCTCCTCATCGTGATCGATTGCTCAACGCTCTGCGAGCAGATGGAGTCCCGGAAAAGTATGTTCGGTTAACCGAGGACATAAACAGAGGAACAACAGCAGCAGTTCGTACACCTGTCGAATTTACGTCAGCTTTCGAGGTGAAAACAGGAGTAAGGCAAGGAGCCGTAGCAGGACCTTTTTTTTCAACTTCGCCGTTGATGACATCATGCGTAGAGTTGCAGAACAGTTTCCTGCGGACGTGATCCTAACACCATCAAGACGCTCCCTTGTCGACCTGGAGTACGCCGATGCAAAGGATTGTGAACCTCGTTTCGAAGTATGCCGCAGCCTACGGACTTCGTCTTCGTCCCGACAAATGCAAGCAGATGTGGGTCTCTCAGAGGCCTTCAACGGGAGTTTGTGTGGACGAACAACGTATCGAACTGGTGGATGATTTCTGTTGTTTGGGCTGTTTGTTGAAGAACGATGGTAGTTATGCAGACGATATTCGACAACGATGTGCGAAAGCTACGTCTGCATTCAATTCTCTAACCAAGTGTTTGTGGTCTACCCCCATCGCGAAGGAAGTTATCGAAAGACAGTTCAGGCGCGATGTTTCGATTGGCAGGAAATGGAATAGTGACAGCTGGATGGAATGTGTTCAAATTGTGGCTGAAGACCGTGAAAAATGAACACGACTGACTACTAGGACGGCACACCTCGGTGAAGATGCGGCATGACCGCGTCAGGCGAAAGCCAACCGATTAAGTCAAGTCAATGAATTGATCTGCTTGAGTCATGCAAAATTTCCTTTGAGCTGAATATTCGAGAAAGGCAAATTCCCGAACTCATCTAAAATCGATTGTTACAAAGAAGCCAATTCTCGAATTATTTGAAAAAAAACCGAATATTCGGGATGGTCAAAATCTCGAATTTTTCGAAAAGTCGAATATTCGTAAAAATCTGAATATGTAAAAGCATAATTTGAACCATGCTGTTTGCGGCATTCTGAAACCCGAGAGTTACCCGTCTTCTATATCTTCTACTCGTATATCTTCTGTTTACCCATTTCAATATTTAAAGTGAACTCGATTTGGGGTGTGATAGGCACAACTCCTGGGGCATCGGTTAATGGACGCACCCACACCGAATGGATTGCTGGTTGAGGGACCCGCGAAAATCAGCGCTGCTGGTCGAAGGTGTGGTGAGGAGAGGCAGCACGCGAGTCAGTGAGGCCACAGACGGGGGGGGGCGGCGCGTTGCAGAGGCTGTGGTGGAAGCCAGGAGAACGCAGAGACAGGACGCCGAGCCCCTCTCCTCCACCAAATGGTAATATACAGTATACCCTGCCTGTCTAACTTCGTGAGTTCAAAACGAAACCCCACCAAGGGCTATACCGTTCGGTAGCCCTTGACAAAAGGATCACGAATATCATCGCAGTTTCCCTCAAAGTTGACTTTGAAGCGAGTTATACAAAAAAGACGAAAAAGACGCTAAAACCCGACCTCGCGCGCCTTCTGACCAAATCCTGTGAGCGGTATTGTACATCAACGCTTAACACGAGGAAGGTGCCAGCATTTCCCAACACCATCTCAAGCAGCAATGGAAAGTCGACTTCGACTGTTCGGCATATACTAAGAAGAACGCCGGACCGTACCGTACAACACGCTTTAAGAATGCTTCCAAATCCTGTCTGGAAACGGCCACCTGGGCGTAGGCGAAAGTTCTGGACGGATGTGGTTAAAGAGGATTTGAAGTCACTCGGCATCGAATGACAGTTCAGGCGCGATGTTTCGTTTTGCAGGAAATGGAATAGTGACAGCTGGATGGAATGTGTTCAAATTGTGGCTGAAGACCGTGAAAAATGAACACGGCTGACTACTAGGACGGCACACCTCGGTGAAGATGCGGCATGACCGCGTCAGGCGAAAGCCAACCGATTAAGTCAAGTCAATGAATTGATCTGCTTGAGTCATGCAAAATTTTCTTTGAGCTGTCTTGGAGTCAAAAATTTTCCAGGGAATTTTTGAAAAACTGCCTGTTCTTGGCTCATAACATTCTTGCCCTTTAAAGGCACAGTCCAACCTAGCGGGTAGTTTTTGATATTATGGTCCGGTCCCCGCCTATACCAACCCTGCCAAGCGCGAAATCTCAATTCGCCCAAATAAGCGAGGAGAAGCGAGGAGAAAGCCGGCCACGCCTCCTTGAAAGAAAAAATGGGTGACGCCCACCGACAAGCTTTCGATCTCAGTAGGGAAGAGAAGCGCGATTGATTCTGTTCAAAATCTATGTTCTTCCATTTGTTTTCGGTCTGGCTTTATATTGTGGCCTGCTTCAGAACGATTGCTACGAATACCGCGGAAAAACAGGCTTGAGACAACGTGTCCGCGAACTTCTTGTCGTTCGAAATTAGAATCTTTGAGAGGCTATAACTCCGTTCGTAGTGAGTTCCGAGGAGTTCTGGGTACACCATTGTGATCAGCGTAAAATTTTCTCTGAGATAACCAGGAAAACAAAAATTCGATTCTGAGGTTGGTCTGTGTCTTTAAGATGGATCTTCGAACGGAGCTGTTTCCAAAATGTTCACGAAAATTTGCGTCGAATTATGTTTTCAAATCGAGAAAAATACGTTTCCAATCTCTCGGCCGATTTCAGTTTATGAAGTAACGTTTCTTTCACCAAGAGCAATAAGTTTTTCGTCCATAGCTTTTTTAGCCTGGAAGATATCCCTTCGGTGAAAGTTGTTTTCGGAATTTCCCATGAAATTCTGCATCAAATAGCGTTTACAGATTAGAAGAATATTTTCTCGATCCTTCAGCCTAATTCATTTAACGAAACACCGGTTTTTCGCCTGTAACTCTTCAGCCGTCTAAGATAGGGTTTTGGTGAAGGTTCTTGAAATCGACGTAAAATTCTGCGCCGAATGATATATCGGGTTCCCAACTTTGCTTGCTCCATAAGCCAGCCAGGTCGGTGAAGCAGAGCTCCATGGTTATCTCCATAGGGTGCTCTCTCCTCTATGGTGGAAGTAGGAGACGCAGAGTTCTACTGGAGCCAAAAACAGGGCTCGGCTCCACAGACCTAGCTGGCTTGTGGAGCAAGCAAAGTTAGTAACCCGATAAATTATTTCGAAAACAACCTTCACCAGAACCCTGTCTTCAACGGTTAAAGAGTTATAGACGAAAAACCGGTGTTTCGTAAATTAATTAGGCTGATGGATCGAGAGAATATTCTTCCAAACTGGAAAAACTAGTCGACGTAGAATTTTATGAAGATTCCAAAAACAGCCTTCACTGAAAGCCTATCTCCAAGCACAAAAAAGTTATATACGAAAAACCGATAATCTCAGGCGAAAAAAATGCACTTTATATACTGAAATCGGCAGGAAGAAGGGGAACGCATTTCCTAAGACTGGAAACGCTATTCGATGCAGAATTTCATGGAGATTCCGCAAATAACCATCACCAAAGGACTTTCTCTGAGCACCAAAAGGTTATGGACGAAAAACTGGCAAAGACACCCACCCAAGGCTCCACCCAACGAAGCTATGCCCGCGATAGAACTCAAAACGAGGAGTCGTTTATACTCTCGTCGAGGCGCGGCGAGATGCAATACAATCATATTCATATTGATCAAGCCGCGCCACCTAGCGGCGCCGCAAGACCTTCAGAGAATTCTGCTCGAAGTCTTCCAATGGCGCAGCACGCGGCCGTCGCCTGGGTGCTGCCGAGCCGCGCGGGGAGAGCAGACAGCGCGGCGGCCGCGTGCGATCCGCATCAAGATCAAGTGTTTTTTTTGGTTATTTCATATGCATTCTCCATTTTTGTTAATTGATTCATCGCTAAAATATCTCCCGAGGTCCTGGGCGTTGTTTGAAGTCGGCTGGGTTGTGAAAACTTAATTGTTTTGCATTTGAAATCATTTTCCTCAAGAGAAAATTCTTTCAAAGACTATCTGCTTTTGAGTGTGGTGCTATCATACAAAAGACTATAGAATTATAGAAACTTTTGCAGAAGAAATCACTCATTACAATCGGCCTTGTGTTGTGTCAGACTTACTCCATGCTGTGTTTAGCATCAATCTGCGACGAAGATCCAGCCATTGCGCTTTCGCGGGGTGACAATCATTTGCTGCAAACAAAAAATCTCAAATTTTTCTCAACGTCTCAAGCTCAATGTTTTGAGAACAGGAAACTCCTTACTTCCCTCATCCACATCAGGGTGTAATTAATCTTGACATGGAATGTAAAGTCATAAACAATTTTCACATTGAAAGAAGCAGGGATTGAAAGGTAGATGAGAAGTGAGAAGTTCGTGTCTTCCTAACAAAATTACCGCAAGGATACGCAAACCTCCGTCAAATACATGATCAGGTACGCAAATGAGCATCGCCGCGTCAATTCGACGCGGCCCGATTATATATCCTAGTGACGCGATTTTTCGAGCGGAGCCCCGCGCCACGGTGGAAGTATAAATGACCTCTGAGGCCAAAGGTATGGTAGGGATACGATCGACACACAAATCATTCGGTGGATTCATTGGCGCATCACTTAGAGCCGTCAATATCCACTGAACCATCTTTTATTTACTTTCGAATTAATGCTTTCATTGTTTTTTTCTAAGATTTCTGAGTACAAACGTATCCGGTTGCTGTTCATCAACATAAAAATGATAATTGTAAGTGGCTTTATTTCAACTTTTCTCTGGGCCGTAGTAAACCCCCTCAAAATGAAGTTAAGATGATCTTAAACGATCGTATGAAGAAATTTTGGAATGATCTGTAAGATTATTTCGATGATATGGTGAAGGATATGAATCTCATCTGTAAGCGCATCATTCAGATGATGAACATTTTTGAGATGATGATAATTTCATCAGGTTAGCTGAACTTCTACAGATCATCTGGACAGAGAAAAGCGAGAGAGCACGCACTCCCGCAGAAGCTCGTCTTATCTTTAAGAGTAACCCCGGAGCGCCTCTTATTCTTCAGATGAAATACCAGTTATCATTATCAGCTATCACAAAACAACAAATATCTCATTTCATTCATTGAGAAAGAAAGCATGGATTTGGTCGATTAGAGAATGACCACCTGCAGAATGAGGTCCGGCTTTTCTTATTCTCACAAGTATAATCATGTGTTATCATATCATGAATATGCGAGGACGACCGCTTTAGGGCGAATCACCGCTAATGAAATGAATACGGGCCTAAGTTCAGCGACGAGCCGTGACTGATAACGATAATTATGAATCAATACGAAATTAAGATCATCTGAAACTTGTCTGGAAGAATATCAGATCATCTGATAGGGGTGGTTTACTACAGCCCTTTTACATTTGTGAAAGTTGAGAGGTGAAGGGCTCCCAAAGCTCGTAAAAATAATATTCACCGCTCATACTACAACACTTCCCCTTTCTAGTACTTCTCGCAATTGAAACAAGCAGAGACGAAACAAAATCATTTTAAAAGTGAAGAAAACATTTCTGAAAGTTGGGCTCCGCAGAAAAGGTCAAGGATTTGGCATTGCTCTAAAATGTAGTGAAATTGTTTCATTAGATTGGCTATCGAACAGATTTTCTAAATGTAGTGAAATAATTGAATCGATTTGGCTGTTGTTGGTATATGAAGATAACATAATCATTAAATGTAGTGAAATTGTTGCAAACGGATTTGGCAGGAGCTCTATGAATTATCACAGTCAAATCACGCGTCAGAAGGTCCTCTGGCGAGCGAATGAAGACAAAAAGAAAAAATAATAAACCTCAGTCAACAATGCTGAACGAAACGTGGCCTTATGGGCTAGAAATAAGGTTCTCGAATGTTATTCTGCCTTTTCAGTGTAGCTCCCACTTAGGTACTAGACCTTCCCTCACTGATTAGATAAAAATCACGAAAACGAAATGTAACACAATTTATTAGCTACTGACGCTATGTCTTCGTGTCCTCAACGCTTTCACGATTCACATTGTATGGAAACGTTTTTGCTGCTAGACTTATTCTTGTTCTCATTTGGTTCAATATGCGCTCCAAGAAAACCCCTTCTGACGCGTGATTTGACTGTGATAATTCATAGAGCCCCTGCCAAATCCGTTCGCAACAATTTCACTACATTTAATGATTATGTTATCTTCATATACCAACAACAGCCAAATCGATTCAACTATTTCACTACATTTAGAAAATCTGTTCGATAGCCAAATCTAATGAAACA
This sequence comes from Aplectana chamaeleonis, assembly GCA_029168955.1. Lineage (NCBI taxonomy): Eukaryota > Metazoa > Nematoda > Chromadorea > Rhabditida > Cosmocercidae > Aplectana > Aplectana chamaeleonis. The sequence continues at coordinate 14,931 of JAPDOI010002020.1, forward strand.
ATTTCACTACATTTTAGAGCAATGCCAAATCCTTGACCTTTTCTTGCGGAGCCCAACTTTCAGAAATTTCACAGCTTTTTCCAAGGGTTTCCTTCTAAAACATCGTCAATCTCTAAAAGTCAAGTTGTTGTTTTTTCGAAAACATAGTGCTAGAAATGAGGAGACAACCGCCCGTTGCTAAGACTGCAAGATAATTGTTGCAACGCGGCTTCCTACAAATAGATGCAAGGCATATACTTTTTGAATTTAAAAGTCGAAAATGAAGAAATGAGCTTCAAAATGACCCAATTGTACAGGTTCTAGGCACTATTCTAGACGGGGGCACGCACCATTCAAGACAGAAATTAAATGAACGGCTAATTGGTGAGGCTACCAGTCGAAGTATTTCCGCAGAGTTCTAATAAAAACAATGATTGATAGCGCAGTATCAGCCTCTTTATCAGAGTTTTTCATCATTTCTATGAGTAAATCTTGGGTGGCCCCACCACGTTCTAGATATACCCAGGGTCAGCCGCTCTAGCCAAACTTCACCGGTTCATGCTGATGTGGCTTCGTCTGCGCCGGCCCATATGTCTGTTTCGGAAAAGGAACGATAGTTAAAGGCAGTGTTCACGATGAATATCGGACTCGAGTTCGACCCAAAATGGGATTGTTTTGTCGTGAGGTAACTAATAGTGAAGAAACAGCGAAGAAAAACGTCCAGAATAAGTCAAAAATAACGGCTTCTTAATTCAGGGCGTGGACGAGAATCATGGGCCCTGCTGATTTCGTCAAGCGCGCGCTAATCGCGAAATCTGCGCGAATCGGTAATGCTAATTGCGGCAGAGTTGCTTGGCAATTTGCCATCGAAACGCGTGCGGCGCCACAAGCTCGTCCGATCGGGGGCGGACCGGGATAGGTAGGCGCATCGGGAGAGCTTTCAAAGCCGTTTGTATTCATTTCTGGCCAGTTTTCGTTGCCTTCTTAGACCCTATCCTCTACAGCACCTGCCAACTTAGAGTTTCACACCGAGACCTCGAGAACGAGATTAGTCGTGAACACTGCCTTTAAGTGCGCCAGAAGAGGGCTACCGTAATCTTAGGAATAATGTTATTCGGCTCTCGAAAACAAATTGGATGATACAATACCGCTCGTAGGATTTGGTCAGAAGGCGCGCGAGGTCGGGTTTTAGCGTCTTTTTCTTATAACTCACTTCAAAATCAACTTTGAGCAAAACTATGGTGATATTCGTGATCCTGGTGTCAAGGGCTACCAAATTGTATAGCCCTTGTTGGGGTTTCGTTTTGAACTAACGAAGTTTGACGGGCAGGGGATACGGTATATTACCATTTGGCGGAGGAGGGGTGCTTGGCGTCTTGTCTCTGCGTCCTCCTGGCTCCCACCACAGCCTCTGCAACGCGCCCCCCGTCTGTGGCCTCACTGACTCGCGTGCTGCCTCTCCTCACCGCACCTTCGACGAGCAGCGCTGATTTTCGCCGGTCCCTCAACCAGCAATCCATTCGGTGTGGGTGCGCCCATTAACCGATGCCCCAGGAGTTATGCCTATCACACCCCAAATCGAGGATACTTCAAATATTGAAATGGGTAAATAGAAGATATACGAATAGAAGATATAGAAGATGAGAAACTCTCGGGTTTTAGAATGCCGCATGGTTCAAATTGTGTTTTTACATATTCAATTTTTTACGAATATTCGACTTTTCGAAAAATTCGGGATTTTGAAGTATATTTGTACACGAACGAAATTTTCGAAAGATTTTTAGAATTTTTTTTCCTTCGTTCGAAATTTTGTCGAACGAAATTTTTTTCAAATTTCGTTCGTTCGAAATTTTTGCGAACGAAATTTTCGAAAGATTTTTAGAATTTTTTTCCTTCGTTCGAAATTTTGTCGAACGAAAAAATTTCGATTTTCGTTCGTTCGACATTTTTTTCGAAATTGTACAACTATATTTTGGAACTCTCGAATATTCGTTTTTTTTTCGAATAATTCGGAAAATTGCCTCTCCCAAATAATTCGAAGGCGACTTTTTCAGTCGAACGATTTTTCGAATCATTCGATTCGGTCAAAGTATAGTTCAGACTGGAAACTGATCTCAGATGTGGTGTTTCAAGTAACTTCGCAGGAGCCAGAATACTAGCTTAACTTCACAAAAGGTGGATTTCTTAGCAGATACATCTCATTGAATGTACATAAGGTCTTGTGAAAAAACGAGATATTTTTGTCGACTGTTCTTATGACCATTGCGCTAAATGAATGTAAACAAAACACGCATCCTACAACACTTCAAAGACGTATGTGAAAAAAAAAGAAACAAATTGCTTCTGAAAAATCAAGCAAAAGACGAAGAAACAGTTGAGCAACATTGCCGTGGAATAATCCCAAAAGCCATATTTCATCGTGACCACCGCCTTTAGGTGTGCAGAAAGACTACTTCGGACCGAACTGTTTTATTTACAAAATATTCGAATGATACATATATACATAAATAAATAAATAACGAATCAATCAAAATAAGAAAATTTTCTTTCTTAAGACATATTCGAAATTCGAAAAAAAAAACTTTAATTTTTATTTATTTTATTTTTTCCGAGATTTTTAGGATCCCCCCTCCAGGATGAAAAAATCTTTTTGAGTGTGACAAAGATGAAGAAGGATGAAATTTGTGGTGAACTTCGGTCAAATCTTACAACCCCCTATTTTCATTTTTTTTTTCAAGAATTTTCCAATTATTTCACGACTTCTGCGCCGAGTCGCAGCCCTGCTCAACTCCGCTCCTGCGAGGTTACTTCAAAACACTACATCTCAAATCTGTGTTCAGCTTGAACTTTATTTGAACGAATCGAATGATTCGAAAAATCATTCGACCGAAAAAGTCGACTTCGAATTATTCAGAAAGTAGAATATTCGAGAATGGCAAATTCCCGAGTTCATCGTAAAATCGATTTTTCCAAAAAAGCCAATTCCCGAATTATTTGAAAAAACCGAATGTTCGGGAAGTTAAAAATCGCGAAATATTCGAAAAAACGAATAATCGAAAACTTCAAAATCTCGAATTATTCGAAAAGTCGAATATTCGTAAAAAAGTTGAACATGTAAAAACACAATTTGAACCATGCGGCATTCTTAAACCCGAGAGTTTCTCATCTTCTATATCTTCTATTCGTATATCTTCTATTTACCCATTTCAATATTTGAAGTATCCTCGATTTGGGGTGTGATAGGCATAACTCCTGGGGAATCGGTTAATGGGCGCACCCCCACCGAATGGATTGCCGGTTGAGGGACCGGCGAAAATCAGCGCTGCTGGTCGAAGGTGCTGTGAGGAGAGGCAGTACGCGAGCCAGTGAGGCCACAGACAGGGGCGCGTTGCAGAGGCTGTGGTGGGAGCCAGGAGGACGCGGAGACAGGACGCCAAGCCCCCCTCCTCCACCAAATGGTAATATACAGTATACCTGCCTGTCAAACTTCGTGAGTTCAAAACGAAACCCCAACAATGGCTATACCGTTTGGTAGCCCTTGACACCAGGATCACGAATATCACAGCAGTTTCGCTCAAAGTTGACTTTGAAGCGAGTTATACAGAAACGACGAAAAAGACGCTAAAACCCCACCTCGCGCGCCTTCTGACCAAATCCTATGAGCGGTATTGTACAAAATTGACCAAGGGTAAAGTATAAAAGAAGTGAAGAGCGGTGTGTCTTGATTCACACACCGTCCTGCTCCAGAGGTCAGCAGTTGAGGATCTGCATGGACTACAAAGCAGGAAAACATCACCACCTGTAGGGAAGATGAAGCGAATTCGGAGTCAGAACTTAGAAAATTTTAGAGCTAACTCGAGTGAGATTACGGTAGCCCTGTTCTGGCGGACTTAACTATCGTTCTTGTAGATCCGGAGGCCTGGCTTGCATACGGTGTCCTGAACATTAAACTGAGGTCCTGCACACTCCTACTGAGATCCAGCACACATTCCATGAAGTCCTGCTCATCCTTACAGGGGTCTTGCACACGTTTCATGATGTCCTGCACACTCCTACTGATGTTCTGCACACATTCCACGAAGTTCTGCTCATCCTTACAGGGGTCTTGCACACGTTTCATGATGTCCTGCACACCCCTATTGGGGTCCTGCACACGTTCTATGATGTCCTGCACAATTTTACTAAGGTCCTACACACATTCCATGACGTCCTGCTAATCCCTACTGGGGTCCTGCACACGCTTAATGATGTCCTGCACACTCCTACTGATGTCCTGCACACATTCCATGAAGTCCTGCTCATCCTTACAGGGGTGTTGCACACGTTTCATGATGTCTTGCACACTCCTACTAAGGTCCTGCACACATTCTACGACGTCCTGCACACCCCTACTGGGGTCCTGCACAGGTCCCATGATGTCCTGCACACTCCTACTGAGGTTCTGCACACATTCTACGACGTCCTGCACACCCCTACTGGGGTCCTGCACAGGTCCCATGATGTCCTGCAAACTCCTACTGAGTGTTCTGCACACATTCTACGACGTCCTGCACACCCTACTGGGGTCCTGCACAGGTCCCATGATGTCCTGCACACTCCTACTGAGGTTCTGCACACATTCTACGACGTCCTGCACACCCCTACTGGGGTCCTGCACAGGTCCCATGATGTCCTGCACACTCCTACTGAGGTTCTGCACACATTCTACGACGTCCTGCACACTCCTACTGGGGTCCTGCACAGGTCCCATGATGTCCTGCACACTCCTACTGAGGTTCTGCACACATTTTACGACGTCCTGCACACCCCTTCTGGGGTCCTGCACAGGTCCCATGATGTCCTGCACACTCCTACTGAGGTTCTGCACACATTCTACGACGTCCTGCACACCCCTTCTGGGGTCCTGCACAGGTCCCATGATGTCCTGCACACTCCTACTAAGGTCCTGCACACTCCTACTGAGGTCCTGCACACATTCTACGACGTCCCGCACACCCCTACTGGGGTCCTGCACATGTCCCATGATGTCCTGCATACTCCTACTAAGGTCCTGCACACCCCCACTGAGGTTCTGCACACATTCTACGACGTACTGCACACTCCCTACTGGGGGTCCTGCTCAGGTCCCATGATGTCCTGCACACTCCTACTAAGGTCTTGCACACGTTCCATAATGTCCTGCAGACTCCTACTGAGGTCCTGCACACCCCTACTGGGGTCCTGCACAGGTCCCATGATGTCTTGCACACTCCTACTAAGGTCCTGCACACTCCTACTGAGGTCCTGCACACATTCTACGACGTCCTGCACACCCCTACTGGGGTCCTGCGCGGGTCCCATAATGTCCTGCACACTCCTACTGAGGTCCTGCACACCCCTACTGGGGTCCTGCACAGGTCCCATGATGTCCTGCACACTCCTACTGGGGTCCTGCACAGGGGACCATGATGTCCTGCACACTCCTACTAAGGTCCTGCACACTCCTACTGAGGTCCTGCACACATTCTACGACGACCTGCACACCCCTACTGGAGTCCTGCACAGGCCCATGATGTCCTGCACACTCCTACTGAGGTCCTGCACAGGTACCATAATGTCCTGCACACTCCTACTGAGGTCCTGCACACCCCTACTGGGGTCCTGCACAGGTCCTATGATGTCCTGCACACTCCTACTAAGGTCCTGCACACATTCTACGACGTCCTGCACACCCCTACTGGGGTGCTGCACACGTCCCATGATGTCCTGCCCACTCCTACTAAGGTCTTGCACACGTCCCATGATGTCCTGCCCACTCCTACTACGGTCCTGCACACTCCTACTGAGGTCTTCCACACGTTCCATGATGTCCTGCACACTCCTACTGAGCTCCTGCGCAGGTACAATGATGTCCTACACACTCCTACTGAGGTCCTGCGCAGGTACAATGATGTCCTGCACCCTCCTACTGAGGTCTTGCACAGGTCCCATGATGTCCTGCACACTCCTACTAAGGTCTTGCACACGTTCCATGATGTCCTGCACACTCTTACTGAGGTCTTGCTCACGTTCCATGATGTCCTGCCCACTCCTACTGAGGTCCTGCACACATTCTACGACGTCCTGCACACCCCTACTGGGGTCCTGCACACGTTCCATGATGTCCTGCACACTCCTACTGAGGTCTTGCACAGGTCCCATGATGTCCTGCACACTCCTACTAAGGTCTTGCACACGTTCCATGATGTCCTGCACACTCCTACTGAGGTCTTGCACACGTTCGATGATGTCCTGCATACTCCTACTGAGGCCCTGCCCACATTCTACGACGTCCTGCACACCCCTACTGAGGTCTCACATAGTCAACCGACACTTCAGCACATCCTGCGACGCCTTCTTATCGATGGTGCGCTTTGAACGAATACGCGCCGCGGTCAAGTACATCAACCCGCACAGCGTCCTCTTCCGAGCCGGACGTTCAAAGTACACCCACCCTGGAGAGCAAGGTGTTTATATGGAGTCTAAGAAAACAATGACTGATAACGAAAAACCCACCATTTTCATAAACTATTCTTGAGAGGCCGGTTTCCGAGTTTCAAACGCCCGTTAGGGGCCCAGAAGTAATTATGGTGAGTTCTGACAATTATTTTCGTCATTCCCGTGGCCGATTACCTCTAGTCACAAATTTTCGAGCGATTTGGTCCACGCCTTCCAAAAAAATGGTTTTCGACGGACGGAGGTGGAGGCGGAGGCGGTGGCGGAGGCGGTGGCGGAGGCGGAGGCGGTGGTGGAGAACGTTTTTGCGTACTTTGAGAGGTCATAACTTTAGAAAGCGGGGACCAGTTGGGATGAAAAGTTGCACACATATGTAATTTCTTGCAGCGCGTCGAATAGTGTACAGCTCATACCTCTGTTGACGGTATGAATAGGTGATCTCATTGTAGGGCATCCGCGCGGGAAGAGATCAAAGCCAAATCCTGGTGAGCGCTTCGCGCTCACCACAATTAACTCACCGATGAATAACAAATAATCTTGGCAATACGCCAACGATTCTAGTGTATAATTAGTGTGTTAGCCGCAACCGCACAGCCGCCTCTTTTAAAGGCAGTGTTCACGATAAAAAATGTGTTTCAGTTTCCACTAGGAATGGGTAGTGGAGGGGCACACTGTAACGTTTACGTCGAAAGAACGTATGAAAACGAGCCAGGAAAAGCTTCACAAGAGCCGGAAGTTGCCACTTCGAGCGCATTGCAAACCTCAAAAGCGCAACACATGCCCACCGACGTGAACAAATGAATGCTCGAGATCGAGAGATGAGCGATGGTTTCCGATCAAAAGCCCCGTTCTTCCCTTCATTCTCAACTTCTCTCTTTATTCAGGTCAGCTCGCATACATCGGCTGCAAAAGACGGAAGTTACAAGCCTCGGACAACTCGTCCAACATGCTTCCATACATAGCTCAATCTTTGAGGGACCATAATCCGTTCCCAGAAGGTCTTGTACGATTTCAGAGTTATCATTGGAATCAGCATGGGGCCATTTTCAAGATAGGCCGAAAAACAGAAAAACGATTTTTATCGTGAACACTGCCTTTAAAGGGATGATGGACTGTATCCCCCCAACTTTACGAGACTTCCACTTGCCAGTAATATATTATTTGCTGATTAGCTACTGTCCCTCTTTACTTGGGGCGTGGTGTACTAGATGACTGTTGGAAGTTTGTGAAAGAACATTTGCCTTTCTCCTCACTTTTGCCCTCTGCACCTCCCGAACGCTACATTTTGAAAAACTGAAGTGGCTACCAGTGTAAACGGTGCCAGTAGGATTGATAATGCGATCTCATCCACTAACTTCAATAAGGAAATGAAAGGGTAACGAGTAACAGGAGAGGCGAAGACAACAGCTAGGCGGAATAGAGACGAAGAGTCAGATTAGCAGGCAAAAAAACTCAGAGAACTTGCGGAGAGAGCGAGAACAGGAGAATGAGAATGACCATTTATATTTACTACCCCATCATCAGCACCAGCAAGCACCAAAAAAGGTGCAGCTAGATCTCATCGATTCACAGAAGGCTCCCGACGGCTCAAGTGGAGTGTAATCTGGTCTAGTTGATATGGCGACAAAGTTTCAAATTTGTGAATATGGAGCTTCCTTGAAGGCATCGTACGAGCAGAAAAAAAACATATCATTTTTTCAGGTTGTTGTATAGCTTGGTCTCGTTAGTGAATGCAAATCTCTAGGAAGCCCCAGAAAAACCTTAACCGTAAAGGAAAACCAGTTTGAGTACCCAATGAAAAAGTTCGCGACAAAATCGTTTTTGAGGTTTTCCTGCATGCGGAGCTCGTACCACGATTGTTTTTTCATTTTGTAAGGCGGTCGCATCAACGTTCTAGGGAAAAGTGCTCCATGATCAATCTAGAAGTGCTAGATAATTGATCCCACAGCCGTTTCCAGGTGGCCATAACTTTTAAGGGGAGAGCATTTTCCGAACCTCAAGTTTTCTGGGTGATGTCAGCTAGCCCGTGTTGTTTGGTTGTTTACGGAAATTGAAAGCCATTTCCAACGCGCGTGATGCCTGTAAAAGCACAGCCCAACCTCAGGCTAGAACCTGAGATTTTCATATCACTCTGCAGTGGACCCTCTCTGTGAAACACCTGCGAAATGCGAGCTCTCAAATTTTATAAAAAATAAGAATTTAAAGGCAGTGTCAACGATAAAAATCGTTTTTTCTGTTTTTCAGCCTATCTTGAAAACGGCCCCATGCTGATCCCAACGATGTCTCTGAAATCGTACACGACCTTCTGGGAACGCAGTTATGGTCCCTCAAAAATTGACCTAAAGAAGCATGGTGGACGAGCTTTCCGAGGCTTGTAACTTCCGTTTTTTGCAGCCGATCTATGCGGGCTGACCTGAGTAAAGAGAGAAGTCGAGAATCAAAGGAAGAACGGGGCCAATAATCGGAAACAATCGCTCATCTCACGATTTCGAGCTTTCATTCGTTCACGTCGGTGGGAGGGCAATGCGCTTTTGGGGTTTGCCTTGCGCTCAAAGTGGCAACTTCGGGCTTTTTGGGGCTCTTCCTGGCTCGTTTTCATGCGTTCTTTCGACGTAAAGTTACAGAGTGTCCCTCCTCTACCCATTCCTAGTGGAATTTCAAACACTTTTTTCATCGTGAACACTGCCTTTAACCAGCGAGATATAGGAAGAAGTCACTCTGTAGAACCCACAGCAAGACACCCACTTTGGCACGTCCCCATAGACGGCCTGTCGAGCTTAACAGTGGTATATTTCATTCTTATTCTCACTATTTATTCAGGTCCGCTCGCATACATATGGACGGCATGGATCCTACTGATACTTTGCGTTCCATATTGAAGGTTGGACTCAAACTCGGTGCCATATGCTATAACATAGGTGCACCAAGTTTGAGCCAACCTTCAATAGGGAACGTAAAATATCACTAGATAGTTTGCGTATAACGGATGACGACCGTAAGTTGCGAATGAAGGAAATTACACGCCTCCTTAAAGGCAGTGTCCACGATAAAAACCATGTCTGCTTTTTTGGTGTACATCGGCAGCTGCGGGGCCTAGCGGAACCCTAACGTTGATTAAACTGAGAAAAATGAGCTCGGAACGGTCCCCTACGGCCCCAAGGTTGGACACCCACCAGCTCGTCACCCCCAGATGCACTTTCCACGCCCACCGACGTGAACAAATGAATGCTCGAGATTGTGAGATGAGCGATGGTTTCCGATCAATAGCCCCGTTCCTCCCTTCATTCTCAACTTATCTCTCTACTCAGGTCATCTCGCATACATCGGCTGCGAAAGACGGAAGTTACAAGCCTCGGACAACTCGTCCACCATGTTTCCTTAGCTCAATATTTGAGGGACCATAATTCCGTTCCCTGAAGGTCTTGTGCGATCTCAGAGACATCCTTGGAATCAGCATGGAGCCGTTTTCAAGAAAGGCGGAGAAACAGAAAAACGATTTCTGTCGTGAACACTGCCTTTAAACTCGCACGCCATGCCTTTTGCCGCTCAACCGAAGGCTTCTTTGAAGGCCATAACTCTGTTTGCAGAAGGTTTTATACGAATCCAGAGGCATCATTGGATTCACTGTGTCACCTTCTTTGTTAAGAGGAAGGAAAGAGAGAAACGATTCTGAGGTTGGATTGTATCTTGAAAGCCAAGGTCCGGTAAAATTTAGACACTACCAAAATTCGGGTTAGGTATGTAGATTGGGCTGGCCTACCTGAACACCTTCTTTACGTTTCACAATCATATTAGTCCGTACTTTGGACGAAATCATCATTGGATTCAGGAATTACAGTAGTCACAGCATGATAATCATCTCCCAGAATTCTGATATTCATAAGGCACTTTTGAAGAATGAGTGGACAATGGTTAAACATGGACGATTGACATGCCTCTCTGACTTTTTCGCTTGTCTCTGCTTTCTCCGCAGTGTTGGCTTGTTTCTTGAGACTAAATCTTGCATACGTTCCGAGTCAGCGGAGAATTCCGAAATCAAAATTCAGCCCAGACTCTGCCTCCAACCTTGCTTTGTAAATTCTTATCGTAAAGCCTCTCTCTCTCGGAGTGTACCAAATTGCAGAGTCTAATTTTTCTGTTCCCTACAAGAATCGATTAGCGTCTGAGTTCCATGCTCATACCCGGGCTCTAGAGCTCAAGGGTTAGCGACTACACCAAGAAAATTCTAGATGAACACACAGCAAACAACTAAAGGCTGCTTACAAAGGTTTGCAACCAGGACCTACGATGTCCTAAAATCTATCCCGCTCTCTGTCGTTTGCTCTAGCCGGTTAATCCAAGGCGATGGATCGCTGCTTTTTGTGGACAGTGTTTCTGTGGTCTCGATGCTTTCATTGTGCTGAGTGTGAGACTCTGTCTACTGGATGTTCGCTTTCGGTCAGCACGTAAGAACTTCGTATTTCTAGGTGCGTAAACATGAGTTGAACCCTCTAACCGTATACTATCTTCATTGTCGTATATGTCGTCACCAGTGGCCTTCAGACACATACGCTCTCCAAAATGCTTTATCACGACAGGCTGCTGCAAAACGTAGCTATCTGCTAAAAGTGTCTTAGCAGGACAATGAACTTGTGGCTCAATTTAACATACGCCTCAAAGTTAAAATTCGGGCGTTTTCTGGTCGTAAATATGAAAGATGCAGTTACGAGGCCAGTTACCGAGAAATCAAATTGTCATCACGGTTCGTCTGCAAACAACCTCGCCTTCCGAGATCAGAGCCACATTTTGAGTTTGCTCATTAGAAATTTGTTGGTAGCGTGCAATACAATAGGCGTACTATCACCAACAGCTAAAGACAGCGTCCACCATAAAATTAGTTTTCGACGTTCTACAGGCATTAATAACAAAGATCCAAGGCTCATCACATCAATAATGTTAGAAACGGCTAAACACGAGGGCAAAGGGGCCTTACATGGTCATAAACTTGAGTGCTTCGCTCGCGCGACGCCCTCTTTCAACGGTCGCAGAACGAATATAGCAGCCGATAAAAACCGACTTCAGAAAGCCAGCCAATCATCAAATGAGGGGAGTTCTGTTGAACTATGTATCCTCTACACAGAGACATTGTAACCTTCTTGGAATTTTTGTTCAAGTCGATTCTCAACTTGTTTGTGTGGATCGGTGGCCGTTGAGGGAGTGGGCTTGGAGCGGGCGAAACAGCCAAGTTTAGGGCTGTATTGGGCCCTTTTAGGCTATTTGCTTGCTGGTTTATAACATTGCTGATGTAAGGGGTCCGATTTCCAGTGGAACCCAAGGACTTCGCCGAGCAAGAGGTTTGAGGTGGAGTTGAAACATAACGCGGCCTTGGGCACAAAGACTCGGCAAATTTGCTTACGTTGCCATCGGTTACCACCCTTGCGTTCGCACTAGTTCATCCGACGTCACACTTTGTTTCCGATAACTTTAATTTTTTATATGCTTTAGAGATTAAGATGTATAGTTACAGTTGATCTCCGCAATGCCGTTCAGTCCGCAAAGTGCACAATGACTGCGGAAGCGTGCTGCGGCTCGGTCGCGAGTTTGCTCAGACAGGGATGTGGGATCTCCCGGGCAGTTTCCGCCCGCACGTTGCGGACTGAACGCATGTTCGGAGATGCATTGTAGGTCCGTGGCTTTCTTCAAAAAAAAATTAAATCTCATCTGCGGCTGGCGAGGGTGGTCGCGTGCGTCGGCCCGCTAACCGAGAGAAGAGCGCAGCTGATCAGCTTACCAGAACGCCAGCCGCAAGTGAGATTTGCTTGTTTTTTCTTGAGGAAACAAGCCATGAACCTAACTGTGCGTATGAGCAACCTTTTAAAATTAACATCAATGGGAAACAGTGTAGTGAACCTCTAATTCACGTTCAGCGAAGTGATCATGCCTAAACACCGATTTCGAGACAACATAATGGAGGATTCAGGGGGAGGGTTGCATATATCACCATTAGGACAAGTTGCAGCAATACAAAAAGAATTTTGAAATTAAAAAATCAAAACCAAGATCTCTCTAGAAAAAATGTACGCTCTCAAGTATTTTCTAACGATTTTTCTCATTTTGAGCTAAAATAAAAAAGCCCGTCTTCGGAAGATCGAATCGCTACGGTAGGAAATGGTCCAAACCATTTCCTGCCGCCGCTCGCTGGCGACGTAATTCAGCAAGCCGCTGCTGTCGCGGTGGCGGAAGCAGTCAGCGAGGTCACCCCGTCACCGCTCTCGCGCGAAACTTCGCTGCCCTCGCACACTGTGTGCCGTCCCCCGTTCTCCAACATTGCCGCTCCGCAGAGGGATTCACCGCAGCTGTGCAGGCCTTTAACGGATATAATAGCGGCTTCGCAGGTCGCTGAAGCTATTCCTCGAGTGCGAGAATGGAGCTTCGAGAGCACGTTCAGCTTCCAAACAAATCATACGAATCGATCATGCGTGTTCAGACAGGTTGTGTCAAGAAAATGGGACTCACCACTTCAACAGGAATGTTTTAACGTTTGGGAGCCAATCGGACCCCTGAAGCTCTATGCCGCTTTATAGTCGTACTGCACAAACCATGTTTCCCTGCGACTCTTTTTCAGCACAAGCGTCAGCCGTTTACTCGTATGGGGTGCCGAAGATTCTCCGCTATTGATTGGGAAACTGCTATTTTTATAAGAATTAAATTTTGGAACATTCTCTTATTTTCCTTGAAGGGGTGGGGACCCCGCTTGAGCGAAATTTCGACATGGGTACAAAAATTTTGTACGACCCCCCTGCCCAGTGTTTTAACACCGAAAAAAACGCCGATAGGGACGAAACTCGAACCCAGACCATAAGAAAAGAAACGATTTTGGCGCTCTTGCTCTTTATTTCCACAAGACTTTGGAGCTAGGGCTTTCATCGGCGTCATCGCCCACTGTGACAGACAATCGTGGCGGGACCACCTCGCCATCTGCTGCCAGAGAGTTAAGACATCACAAGGAGCAGCGAATTACCGGGAACGCAAGGGGTGTTAGCAGAGGTGTTGAGTTGGTAAGAGAGCGACACATTCATACAATTTGTCTAAAACTTCTACTTGGCAGGTGCTTAACATGAGCCTGAGCTACTTTTCTGATTTACGGGTAATCATATTGCTTGTATCTTATCTCTAGGCAGCAGCGTACAACGATCACGCTGTCGTGGAAGCCGAGCGGTTGTTGTAAACCAATATTGGTCAAAATTTCAAGCAGAAAAAAGCTTTTATATGTTAAGCACAAGCTCTCTATCGCTCTTTTGCTAACTTAGAGTACATTTTGCTGAGCATGTGTGCGTCCTGCACGCTGGCCTGCTGTTCCAGTTCTTACTGCAGTCTTATACGCAAGATCTATTTGATTTATCGAAACTGATAGATTAATAACATGTTGGAAAACAGAAAAGAGGGCATAAAGATTCATATTCGCTGTCGCAAATTATTTTCTCCAGTAGCCTCGCCGTCCTGGTTTGCTGCCAGCGAATGGCGTGGTCCCTCCACGATTTTCTGTACCGCTGGACGGTAACGCCTGTAAAAGTCCTAGTTTTCATGTCTCATGTGATTTCCTGTTTTGGGCAGCCATCAGTCGAGGAATTTTTTTCTGACTCCTGATTTTGCTTGCAGCGAGAGAATCCTGGGCCAGTAGCAATCCCTCAATGTGGTGACTTTAAAGAGGCAGCCAACCTGAGGTCGGTGACGCCTAGATGCCTCCTACGGTTGCCACCTTAGAACGAGAATCGTTCTCGAAAAGCAGCGTTGAATGCAAAACTCTCAAGAGTAGACGTATTTGAACCAGCACCGCACCAACCTACACTACAGGCCGTATCTTTTGCGTTTTGGACGAAAAAGACGCGAAAACGCGTCTTTTGCGTCTTTTCCTCATAACTCTGTTCAAAGTGATCCATTCTGGAATCCGAAGAGATGGTTGGAATCAGCATTGAGAGCTCTTCGTTTTGAGCCCCCACATGTCTTACTCTGCAACAAGGCATATAGGCGTGACACAATCAATCGAGTGCGCGAAACGCGAATGCGGAGCTTTGGTCAGGGGATTGATTGTGTTTATATAACCATTGTGTATATTCTAGTGAAACACTCTGAAGATATTTTGACTGACATATGGGGATATAAATTTCGGTTTCTCCCATTTTCAAGTATCCATATTTCGGTCACTTCCCGGGTCCCGTTCTCGGCTCAAATGGGACAAATCGACCTGAGACTCAAACAGTAATCTTCTCCTATGATGCACTGCCAAATAAGCGCTTCAGCAGCCCGATCCGGAAATTTTGATTTTTCACCCCTTTCAGGTGTGTCAAAACAGCGTTTTCTCGCCTTTTTGATGCCCCGGGAGACCCAGTAATCGTTCTTCTCTAGGCCGAAAAACAGTCCTGCTCACAAGAGCACTTAGTGTAGACTCTTTTTAAACAGTAACAACCGGTTTGGAGGTTCGCTACGTCTAGCGACACCCCGGTGATTTTGGATAAAAAAGACCCGAAATCACCGCCGTCCCGTTCTCGGCTCAAATGGGACAAATCGACCTGAGACTCAAACAGTAATCTTCTCCCATGATGCACTGCCAAATAAGCGCTTCAGCAGCCCGATCCGGAAATTTTGATTTTTCACCCCTTTCAGGTGTGTCAAAACAGCGTTTTCTCGCCTTTTTGATGCCCCGGGAGACCCAGTAATCGTTCTTCTCTAGGCCGAAAAACAGTCCTGCTCACAAGTGCACTTAGTGTAGACTCTTTTTAAACAGTAACAACCGGTTTGGAGGTTCGCTACGTCTAGCGACACCCCGGTGATTTTGGATAAACAAGACCCGAAATCACCGCCGTCCCGTTCTCGGCTCAAATGGGACAAATCGACCTGAGACTCAAACAGTAATCTTCTCCCATGATGCACTGCCAAATAAGCGCTTCAGCAGCCCGATCCGGAAATTTTGATTTTTCACCCCTTTCAGGTGTGTCAAAACAGCGTTTTCTCGCCTATTTGATGCCCCGGGAGACCCAGTAATCGTTCTTCTCTAGGCCGAAAAACAGTCCTGCTCACAAGTGCACTTAGTGTAGACTCTTTTTAAACAGTAACAACCGGTTTGGAGGTTCGCTACGTCTAGCGACACCCCGGTGATTTTGGATAAAAAAGACCCGAAATCACCGCCGTCCCGTTCTCGGCTCAAATGGGACAAATCGACCTGAGACTCAAACAGTAATCTTCTCCCATGATGCACTGCCAAATAAGCGCTTCAGCAGCCCGATCCGGAAATTTTGATTTTTCACCCCTTTCAGGTGTGTCAAAACAGCGTTTTCTCGCCTTTTTGATGCCCCGGGAGACCCAGTAATCGTTCTTCTCTAGGCCGAAAAACAGTCCTGCTCACAAGTGCACTTAGTGTAGACTCTTTTTAAACAGTAACAACCGGTTTGGAGGTTCGCTACGTCTAGCGACACCCCGGTGATTTTGGATAAAAAAAGACCCGAAATCACCGCCGTCCCGTTCTCGGCTCAAATGGGACAAATCGACCTGAGACTCAAACAGTAATCTTCTCCTATGATGCACTGCCAAATAAGCGCTTCAGCAGCCCGATCCGGAAATTTTGATTTTTCACCCCTTTCAGGTGTGTCAAAACAGCGTTTTCTCGCCTTTTTGATGCCCAGGAGACCCAGTAGTCGTTCCTCTCTAGGGCGAAAAACATTCGTGCTCACAAGTGCACTTACTGTAGACTCTTTTAAAACAGTAACAATCGGTCTGGAGGTTCGCTCCGCCTAGCGACACCCCGGTGATTTTGGATAAAAAAGACCCGAAATCACCGCCGTCCCGTTCTCGGCTCAAATGGGACAAATCGACCTGAGACTCAAACAGTAATCTTCTCCCATGATGCACTGCCAAATAAGCGCTTCAGCAGCCCGATCCGGAAATTTTGATTTTTCACCCCTTTCAGGTGTGTCAAAACAGCGTTTTCTCGCCTTTTTGATGCCCCGGGAGACCCAGTAATCGACCCAGTAAAAAAAATGGATAGGAGTGAGAGAGCGACGTTCCTAACACGTGACTGCCGACCAGGGATGAGCGGAAATTTTTTTCTGAACTTCGGAAATCGGAAATCGGAAGGACCTTCTCAATTTCGGAAATCGGAAATCGGAACGCCAAAAACCATCGGAAATCGGAATGCGGAAATCGGAAATACATTCAGTGATGTTCTTAACGCCCCCCCCCCTGGTGACTGCGCGTACCAAAAAAACTTGAACTCATCCTTCTTTACTGGAAGTTTTCATGCAAACACAATCAACTCTGGCTTTGTGAAAAGTGAGAACGGACCTCGAATCCGAATTCAGCGCCTAAAATAACCCGCCGGGGATTTGGCCAGGGAGAGCGTAAAAATTTTTTATCTCGTGAATATTTCCGATTTCTTCCGCATTTTCAGGCTTTTTTTCGGAAATCGGAATTCGGAAATCGGAAGGCCAAAACCCATCGGAAATCGGAATTCGGAAATCGGAATTCCGCTCATCCCTGCTGCCGACACTGCAGTGGAGATTTCGGGGAGGATAAAAATGTTCTGCAGGGGTCATTTCGCAATAATGATGACGTAATCGCGGGTATGAAAGGTTGCGGAGACTCATCCCCAAGACTCATTATTCAGCCGAGAACGGAGACGGCGAGACGACGAGACAGTTCGAGGGCGCCTGCGTCGATTGCCCCGGTTTATGCGTAGCGCTAAAGCATTGCAGCACGTAATCACACTACAAAAGTGTTCCTCAGTCGAAAGGATGTCTCGAGCGTCACACTAATGATGGATTTGGGGATCGCACAGCGATTTTCGAGTCTTTTATGTAATTCTGCGTTCCATTTACGGAAAATTAAGGGGGAACAAGACGGTTAATAATGTTTTATGGAAGTATTTCTTTACAGAAACAGAACAGGGCTGCATTTGAATTAGTCACGTTAACTAGTGGTCCGGTTGGATGAACATGTTCTCGTTGGTTGTCACCGGAGGAAAACCGTTGACAAGTGCCCATGGAAATCGATACATTTACTGCGGACTTCGGTCATTGAGCGAGACAGGCAAGACAGTGCGATTTCGACACCTCCAAAAGCGGGGGTGTGCGCAGGGCGCGGAGAGGCAGGGACGCACCGACTCAAAGCGAGGGACCAGCGATGAATTACTCTCTTAGATCTGAGAAATCTGAGAAACACAGAGGGATTTCTCCGAACCTAAATATGCAAACATTATAGCATTGGAAAGCCCTAGCCGTCAGCATTCTAAACTTCGGGAAGCGGCTGATCGTTGGTCGCCGAACATCGGAAAACAAATAGAAGTTTTCGATAATTAGCATACGATTTTGAGTTTTAAAAGAATAAATGGCAAAAAATTTAAGGTGGGTTTTCAATGTATTCATCATGTTCAGCGAGGAGCTACAAATAGTACCAGCCTCTGAGAGGGAGTACGGACATCTTTGCAAGGGTTGCAGTCGATGATCACTCATTAAACGTCTCTGCGAATCACTTTTGACGGCCTAAATTCTCTCCAAGTTTTCTACCATGGATGGATTCAGACATAATTCATGAAAAACATTGCTACTCTCTGTGAATCTAAGCAAGAGGAGGATTGTCGCTGTGGAAATGGTGAGAAAAAAACCAAAATTTCAAACCGAAATTTCGCAGGAAAAGCCGGTCAGCCGTAAATAGTTCACTAAGCTGTTCTCTATCACGTTAACACTGTTGAGGTGAAGGTGGCATTGCGTCAAATAAACACAAAATACCTGAATTTTCCTTTCGCCAACTCGATTAATTGTGTTAGCTCTATATGTCTTTTATGGCCGCATAACATGTAAAAAACTTAAAAGGAAGAGCTTTCGATGTTGATTCGAAATATCTCCTTCATTGCTCGATTGGAGCACTTTGTGCCGAGACATGACGAAAAGTCGCGATATCGCGACTTTTGCGGCTTTTCTAAGTAAATTAGTGCGGGTATTGTAGTTCTAATTCGAGAGAGGGTAATAAAACAATGGTCATTGGCCGAGTATCAAATTTATTGGTAACGTTTGTAATTTGTAAGGTAACGAGAACGGGACCCGGGAAGTGACCGAAATATGGATACTTGAAAATGGGAGAAACCGAAATTTATATCCCCATATGTCAGTCAAAATATCTTCAGAGTGTTCCACTAGAATATACACAATGGTTATATAAACACAATCAATCCCCTGACCAAAGCTCCGCATTCGCGTTTCGCGTACTCGATTGATTGTGTCACGCCTATATGCCTTGTTGCAGAGTAAGACATGTGGGAACTCAAAACGAAGAGCTCTCAATGCTGATTCCAACCATCTCTTCGGATTCCAGAATGGATCACTTTGAACAGAGTTATGAGGAAAAGACGCAAAGGACGCGTTTTCGCGTCTTTTTCGTCCAAAACGCAAAAGATACGGCCTGTAGTGTACGAGTCGGATGCCCTACACAGCGCCTTAGACCACTAGGCCACATTTTCATGTGTGAGGGACTCTTTCTGTTTTCCTAGATACACTCCCTCCACAGTTCTTCGTATTCATTGTAACTTTGATCGAACTAGCAGTAGTACCTAAGTATGGGTTTCGGGAGCGTGCAAATGTGTCTATCTTTCAGATTCAATAAGTTTTCAACCTTGAATGATGGGATTTCGGCTTTTTTTTTAATTTTAAGATCATCAAAGCAAGAGAATGTTAGATTCAAAAAACGATTTTGAAAATTTTTTGTTGGATGACCTCTTACCACTGAACCACGATACACAATACTTTGTAGTATGATTGTCGAGGAGCCAACCTCGTATTTTTGTCACAATGTACCGAAAACTTCAAAGGATTTTTTCATTATGAACTTACCACCCCGCGGCGGCGCGACGGCCTCTCTCTCGCGCGATGAGTGCAGCGGCAGAGAAAGAGAGTCAGCGCACAGAGACGGAGAGTGGTCAGCGGCCCGGCTGCCGAACAAGCCCGCCGCCAGCCGCTCCTCTGTGTGATGGGTACAATACAAGGATGAGACAGCGACTTTGACGGGGAATTTCGTAATTATTTTGAATATCACGTGACCACTTGAGATCATTCTGTTCTCCTGGTTAGGTGGATACACTGGCCGGTACTTCGCATCGTTTTTGAAATTCTTGAATGAATTCTTGAATTTTCTTGAAGCAAGTGTTCTAATATGTCCCTAGAAGAGGAGTAACTTTTAGAAAACACTATGTTGGTCGAATGGCTTAGTTATTCTGCGTTTCGGTCTACAGAGAAGAGATCCCGATGTTCCTTTCTACTTGGGAGTTTACAGCGTCTCCCGGAAGGTATTTTAGATAGTTCCTCCCCTCGTAGCGTGACTAAAAACCTCTCTTCCACGCATTTCGAAGATTCGAATCGATTTATTCATTCAGATAGTGATACGGTCGTTTTGATCGATTGAATTGACAACATTTACATTTTATTTAAGTATTCATTCCATGAAGATAACGCTTATATCTCCAACGTGAAGCGAGACTCTCACGCTAAAAAAAATTAGCCATGTGCCAAAAATGTGTATGTTAAATAGTAAATATCTGAAAATTTCATTTTTATTTGCAAAATGAAATAATATTAGATACGAATTCTTTCGGCGTTTATTTTCAAGCAACTCATATCCATAGGAACTAGGTTGCTCCCCGCTGAGAAGATTTTAGTCGTTTAAAATCATCGGTCAATATAGTTTTATGCTTATTTATTCTGACTTTTTTAAATCTCCATTGTATCCCAATTTTTTTTTTGTTTGGGGTCCTTCCATGTAATATAATCGTATTCCAATAGCTCTTCAAACCGAAATCTCAAAGGAATCTCACCCTCCCTCCTCCTCGTTTAAACTATCAGGGGATGTTAATTTATATCTGTTCATTAAAGGAATGTCTCTCTGGTTCATGCGAAATTACATAATTAGAGGGAAAAAATCTGAAAAGGGAAAATAAGAGAAAAATAATGGGATAAAAAAAGAAGGGATGAGGAGAAAGAAGAAGAAGAAGACTAAAGAATAAGATGAAGGGGAAGAAGGTTGACGAAAGAGATGGAAAACTGAAAGAAAGAAAAAGATGAGGAAAAACGACTGAAATAAAAGAAGAAAAGAGGAAGAAGATGAAGGGTTTGAATGAAAGGATGAGTAACGGAAAGGGAGATGTTGAAGAAATGAAAGAGAACGAAAAAAAGAAAATGTGGAGAAAGAAAGGAAGAGGGGAAGGAAAAGATGAAGAAGAAGAAGAAGTGATTCAAGGAGTTGATGACGATGTCAAACCAGAAAAAGTTTGGTCTAAATTAAAGCAACTCTAGTATGTGGGTATAAATCCAAACCAGTATTCACAGTACATACTGTGCTTATCTAGGCCAAATTCCGGTCCGCAATTGCGTCTCGACACGCTTTGCTGCTGCACGAGTCATTCGGGTTTCCGACTCCAGAGCCGACTCGATGTGGCTTTTTATATAATTTTCTCCGATTCGTCTTAGTTTCCGGTCTTCAAAACCCACCTAGAGTCAGCAGATAGGCGGCTGCGGCGCTGGAAGCTCTTCTGACTTGGGAGCGTGCGGCCGCAAAGTGTGTCGAGACGCAATTGCGGACCGGAATTTGGCTCAGATAAGCACAGTAAATGGAGATAGCATTTGACTTCAATGGGTTGAAGCAAGGTTAGAACTTGATGAACACTCAGGTTCAACAAAAGTTTCTTCTTCATCTTCAACCTTATTTGATAATGAAGAATAGAATTCTTCTTCTATTTTTTTCTTCGTCTTTATCCATTATTTAATAAATTCAATTTCTTTTCCCTCCTGTCTCTTGTTGCTTTTTCTCTTCTTTTTCGTGTCATCATTTTCTTCTTTCTCTTTCTTTCTTTCTTTCTTTCTTTCTTTCTTTCTTTCTTTTCTTTCTTTCTTTCTTTCTTTCTTTCTTTCTTTCTTTCTTTCTTCCTTTCTTCCTTCCTTCCTTCCTTCCTCTTCCTTCCTTCTTCCTTCCTTCCTTCCTTCCTTCCTTCCTTCCTTCCTTTCCTTCCTTCCTTCCTTCCTTCCTTCCTTCCTTCCTTCCTTCCTTCCTTCCTCTTCCTTTCTTCCTTCCTTCCTTCCTTTCCTTCCTTCCTTCCTTCCTTCCTTCCTTCCTTCCTTCCTTCCTTCCTTCCTTCCTTCCTTCCTTCCTTCCTTCCTTCCTTCCTTCACTCCTTCCTTCCTTCCTTCCTTCCTTCCTTCCTTCCTTCCTTCCTTCTAGTGTTCTTTCCTTCACTTTCATCTCGTTACTTCCTCTTACACTTCTC
This sequence comes from Aplectana chamaeleonis, assembly GCA_029168955.1. Classification (NCBI taxonomy): domain Eukaryota; kingdom Metazoa; phylum Nematoda; class Chromadorea; order Rhabditida; family Cosmocercidae; genus Aplectana; species Aplectana chamaeleonis. Next base: position 36,664 of record JAPDOI010002020.1, read on the forward strand.
TGCTCCGTCATCATCTTTTTTCTCCGTCTTCTTCCTATTCTTCTATTCTGACTTCCTTGTAGTCTTCTTCTCCTCATCTCCGTTTTTTTCTTCTTCACTTCTTTTTTCTTCGTATTTACCCCTTTCATCCTCTCTCCGTCATTTCACTTGAATTTTTTCGTTTTCCTCTTTTCCGACTTATCTTTCTCTCTACTGCATCTTTTTTTGCTTTCAACTTCTTTATCGTGTCTACTCCTTTTCTCTATCTTTCATTGTTTTCCTCTCTTCCAAGGCTCTCTTTTTTGTTTCCCCTCTCTTTCCTATGACTTCTTCATATTTTCTTTATCCCTTCGTTCTTGTCTTTGAATGTTAAATTATATCTGGATCATGAAACTGAAAAAAATCCTCTATACTGTCACCTAAAAGTAAGTGAAATGAATGAGCTAGAGAAAAGAAAATCGAAAAAAGGACAAACATAACAAGTAAAAGGAAAAAGAAAAATCAGGAAGAAGAACAGAAAAAAAGGGAAGACGAAGAAGAATGCGAAGAAAAAGATGTAGTAGAAAAAGAAAAACCCCAAAAGGGAGAATGACGGAGAGGAGGAGGAGAAAAAAGGAGATGAGGATAAAGAGGTTGAAGGAAAACCAACAATAAAAAAATGTGTAGGGAGGAGACAACCAGCAAAACAGTGAACAGAGAGATGAAAAGAGCGGCAAAGAATAAAAAATAAATGAAATGGAACGATGGTGCCTTAAAAGTAGTGTCAGTGTGAACGCGGAAGCCTTTTACGTAAACGGCTCTTATCGGGAGTCTTTCATCATTACAGGCACTGAATCCATGTACATAATTTACAGTTCACGAATAAAATTTTGAAAAACCGCATTCATCATTCGCGTTCATATTTTGCATAATAAAAAGTTGACCATTGGACACCTTCAGTCGAATAATTTAATAAGGGCTGTAGTAAACCCCCTCAAAATTAAGTTAAGATGATCTTAAACGATCGTATGAAGAAATGTTGGAATGATCTGTAAGATTATCTTGATGATATGGTGAAGGATATGAATCTCATCTGTAAGCGCAACATTCAGATGATGAACATTTTTAAGATGATGCTAATTTCATCAGGTTAGCTGAACTTCTACAGATCATCTGGACAGAGGAAAGCGAGAGAGCACGCACTCCCGCAGAAGCTCGTCTTATCTTTAAGAGTAACCCCGGAGCGCCTCTTATTCTTCAGATGAAATACCAGTTATCATTATCAGCTATCACAAAACAACAAACATCTCATTTCATTCATTGAGAAAGAAAGCATGGAGTTGGTCGATTAGAGAATGACCACCTGCAGAATGAGGGCCGGCTTTTTTTATTCTCACACGTATAATCATGTGTTATCATATCATGAATATGCGAGGACGACCGCTTTAGGGCGTATCATCGCTAATGTAATGAATACGGGCCTAAGTTCAGCGACCAGTTGTGACTGATAGCGATAATTATGAATCAATACGGAATTAAGATCATCTGAAAATGGTCTGGAAGAATATCGGATCATCTTATCGAATTAATATCAGATCATCTGATAGGGGTGGTTTACTACAGCCCTAAATCTAATAGGAGGGGAATAGCTAGGTGGTTACCGGCTTCTCTGCAGGTGGCCAGTGTACAATCATTCCGGCAAATTCCGGATATCCTCGGAACCGTCTTATTTGTATCCAGGAAAGCATTTACAAATGCGTTTGAGTAACAATAGGACAAAAGCATTTATTTTCAATTCAGTAAGAGATTGATGGGAAATCGTAAGTTATTGCATATTTTTCAATTTCGCGTGGGATAACCTCGACCAAACTGAAATTTCCAAACACTCAAAAATAATTTTGTTACAAAACTGGTATCGTACGATTGCTGCAATAGATCTTAATGAAAAACCAATATTTTGCTGCAACATTAGACTGGTGGTGAAGAGAGGAAGCGGTTTTTGCAGTTATCCGACGATTTTCGTGTCGAATAATAACGAGCAGGGGGAAGATAACTTTGATACTCACTGTGCTTGGAAGACGTGTCTCTTGAACAGCTATTGCTAAAGAATAATTTTTCTTTTTCTCTGGAATAATCTTACAGTTTTCTCTGCGTTTATCACCACAAAACATTTTTCCTAACTGCAAAATAAAGAAAACAGGTGCCTGACTCCGTAAAAATTCACAAACAGCAAAATACGTTAAAATTCAGTTGTTCCTTATACTTACTGCTTTACTGTATTCCCCTTGTCAATCACTCCATAACTCAAGAAGTGTCATTCGACACCTTTCTCACAGTTCCAGCCATCGTTTAAGATTCCCCCTGTACGGCATGACGAGATAGAGCCGGCGCCAGCAGCTGGCAGCCTTCCACGCTATCTCTGCAGAGACACTAGACGACGAGGGCGCCAGCCGCGCTCGATACCGTTTCGCAGCAGCCGCCGCTCGGTCGGGTGGTAAGTGCCCCGTAATCAGAAAGTGCTCCACTGCCCTTTCTTGGAGCGCACTTGCTTCAAAAAGTCAGCACCATTGGACGTGCTCGACCCCATGACCGCGGTATCGACCCAGCTCCTATTCGCTTCGCGAGATATTTCTCTTTCCTCTGCGGCGGTGAGCGAAGTCACCACCCGTTTCTTGCAGTCAGCCACCTCACAAAATAACGCTCACTGCCTTCAGGTGGCTGACTGCAATGGTCGTTAACTTGAGCCCCGCCTGTGCATTTCTATGCCGGCCCGTTCATATTGATAGCCGAGACGTGATTGACCCAGTCACCACGCAGTGACCCCTTTCGGGGGATTGCTACTGGCCCTGATGTCCGACATAAAAGTCTATGACCTGAACTCGGGTGATGAGCAATTCGTCTGAACCTGAGACACCCGAAAAATAATTTCTTTCATTCTTCAGCTTCCATCGAACAAAACTAGGAGGCTATTTAGAATCTGTAAAAAAGGGGTCTCCCAAGCAGAAGTGGTTTGGTTAGCGTTACAAATGCTTCAACAAAAAGGGAACAATAGGAAAGCGGAATGAGGAGAGTCTACAAGAAATGAACAATATTCTCTAAAAACTCTTTTCTTTTTCGAAACTTCCAAACAGCGGAAACAAACCGTTGTGGTTCTCTATGAGGAAGCGCTTTTGGCTCCATAAAGGACTTTGATTATGTGAGTGCCGATAAAATATGTATATATGCATGTGAACCTAATAGCTATCATTAAAAGGGGAGATGATGTTAAATTGTTTAAGGAACCAGTCAATTCTTCCTCGTAAAATACCACAACGGTTTGTTTCCGCTGTTTGGAAGTTTCGAAAAAGAAAAGAGTTCTTGGAGGATATTGTTCATTTTTGTAGACTCTCCTCATTCCGCTTTCCTATTGTTCCCTTTTTGTTGAAGCATTTGTAACGCTAACCAAACCACTTCTGCTTGGGAGACCCCTTTTTTACAGAATTGTTCACTTTTTCTTGATATTACGCTGTAATATCCCATGCAAGAATTTCGAACAAAGACCTCTTCATCTCCCCACTAGATCAGTCCTCTTTCTGTGGTCACAAGAATCAATGACCCAAACTGTTGTAAAACTATCTCAGAAAAATCACTCGATGTGGCTGACAAGACCGATGTTCACATGATATTAGCTAAGAAATGAATGATATCCATGATATCGTTCCACATAATTCATTCATATTGATCGCGTCAGCCACATCTGGCTACACCGGGTGTTATTTGCACCTTCCATGTTCTTCATACGTATCGAACGGGTCGGCCACGGTGATTTTCTCAACCAACTCTGACAGGGACCTTAGGCCCCGGTTATAGTTGGTCGCCCAGACGTATCCAGCCCGGTCGATAATCATGAAAGCCTGCTGGCCTACAGCCGGATGCAGAATCTGCCTGCAGTTCTTCGCTTTCAAATGAAACTAACTTAAAACCGGGACAGTCAGAAACTACCTTCCATTCCATCTGGACACTTTCACATCAGTGGAACAAAGCAGTTTTACATACTCATTATTTCGTTTCCGTTGATCCATTCCTTCGCAGAACAGCCGCTTCGATTCCATGAATCTGATATGAAAAAGCTCTGCTGAGCTGCGAATGGAGATAGTTCTAACAATTTGTTTTTGAATTTGGATGCTAATAAGCAAGTACCATTTATTGCAGAAAAAATCAGTAGGCTGGTGAACAAGGAAGAGGGAGCACTCAAAATGGGGTTGTGTGAATGACCTTACGAAACTGAAAAGCAGCCTGGCAACATGACCTGACATGACTCACATAACATCTCAAACTTTCTGCTTGCTATGCTTGTCATCCTTACACTTTAACAAAAGTTTTGCAAGGTGTTCTCTCCTGCGCAAATTCCGGGGCATAATTTCTCGGATGGCTAGCATCGAGTCTGGGCTCCTGCTCACTCTACGGGGTGGTCTTCACAACTTTTAGGATAAGCAGCAAGGGGTCCCGAACACCTGCCCACTATCCGGGTTTCCACGACGTCCCGATGACTTGATCAGAAGGTCGAAGCACTTTTGGGACTATCCTAGACGGGGTCACCCACGATTTTCTCTTGAAAATGAATGGAAAACCTGATAAAAGATGCTTGATGCTGCTATCAATCATTGTTGTTGATGAAGTTCTGTAGAAATACTTCGATTGATAGCGTTATAGATCGGTGGTTCATTCCATTTCTGACTTTAATCTTGAGTGCCCCCCCCCACCGTCTAGGATAGTCCCGCACTTCTCATGATGTCCCGATGACGTCATCAAGCCCGAAGCACTCTTGGGACTATCCTAGACGGGGGCACCCACGACTTTCTCATGAAAATGAATGGAAACCTTGATAAAAGGTGCTTGATGCTGCTATCAGTCATTGTTGTTGATGAAGTTGTGTAGAAATACTTTGATTGATAGCGTTATAGATCGGTGGTTCATTCCATTTCTGACTTGAATCTTGAGTGCCCCCCCCGTCTGGGGTAGGCCCGCACTTCTCACGATGTCCCGATGACGTCATCAGAAGCCCGAAGCACTCTTGGGACTATCCTAGACGGGGGGGGGCACCCACGACTTTCTCATGAAAATGAATGGAAACCCTGATAAAAGATGTTTGATGCTGCTATCACTCATTGTTGTTGATGAAGCTCTGTAGAAATACTTCGATTGATAGCGTTATAGATCGGTGGTTCATTCCATTTCTGACTTGAATCTTGAGTGCCCCCCCCCGTCTAGGATAGTCCCGCACTTCTCACGATGTCCCGATGACGTCATCAGAAGCCCGAAGCACTCTTGGGACTATCCTAGACGGGGGGGGGGCACCCACGACTTTCTCATGAAAATGAATGGAAACCTTGATAAAAGGTGCTTGATGCTGCTATCAGTCATTGTTGTTGATGAAGTTGTGTAGAAATACTTTGATTGATAGCGTTATAGATCGGTGGTTCATTCCATTTCTGACTTGAATCTTGAGTGCCCCCCCCCGTCTGGGGTAGGCCCGCACTTCTCACGATGTCCCGATGACGTCATCAGAAGTCGAAGCACTCTTGGGACTATCCTAGACGGGGGGGGCACCCACGACTTTCTCGAGAAAATGAATGGAAACCCTGATAAAGATGTTTGATGCTGCTATCACTCATTGTTGTTGATGAAGCTCTGTAGAAATACTTCGATTGATAGCGTTATAGATCAGTGGTTCATTCCATTTCTGACTTGAATCTTAGTGCTCTCTCCGTCTAGGATAGTCTCGCACTTTTCACGACGTCCCGATGACGTCATCAGAAGCCCGAAGCACTTTTCACGACGTCCCGATGACGTCATCACAAGCCCGAAGCACTTTCACGACGTCCCGATGACGTCATCAGAAGCCCGAAGCACTTTTCACGGCGTCCCGATGACGTCATCAGAAGCCCGAAGCACTTTTCACGACGTCCCGATGACGTCATCAGGAGCCCGAAGCACTTTTCACGACGTCCCGATGACGTCATCAGAAGCCCGAAGCACTTTTCACGACGACCCGATAACGTCATCAGAAGCCCGAAGCACTTCCTCACGACGTCCCGATGACGTCATCAAGCCCGAAGCACTCTCACGACGTCCCCATGACGTCATCAGAAGTCCGGAAGCACTTTCACGGCGTCCCGATGACGTCATTAGAAGCCCGAAGCACTTTCACGACGTCCCGATGAGGTCATCAGAAGCCCGAAGCACTTTTCACGACGTTCCGATGACGACATCAAAAGCCCGAAGCACTGCACGACGGCCCGATGACGTCATCGGAAGCCCGAAGCACTTTTCACGACGTCGTCATGACGTCATCAGAAGCCCGAAGCACTTTCACGATGTCCCGATGACGTCATCAGAAGCCCGAAGCACTTTTCACGACGTCCCGATGACGTCATCAGAAGCCCGAAGCACTCTCACGACGTCCCGATGACGTCATCAGAAGCCCGAAGCACTTTTCACGACGTCCCGATGACGTCATCAGAAGCCCGAAGCACTTTCACGACGTCCCAGTGACGTCATCAGAAGCCCAGCACTTTTCACGACGTCCCGATGACGCCATCAGAAGCCCGAAGCACTCTCACGACGTCCCGATGACGTCATCAAGCCCGAAGCACTTTTCGACGTCCCCATGACGTCATCAGAAGCCCGAAGCACTCTCACGACGTCCCGATGACGTCATCAGAAGCCCGAAGCACTTTTCACGACGTCCCGATGACGTCATCAGAAGCCCGAAGCACTTTCACGACGTCCCGATGACGTCATCAGAATCCCCCCTCACCTACAAATCGGTTAATTACCAGCCTACGTACCTCCTACCAACTTACCTGTCTGCCAAGTTGATTGCCTGAGACCATTGGCAGTGGCTATTAGCAGTGAGGACTGAAAAGCGTGACGGCCCACGGCCTACGGCCCACGGCCTACGGCCCACGGCCTACGGCCTACGGCCTACGGCTCACGGCCTACGGCGCACACCATGAAATTTTCTTAAGCTTTCGGGCTCACAACTTTGTTATTTGTGAAGCGATTTTGTTGAAATTCGGACAGCAGGTGTCTTCTGGACCCCTTCGCTTATATCCAGAAGGAAATCTTCAGAAATTTTGTTTCAAAGATTCTATAAACTATTTTATAAAATTCTAAGTGATCACAAGGCCTAGGCAAAACCAAACCTCTCCAGCCGCTTCGCGGCTGGAGCGAAAAAGCCAACAAGCTAAACTAACTAGCTGTTAAGAAACAATGGGCCGTAGTAAACCCCCTCAAAATGAAGTTAAGATGATCTTAAACGATCGTATGAAGAAATTTTGGAATGATCTGTAAGATTATCTTGATGATATGGTGAAGAATATGAATCTCATCTGTAAGCGCATCATTCAGATGATGAACATTTTTGAGATGATGCTAATTTCATCAGGTTAGCTGAACTTCTACAGATCATCTGGACAGAGAAAAGCGAGAGAGCACGCACTCCCGCAGAAGCTCGTCTTATCTTTAAGAGTAACCCCGGAGCGCCTCTTATTCTTCAGATGAAATACCAGTTATCATTATCAGCTATCACAAAACAACAAATATCTCATTTCATTCATTTAGAAAGAAAGCATGGATTTGGTCGATTAGAGAATGACCACCTGCAGAATGAGGTCCGGCTTTTCTTATTCTCACAAGTATAATCATGTGTTATCATATCATGAATATGCGAGGACGACCGCTTTAGGGCGAATCACCGCTAATGAAATGAATACGGGCCTAAGTTCAGCGACGAGCCGTGACTGATAACGATAATTATGAATCAATACGAAATTAAGATCATCTGAAACTTGTCTGGAAGAATATCAGATCATCTTATCGAAATAATATCAGATCATCTGATAGGGGTGGTTTACTACAGCCCAATTTCAGTCGTCAAGAACTGGCTAAAACTTTGCTTACGGTAGTTCACTAACAAATCTGACACACTTTTTTCATTTCAAAAAAGCGAGGGTTTAGTGCGGTTCTTGACCCGGTAAATTTTTCAAAAACGAAAAAAAAGCTTGCTCGCGAACAAAACGCTGAATGTTTTCTGCAGTGGTTTTGTTAATTGACTGCATTTTATTTTTGTTCGAACTTGCAAATTTGACGACAAGCGTATGATGAAATATGTCCATTTAAAAAAAATCATGACATGGACCGAAATGGGGAAGACGTACAATAAACAATATGTTTTAAGAAAGCGTGTTTGCAGCGCCGAAAATCCATAAGAAGAAAATCAGAGAATTTAAGAGGAACAGTACACAGGTAAACGGCTAGAAGCAATGAAGGAATCATTCAGAATAGAGAAAAACACTCAAAAAAAAAGAAAAACATAAGACTGAAAACACCAGGTGATGATGATGATGCGCTCGTTTTGCCCGAACCACGCGCCTACTAACAACTGAACGTGGTAACTCGTGCCACCACGCCTCCGTACTGCATGAAACCTCGTCCACGTTCAATTCCCATACAAAAAACAAGCAGTTATTTCTTCATCGGGATCGAGTTTTTTTCGAATTTTTTCGTCAGTATCCAATACTAGCAGCCCCAAACCTTCGAATTATACAATAAAATCGATAACGTTTTTGTGAGCGTGTCTGCTGCCTTTAAAGCGACGGAATCTTAGATTTCCAAGCAATTGTGAAGTAGATCTATCATATGTATATATAACACCTGTCAAGAGCGAACTCTCAATTTCTCGGAATAAGGGAGATATGGGAAGAAGCCATCCTGGCGTGCCCACAGCAAGGAAGAACTTAATCCCGCCCTTTGACCATCTGCAAAACGACGACGACAGCAGTGGCGGGATAATCGATGAATTTCGATCAATAGCCCCGTTCTTCCCTTCATTCTGAGCCTCTCTCTTCATTCAGGTTCACTTCTATACACCGGTGGCCCCTGGAGGAAAATACAAGCTTTGGACAACTCGTCTATCACATACTTTCGCCTATCAATTTAGGGAAGTTTTTAGGGACTCTAGCTTCGTTCCCAGATGGTTTTGTACGATTCCAGAATCATCATTGAAATCAAAGTCTTCAAGATGAACTGATGATCTCAAAAAAAGAAAGTCTTTGAGTTTTTTTGACACACTTTCCTCTCCGAAATTTGACGGTTTTGTGGGGACTTCCCGCTGTCATCCTCGCCTTTGTGGAACTAACATCGGCATGGATCCTGAAGAGACTTTTCGTCCCCATTGGAGGTTGGCGTAAACTCGGTGCGCCTATTTTATAGCATATGGCACCGAGTTTGCGCCAACCTTCAGCAGTGAGCGCGAAGTCTCTTCCGGATCCACGCCGACGTTACCTGCGCAAATACATTAAAACCAGAATACGGTTTTTTATAATGAACTCTGCCCCTAACATACGCAAATATGTTGTGGAGCACAAAAGTAGACGGGCTCAACCCACCTTCGTGTATGGGTGGCTCGAAGTCCCCAACGGCTTATGGTGGAGGGAGCTCATATTAGGCACCTTCACGACGCCGTACTGACCAAGCGTCACACTACCCCTCCAATTGGGGAGAGGGAGTCCTAGCGCCCTCCCACGTCGTCCAAGGAACCAGGGACGTGCAGGGAAGCTATCTGGAAGAGGTGGATGTCAGATATGTAAGCATAATCAATACGCCGGCGATAAAATGTAGCTATTATACTTGGAGAAGGCTATTCTGTGCTCACAAGACCTGAACATAACAACTGGTTTGAGTATGAAGCTGTCCTAATCGAAACATAATTCCGGTCCGCAGTTGCGGACAACCGCTGCTGTAGCACACAACACAATGATAATAGTAGTTGGACAAAGGTTAATCGCTTCAGGACCACGTGGTCCCAGTGCGATTATCATCGGGTTTCGTGGTGCAGCAGCGGTTGCCTGCTACTGAGGACCGACCTTACTGGCCTCAAAAAGGACAGTAATGTTCTAGTTTCAGATAAGATTCAGGCCAGCTTTGGCGGAGGTTCATTTCTGATGTTTGGCTATTTAATTTTTTTCAGTAATAGAAACATCAACATGGACGGGCCTGATGAAATGAGGTCCAACTGTGTCTTGAGGAAGCAACCTGCATACTTTTGTCTCTGCATGTTCGACAGTAGATTTTTGTTGATGCATTTTGTTGCGACCGCAGACTAATGCTGGCCTATCTTTTCTGTGTTGCATAAACTTAGACGAATATCTGAAGGAACGTCGCAGTTGCTTCTTAGTGGCTTACATTTGATGATTTCCATCCTTGTTTCAGGGACACAGCGCTCCAGTTCAGGACTGGACGTGTAGGCCATTATGAAGCACTTCTTGTGATCATCGCGCTCAAAAAAGCGATATACAGACAAATCTACTCAACTAGTGAGCTAAAAGAGCCAGCATCGACGTAGAGAGTGGTTACATCTCTTCAGTCTCCCATAAAAAGACAAACAAAATGCCAAATCGATTTTTTGATTTAGCCACAAAACAAGTTCACGCAGACTTCTGATGGGTTTGAAGGTGCTATGGTGTAGAATAGAATGGTTTGCTAGAGCGGTTGGACGTATGTATACAATGAAACCCTGTGAAATTGAAAAGAGTGTCATAAGGAGCAATTAGAAGGATCCATGGAAATCAACACTGCCAAGCTTTCCCGAAACTCTAAATTTGCTCTAGAAAAACGGAAACGCGCAGCAGAACTTTGAAAGCAGCAAAATCGTCAAACAAGCTATGGTTGACATATATGTACAATGAAACGCGCTGATATATATAGATGTAAAAATGGATCCGGGAATTGGCTATGATGCTCTACATGGCTATGATCTGAGCCAATGCATGCGATTTCCCGTGCAGATTATGTGAATCGCTTGATTCAGTGCTTTAAAACAATGCCAAGCACAGTTGAGCTGCCCGAGCACAGGAAAATGATGAGCTGCCCGAAGAGATTCAAGAAGAAAATGATTGGAGAGGGCAGAAGAGGGGCTAGTTAAAGAGTGTTGGGCGGAAGTCGTTAAAAGCCGTGATGGCGGGACTTTCGGGGAGACGAACGATCGCTATGCATGCGGATGCCTCAACCCGCGAAAGAGTCACACGGAGGATCGCAATGATGCCATTTGGCAGCCCTGAGTGTGCTAAAATGTTCAGGTATGTGATAGATATAGGAGTTATGATCATTGTCTTCAGAAGAATAGGATTCGTCCCAAGAGTATTCAATTCATTAGGATTCGTCCCAAGAGTATTCAATTCATTACAATAGGTGGTCAGCACAATCATGCCGCATTTAGCATTAAAGGCCCAGCCCAAGCTCGTGGGCATAATTTTATGATATGCTGAGTATACCAATCCTGCCAAATATGTTCGGAGTCTCAACTCTCCAGAATAAGCGATAAGTGAAAACATGTGGAGCACCCAGGTTTTCCGGTCTCAGTAGGGACAATATGCGCGAAGGATTCTGATCGACATGTTCTTCCATTCGCTATCGGACTAGCTTTATAACTTAATCTGCTCCAGGGTGATGGCTGCGAAAGAGCCGGAAAACAGCTCTGAGACCACTCGTCCAAGAAATTTTTATTGTTCAAATTCACAATCTTTGTGGATCCATAACTCCGTTTGTGGTGTGTTCTGAAGGATTCCAGAAACAGCACTGTAATCAGCGAAAAATTTTCTCCAAGATAAGCTCAGAACTGTAAAGCGATTCTGAGGTTGTACCGTGCCTTTCAAGAGTCACCATCGCTCTCTAGGGAGGTCTATGTAAAGGAGGCTGTCCACCCACGCACTGAGCAGCCTTCGTGAAGGCATTTCTCTGATTTTCAAAAAGCTTTCATGGATGAAAAATGATCCCATAATGTGTCGTGTTCAGCTGCTTAGATTGACATGGTTAAAGCACCAATATGTAATGTGTATACAATTTATCGGAGTGACAAACATATTTTTGTGAAGAATTGATGTAGCTTCAACATACTGCTTTAATTGCCATGTTACGCAAGTCAACAAGCTATGCAGATACGCCATGCTTTGAAAACACCTCAAAAAATTTGTAGACCCAATATTCGTTTCGCTTTAATGAAAGCGTGGTTGCGCCCAATGGGCTCTGAAAAGTTTGATGATGATAGTTTGCCAGAGTGCATGATTTATTTCTTTATGATTAAAGAACAGAAAATCGAAACATTTCAATTTGCCGCTGCACACTTCCAGTGTAAGGCGTACCCATTAATGAAAGATAGCAACTATTAAAAACATCGTACATGTACGATGAAAACACGTACGATGAAAACCATATTTCGGTTTTTGTAATTTTCGTGTTGTTATCTCCCTACTGTGACTAAAGGTCACAGAAGGCCCCGTTAAAACGTCAACTTTCCAAGAAAAACCCATTTCAAGAAACTTGAAAATATCATTTGAAGTTCGCGCCGATATCAACTTGGGATAGTTGACCGGAGAACGCAAGGAACAGTTTCACAATTCTCTCATTGGCGCAGCGTGAGAAGCAATTCACCGAGGAAACCTAGAAGGACAACGACTTGATTCAAATCAAAAAGGGTTACGAATCTGTTGCGTCTATTGATATCAGCTGTTTCTGATCGATACCGAATGGAAAATCGACTGGCTTGTGCTTTGCGCCCTACGACGCGTCAATGCACGCCCGCCGGCAGCGAACACGAAGTTGTGTTCCTTGTAACAATAGATCGACCCAAGGCCGGCCCCCAAACTAAGAAAGCCGTCTTGAGGTGAGAAACTCTTCATTCAGAGACGGTTTTGAAACTCCAAACTTTCTGAGTGACCTTATCATGACTCACAAGTCCGACTGTACCCAATTAGTGGTATTCGGTTTTCATCGTGTACCATGCCTTTAATGAAAGATGGCAATTATCGATAAGTGGGTCTAGGTTTTTCTCATTCTCCTCCAAGGTGACGAGTTTTTGCGTATGACAAATGAGTACTTACGCGCTCAGACCTCGCCATTGCCGGCAATTAAGTTCTCCGAGGGATTCTAAACAGCAGGTTGGGTTTTGAGAGAAACACTTTTGATGGCCCCGCGTAAAATTCTTTCTCACAAAAGTCCCTCGTTCATTGAATTCTGGCATACCATAGAAATTGATGGTCACCACCGGTCTCGATTTGCCTTTTATATATCGTCTGTTTCATAAATGACATTGTCGCATCCAGAAGTTGGCGCGGAAACGTTTGATCGATAAACATCTTTTCTTCGTTTTTACGTGCAAATTTTCAATCTGCGTCGCGGCCAGAACAAAACAAACGACTCCCAAACAATTCGTTTAGATGGAAAAGTTGGGTTGCACAGAGAGGAAGCTATTTTAACGTTTGCTTGGATATTTCTGGCACATCTCATGAACCCTATTGACAGGATCTACGCGAAAAAGTTTTTTCTTTTACTTTCACTATCACAAGTCCGAAGTAAAAAACCGAGAAAATTTTTTTTGGTACCAAAAAAGTAGGTCCTAAAGTGTTGCAAATGTTCCAAAAATCGTTTCTGTATAGGTGGGTAGACGGTATTTTCTTAGACCTTCACCACCTCTGGGCTCTGAAAACCTGAGAAAACTTTTTTCGGTACCAAAGAATTAGGTCCCAAAATGCTGCAAAAGTTTTGAAAATCACTTCTGTATAGGTAAGAAAACGACTTTTCCCGACCTTGGCCACCTCCGGTACATTTTTGTATATCATCTCGGTAGTATGAAACATTCCCACCACACTTTGCGGATGAGATCTGGCGAGCAGTAGTATTGAAAACGGTTTCATTTTGATCGCACATGTCACACCTTTATGATACACTCACTTTGTTTTCTACCAGTGAGGTGAAATACGTAAACTTTCAGGAAGAGTCACCATATCAAATCATTTTATAAACAAATTTCAAGGGGTTTTCAGCATTCAGCAGCACATTGCGCACTTTATGAATAGCCAGTTCACAAGCGCTATTGGCTTTCTGATTCTCACAAAGATAGATTACTCGACTTACCTCTTGAAAAAAAACTTCTTTAAGTGTACTCGCAATAGAAACAAAATGACTACAGAAACATTGGAAAAGTTCTTTTCTGGGGATACGCAATTTCTCCTGCTTCCACTACTTGTTGTTGCAATTTATCCATATTGCATCACTTCAGTATCTGAAAAACACGGAAAGTGCATGGCCATTTACACTTACTACAATTTTTATAGAATATTTTTATTTGTATGTTCACATTTCGAGGGCCAAAACTGAAAAATAATAGAAAATTGGGATGAAGGCGAATCTAAGCTTGAACTTCTGAAAAAATATGGGAAACAGGACATTCTTCTCAGCGGAGCAGATCATGATTTTTAAGCGCACACGGCCCAATTCTGCGCCCCCTGCGCGGTCTGCCTAACTGCGGCCCCCCGCCTTCCCACACTGGGATCATCCCAGTGTACGCTTGACCAAGGGGAAACCAGCCGCCTAAAGCTCGGTTCCCGCTGCAGCTGGTCGCAGCGACAGTGCGAGAGACAACTGCTCTTTTTTCATCGCGCGCGATTGAAAAGCGCTCCGAATGTGATCGCAATAAGTTGGCAGCGACGGAACGATGATCAGCGACCACTGATAATCACTGGAGGAGCGATTATCACTGGGTGCTGATCATCGCTCCGTCCCTGCGAATATGGCAGCGATGGAGCGATTGCCAGCTATTAATGTTCCTTCCTGCGCACATTGATCCATTCGTTTGACGAGATATGTATGAAAGTCGGAACGTCTTACTAATGATGACTTTCTACTAAGTTTCACCGATTGATTGATTTGATGCGATTGTCGATGAGGCGATGCACTATAAACAAATTTCCTGCCGCTGCAAGATCGTGGCAGCAGCGGGTGCCGAATCGTTGTGATGTAAAACGGCCGCGATGCAGTAAAGACGGGGTCGAAGTCAAGTAACTCAACATAGCCGGAATGTCTCAATAGAAGAACACTTGCTCTTTTTAACATCATGAACAATCGGTAGTAGAATTTCTTTACAAAGTTTAAATTAGTTGTTGTAGAACAACCGTTAAGATGTAATAAGTATGGTAAAAGGCAGTGTTCACGATAAAAAAACCGTATTCTAGTTATCGAAGTTTATGAGAAGGCAAGTTCACAAAGTAGGGTATAAAAGTTGGAAGCCCCCATAAACTTTCCAAATATTGGAGAAAAACTGTTTATAGAAACCTCTGGAATATTCAATCATTCCTGTTCGCATGTATTGCTCACTGCGTGCAAAACATGGAACCATACGTCGGAATTTTTTTGCTCTTTAAAATTCTTGGGTAAGTGACTTTATTTCCTGTTTCGTGTACCCTGAAACTCGTCAAAAATAAGTTGGTTTATTGCGCATACTTGGATATTATAATTTATCGAAATGAAGAGTATTCAAAATTTGGTTGCCGTCCCTTTGGTGAGACGAACACCAACTGTCCGACCCTTAGCAAGACAACTGTTATAGGACGTGGGCGGGGTGGGCCAATGGGTCGGCTGACCCAAGAGATTTCACCCACTTCCTGGCCGTTTTTCGTCGTACTTCCGTGCTTAATCTTGTAAAAGGGACCAAAAGCTTACGTTCCTGCGAGACAACGGGAATTTTTTTTATCGTGAACACTGCCTTTAAAGGTACAGTCCAAGCTCAGGGACGAAATTTGAGAAATCCATACATTTATGAAGTAGACCCACCGTATATAACACCTGCCAAGTGCGAGCTCTCAATTCCTCTGAGTAAGCGAGATATAGGAGGAAGCCATCCTGGGGCGCCCACCCCCGGAAGCCACTTTGGCACGCCCCTTTTACGATATTTCGAGCTCATTAGTGGTGAGATTAGAGATGATTTCTTATCAATAGCCCCGTTCTTCCCTTCAGTTTCAGCCTCTCTCTTTATTCTGAGCGACTCGCATACATAGGTTGCAAATGGCGGAAGTTACAAGCCCCGGAAAACTCGTCCACCATGATTCCGTAGCTCAATTTTTGAGGAGCCATAACTCCGTTCCTAGGGGGTCCTAAACGATTTTAGAGATACCATTGGAATCAGCGTGGGACCGTTCTCAAGATAGGCAGAAAACCAGAATGTCGATACTGAAGTTGGACTGTGCCTTTAAAGGCACAGTCCAAGCTCTGGGAAGAAATCTGAGATTTCCGCATTATTGTGAAGTAGACCCATCCCTTATAACACCTACCAAGTGCGAGCTCTTGATTCCTACGGATCAGCGAGATATAGGAGGAAGGTACTCTAGGGCTCCCACATCAAAAAGTCACTATGGCACGCCTCTTTTACGATCTTTCGAGCTCAACAGTGGCGAGATGAGCAATGGTTTTTGATAAATAGACCCTTCTTTTCTTCATTCTCAGCCTCTCTCTTTACTCAGGTCGGCTCGCATAGTTGCAAATGACGGAAGTTACAAGCCTCGGACAACTCGTCCACCATGCTTTCGGAGCTCAAATTTTGAGGATCTATAACTCTGTTCCCTGGGGTCTTCTACGATTTTAAAAATATCATTGAAATCAGCGTCGGACTGTTTTCAAGATAGGTAGCAAAACAGAAAAATGATTCTGAGGTTGGACTGTGCCTTTAAGCAGGAGAGACGTGTCTATGATAACTCGCCAGGAGCTCGCCAAAACTTTATGCCCACCTTGTTTTTCGGGCTATCTGATTTGTTTGAAGGTCTCTGGTTTTAAAACTTGCAGCATCGCTTTAAGCATGAACATAGAAAAACATCTCTGTGCTCGGATTCAGACTTATTTATAGTGGGCTTTCTCTTTTGATATTTTGAAAAAAAAACGCAAAAAAACGCGTGAAATCTTTACCCTGGTAATGTGGTCTGAATCAAATAATTGCGAACACAAAAGCACTTTGGTACTTACTGTGTCAATTTGAAGGGCAGTATCCACGATAAAAACCATGTCTGATTTTTTGGTGGAGATCGGCAGCTGCGGGGCCTAGCGCAACCCTAACATTGAAAAAAACGAAGAAAAATGAACTTGGAACGGTCCCCTACGGCCCCAAAGTTGGACACCCGTCAGCTCGTCACACTCCAGATGCACTTTCCACGCCCACCGACGTGAACAAATGAATGCTCGAGATTGTGAGATGAGCGATGGTTTCCGATCAATAGCCCCGTTCTTCCCTTCATTCTCAACTTCTCTCTTTACTCAGGTCAGCTCGCATACATTGGCTGCATAAGACGGAAGTTAGAAGCCTCGGACAACTCGTCCACCATGCTTCCCTAGCTCATTTTTCGAGGGACCATCACTACGTTCCTAGAAGGTCTTGTACGATTCCAAAAACACCATTGGAATCAGCATGGGACCGCCTTCAAGATAGGCGGAAAAGCAGAAAAACGACTCTCATCGTGAATACTGCCTTTAAATAGATAAGAACAAAATCGATGAATCTGATGACCAAGAGCAAACTTAGTCCTGGAGGGGTGACTAGGTGCACTTAACACGAATGTGAGGCCCGTCTTCTGCTTCTCAGAAGATTAGGCAAAGGCTCAAAGACTTTGAAAAAGCTAGAAACGGAACTTGTGCTTATGTTCAATGCCCCAAGTAACTCCACTGGACCGAAATCGGGTAAAAACATGATCTATTTTAGGATTTCAAAAAGTTACCTTCTTCGCCATTTTTGATATGCCCTGATGCATGGCGGGCACTTTGAAAGCCAATGTTCATTTTTATCTCCCTCATAACTTGCGAAAGATTGTTTTCCGAAGCTCCAATTCGTGCTCTGAACATGTTCAAATCAGAGAAGAATTATTTATGATCAGTGCAGTTTCGCTATTTCCGAAACAAGGTATACAATTGAATATGTACGTCAACGGAACAACATGAGGTTTAGTGTTGGCACAATATTGGTCATTTCTAGAAAATGCATTCGTGGAAACAGACATCCGCAAGATGTCTGCATAATTTCTCCTAAAATCTCCATCCTGCCGGAAATCTTTGTCTTTCGTAACAAAGACTATTCACTTATCCACGCCTGAAAAAATCCATTCTAAGCTACACAGAATGTTCGTCGGAAGGAGCAATTGTTACATTTTTCTTCTTACTGCCTTAGATTTAGTGTTCTGCACACCGTCCTTCAAAAAAGTTCAATTCGGCAGCTCAGGGAAATAATGTAGGCATCTCACTATATACTTGAAAAGATCTCAAACCAACTGCCCTTTTTCTTTATCGTCGAAAATTTAGAAATGTCTTGTTTTCCACTCCGTAATACGAGCTCATCAATCCTGTTCTCACAACACATTGTTTTCTCAATAAGCGATGTGTGTGTGCACATGGCGTTTGAGGGCCGATGGAGAATGCTGGCGTCGAATTTCAGAGTCGAACCGTAGGATCCGGTCAGTCTGCGGCCATTGAAACCACGGCGTCACTGCCCGAAAAAACAATTGAGCTCTTGCAATTCTTTCCGGACCCACAGAACACGCGAACCAGACGAGGAAGTCTGCTCAAACGATCGACACAATAAAATTTCTATTAGTATTAGATGACTGCAAAACTATTCAATTACGGTCCCTTTTAATTCGTTAATGTTCCTTTTCCACAAAACGTCATCTACGGAAGAGCGTACGAAGGCATGGACGGCATTAATTGGATGATCGACATTAACGTTCCGCCACTCTCTTGAATACTCAGAGGTTTGTTTTTTTCAGCAGCAACATTGTTGTTGTGCTGGTGAACACGGCGATGCCGTGACTGCGAACATTTTTCACTCGCTTACGATCTCTGCTGTTTTCGTCATTACCTGC
Source organism: Aplectana chamaeleonis (assembly GCA_029168955.1). Taxonomy (NCBI): domain Eukaryota; kingdom Metazoa; phylum Nematoda; class Chromadorea; order Rhabditida; family Cosmocercidae; genus Aplectana; species Aplectana chamaeleonis. The sequence goes on from JAPDOI010002020.1 coordinate 55,335, forward strand.
GTGGACAACTTCGAGGTTCTCGCGTTTGTTAGCAGACCCGTCGATCACTGAAATGTGAGCAAGGGAATGAGAATCACGCTATTTCTGAAAAATTCACTACCCTGGAGAAATACTCTGAGGTAAAGCTTTTTGTAACAGGAAAAAACACCGTGATTTTGTGAGTATCCGGTGAATAACTTTCTAAATGAGTAAAGTTCTGACTCGCTTGTTGCCTCAGTGCAATGCCAGATCTACGAGGAGGGAAGCACGACAGTAATAAAATTTATTTCTGGACTTCTACTATATACATATTAGCGTTGCTATAGGAAATGAAAAAAATGCTGCATATGAAAATGCGGTTTCTACTGGGAATACAATTCACTTTCGAGATTCCTAAAAATTTAGCTTCGTGGCCAAATTGACGATTTGGCCATGTCATATGTCCGAAGAATTAAAAATTTAAAAAAGTCAAAGCAAAATGTCTTGAAATACTTTAGGAAATGATTTGGCGCAGGACAGGCTGAAGGTATGGAAGATTAGTGGGAAATGTAGTTAATTGAGTAGAATTACGATTTGGCGGTCAATTTACTTAATATTTACATATTTATTCCCTTAATCGCACAAATGATTTCGAGCTGTACATGCGAAGAGTTTAGCAGTTTTCTTCGTATCTCCAATGAGCAAAGTTGTCCAATCAGGCAGAACTTCCTTCGTTCTTCTTCTTCGAAACCTTGCTATATCATCTAGCCATCTCATTCGTGGTCTTCCCTGACATCTTTTGCCTTCAGGTATCCAGTCCGTCGCTATCCGTGCCCACCAGGGAAGAGCGGAAATTTTTTTCTGAGTTGCGGAAATCGAAAATCGGAACGACTTCCTCGATTTTGGAATTCGGAAATCGGAACGCCGAAAACCATCGGAAATCAAAATTCGGAAATCGGAACTGTGTTCTTAAGCCTCCTCTGCTTAACAGGTTTCTTGTAGGCTTTAATTGTGACGCTTAGAATAATCGAATCATTGCAGAATCAGTTGGGTTCAGCATCACAGTTTCGTCCCACACACCATTCCCGGCGAGAGCAGCACTCCAAGTCGGTCCAACAAAGATTCCCCGGCGCTTGGCGCACTCCAAGTGAAATCCAGCGCACTTTCCAAGTGCTTGGCGCACTCTGAGTGGAGCCCAGCCCAATTTTTCGGCGCTTGGCGCACTCAGAAATTTCTGAACAAGTTACCTGAGACTTTAATGGAAGTTGCATGATGGCTTCATGCAACTTACTTTGAGTTCACAAGTAACTTGAAGCGATGTTACGTGTAACTTGACGAGATTTTTTATTGAAGTAGCATGTACAATACCGCCGCTATCCAAGGGAAAAAATGGGCCAAAATGGGCAGAGTGGGCAACGTGCTCCGTTTTCAAGTTCGAAAACGCCGAAGTGTACAGTGTGTCGTGATCTAGTCAATAATTCAAAAATATTTTGCAATTTTTGAAAGCAACATGATTTTTAAGGCGAAATACATTTTCATTTTGACCATGCTAGGTTGTTTTTGATCGAATGGGCTCGTTGTCTTGTGATAACATAATCAAATTCATAAATAACTGCATCTTAAAAAGAACTTTCCATAGAAAATTTTCAATTTTGTCCCATATAGTTAGATAGGTTGTGGCACGGTGGACATTTTGGTCCTTTCGAAATTGAAAACGGAGCACTTTGAGGCGAGTTGTGGTCGGAAGACGCTTTTGTTGCCCACTTCGCCCATTTCGCACATTTTTTCCCTTGGTTAGCAGCGGTATTGTAGCATGCGCTAATAATAATTAACATTGCGAGTAACTTACAAGGTTGCTACATGTTACTCGACACCTACACGCGACGTACACATCGACACGCGACGCGGCCGGCACACCGTCAAGGGGTCTGCAGAGTTGCAGAGACCGGCGAGCGGTCGCCGAGCGTCAGCCTTGACGCGGCAACAAAAATGTTTCGAAACATTATTCTCGCTGCGTCGGTTGCCGCTCGCTGGCAGTGACGCAAGGCCGTCGCGGCGTCAATTCACTCTGCGGTGCCCCCTCGTCGCCCTTCACGCCGCGTCGGTCGCCCCCGTCGCCGGATGTAATCGATATTGCATCACCCAGTGATGTTTGCCGCTGCAAGCAGCGCCGCGACTTCAAATCTGAGGACCTCTTCGCGCGACGGGGACTTCTCGGCGAGTACGACTGGGAGGCCAGCGGTTAGGCCAGGCCATCAGCCGGTGTGCGGGGCCAAGTACCTCAAACTTGGGTAACTGAACGGACGACGCTGCCTACATCTGAGTCCTGCCTCCGGAGTGCATCGTATACCTCCCTAGGAAACGGCACGCCGCGTAGATAAGTTACATGCGCGATAAACTGGTACATGTATGTTACACGGCAGTATGTACTTTATGTCAGGTGCAACTCAACTCGCACCGTGGAACATACATCCAAGGTTTGAGGTCAAATATAATTAAAGTTATGAAGATAGGTGGCAGGCAACATGTTGAAAGTCCTTGATTCGCATGTAACTATATCAGGACTTCATTAGCAGTGGAGAGTCGCACCCTTCCCTCGGAGGACACACAGCAGGCCTTAAATCTCACATGCAACCTTTCGTGAACCCCCTCAGCAAGCTTTTATATAGGAAACTGATTATATCGTGTTATCAGTATACGCCATCACATCATAACAACAACGAACCGACTTGCGTCAATAAAAGAAACAGACCGAACATTCTGATCATTTTCACACACAGACACACAGCAGCACACACAGAGTGAGGCAAATGTAGATAATAGGACAATTATTAAATATTTTTCATGCAAATACAATCCAGCCTGGCTTTCTGAAAAGTGAAGGTAGACCTCGATTCCGAATTTAGCGCCCGAAATAGCCCCCTAAGAATTTGACAAGGAAAAGTGTTAAAAATTCTAATCTCCGATATTTCCGATTTTTTTTTCAAATTTTTGGGCTTTTTTCGGAAATCGGAAGGCAAAAAACCATCGGAAATCGGAATTTGGAATTCCGCTCGTCCCTGGTTTGGCCACTGTTCTCCGACAGCTTTGCGGCATAGATCCACTTGCGTTTTAGAGCAGCATGAATTCAATCTTTCAGACCAGTTCGGTGCCGTATTGCTACTGCTCTCACTTAGTCGGAGAGGCGAATACGGAGAGTTGCGCGCTCCAGCCGACGTTGAGTGGATCTGTGTGTTTGAGCCACGTCCTTCGTCCATATCCATGTTTCGCACCCATAAAGGATAGATGGCAGAATATATGATTAGGAATATGCGATTGGCGGTCAGTTATAGACCAGTACTCGATAGGTAGTAACAGACGAGGGAACGGATTTTAAAAGCATCTTCGTTACACTTTTCAAAGCGAAACCAAGCACAAAATGGATCGGACCATTCCGGTTCTCTAGCATCACCAGCGCTGGGTCCCGGCGCGCGGGGTGTCTGAGTCAGTATGATGAACGCAGAGGACGAGAAAAAAGGCGCTGCCAGCCGGCCTGGCACTCTCTCGGCCGGCCACAGTGCAAACTGGCTATCTCTGCGTCTCCGCGAAGAGGGATCATTTACTTTAGCTGTACAGTATAGGGATGAGAGCAGGGCTGGGCACGCGTCCCAGTTAACTTTAGGGGGATGCATATTGGACGTTGCAGAGAGGGAAAAGGGGGTGCCTAAACCGGACACAAAAAAAAACGAAGTGCATGTTCTGTCGATTTCAGGAGCAATATGATACACGATTCTCTTCTGGTTTGTCATATCTTCTTCTCCGCTTTTTAAGACAAGCACATACATAATTCAAATTATTGATAGATATGCAGTTTGTGCTCGGAGTAATTCATAGTTGCTGTCGAAGCTTCTCATCAACAACTCTATGAATTAAAGATCATGTATAATGTGTTTGATTGTTCTGATGAAAGAATAGACACTACTCTGTTATCTTGTAGCAAGTAAGGTTTGATGTGGTTTCATGTTTCTTTGGTGTAACGTTCAGTGGTTACGCTTGTGGTTACAGATTAGACGCGAAGATACAAAGATAGCGCTCACACGAGCTATCGTTCACATTCAGAAAAGGATTAGCGAACAGCTGTATTATGGCAGACTAAAAATACAGATATCACGGTCAGTATAAAAACTAGCCAACGGAATTGCGGTGCGTGCGAAGCGCGCACCGGGATTTGGCTTTGATCTCTTCCCGCGCGGATGCCCTACAATGAGATCACCTATTCATACCGTCACCAGAGATATGAGCTGTACACCATTCGATGCGCTGCAAGAAGTTACATATGTGTGCAACTTTTCATCCTAACTGGTCCCCGCCTTCTGAAGTTATGACCTCTCAAAGTACGCAAAAACGTTCTCCACCACCGCCACCGCCTCCGCCTCCGCCTCCGCCTCCGCCTCCGCCTCCGCCTCCGCCTCCGCCTCCGCCTCCGCCTCCGCCTCCTCCGCCTCCGCCTCCGCCTCCGCCTCCGCCTCCGCCTCCGCCTCCGCCTCCGCCTCCGCCTCCGCCTCCGCCTCCGCCTCCGCCTCCGCCTCCGCCTCCCGCCTCCGCCTCCGCCTCCGCCTCCGCCTCCGCCTCCGCCTCCGCCTCCGCCTCCGCCTCCGCCTCCGCCTCCGCCTCCGCCTCCGCTCTCCGCCTCCGCTCTCCGCCTCCGCCTCCGCCTCCGCCTCCGCCTCCGCCTCCGCCTCCGCCTCCGCCTCCGCCTCCGCCTCCGCCTCCGCCTCCGCCTCCGCCTCCGCCTCCGCCTCCGCCTCCGCCTCCGCCTCCGCCTCCGCCTTTCCGCTCTCTCCGCCTCCGCCTCCGCCTCCGCCTCCGCCTCCGCCTCCGCCTCCGCTCTCCGCCTCCGCCTCCGCTCTCCGCCTCCGCCTCCGCCTCCGCCTCCTCCACCTCCGCCTCCGCCTCCGCCTCCGCCTCCGCCTCCGCCTCTGCCTACGCCTCCGCCTCCGCCTCCGCCTCTGCCTCCGCCTCCTCCTCCGCCTCCGCCTCCGCCTTCGCCTCCGCCTCCGCCTCCGCCTCCGCCTCCGCCTCCGCCTCCGCCTCCGTCTCCGTCTCCGCCTCCGCCTCAGCCTCCGCCTCCGTCTCCGTCTCCGCCTCCGCCTCCGCCTCCGCCTCCGCCTCCGCCTCCGCCTCCGCCTCCGCCTCCGCCTCCGCCTCCGCCTCCGCCTCCGCCTCCGCCTCCGCCTCCGCCTCCGCCTCCGCCTCCGCCTCCGCCTCCGCCTCCGCCTCCGCCTCCGCCTCCGCCTCCGCCTCCGCCTCCGCCTCCGCCTCCGCCTCCGCCTCCGCCTCCGCCTCCGCCTCCGCCTCCGCCTCCGCCTCCGCCTCCGCCTCCGCCTGCCTCCGCCTCCGCCTCCGCCTCCGCCTCCGCCTCCGCCTCCGCCTCCGCCTCCGCCTCCGCCTCCGCCTCCGCCTCCGCCTCCGCCTCCGCCTCCGCCTCCGCCTCCGCCTCCGCCTCCGCCTCCGCCTCCGCCTCCGCCTCCGCCTCCGCCTCCGCCTCCGCCTCCGCCTCCGCCTCCGCCTCCGCCTCCGCCTCCGCCTCCGCCTCCGCCTCCGCCTCCGCCTCCGCCTCCGCCTCCGCCTCCACCTCCACCTCCGTCCGTCTAATTCCATCCACCTCCGTCCGTCTAATTCCATTTTTTTGGAAGGCGTGGACCAAATCGCTTGGAAATTTGTGACTAGAGGTAATCGGCCACGGGAATGCCGAAAATAATGAGCAGAACTCACCATAATGACTTCTGGGCCCCTAACGGGCAGTTCAAACTCGGAAACCGGTGTCTCAAGATTAGTTTACAAAAATGACGGGTTTTTTCGTTATCAGTCATTGTTTTTTAGAGACTCCATATAAACACCTTGCTCTCTAGGGTGGTGTACTTTGAGAGTCCGGCTCGGAAGAGGACGCTGTGCGGGATTGATGTTCTTGACCGCGGCGCGTATTCGTTCCATGCGCACCATAGATAAGAATGCGTTGCAGGGTGTGCTGAAGTGTCGGTTGACTATGCGAGACCGAAATAGTAGTACGCAGGACATCATGGAACTTGTGCAGGACCCCAATAGGGGTGTGCAGCACGACGTAGAATGTGTGCAGGACCTCAGTAGGAGTGTGCAGGACATCACGGAACTTGTGCAGGACCTTAGTAGGAGTGGGCAGGACATCATGGGACCTGTGCAGGACCCCAGTAGGGGTGTTCAGGACGTCGTAGAATGTGTGCAGGACCTCAGTAGCAGTGTGCAGGACATCATGGAACGTGTGCAGGACCTTAGTAGGAGTGTGCAGGACATCATGGGACCTGTGCAGGACCCCAGTAGGGGTGTGCAGGACGTCGTAAAATGTTTCAGGACCTCAGTAGGAGTGTATTGGACATCACGGAACGTGTGCACGACCTTAGTAGGAGTGTGCAGGACATCATGGGACCTGCGCAAGACCCCAGTAGGAGTGTACAGGACGTCGTAGAATGTGTGCAGGACCTCAGTAGGAGTGTGAAGGACATCAAGGAACTTGTGCAGGACCCCAGTAAGGGTGTGCAGGACATCATGGAACGTGTGCAGGACCTTAGTAGGAGTGTGCAGGACATCATGTGACCTGTGCAGGACCCCAGTAGGAGTGCACAGGACGTCGTAGAATGTGTGCAGGACCTCAGTAGGAGTGCGCAGGACATCATGAAACGTGTGCAGGACCTCAGTAGGAGTGTGCAGGACATCATGGAACGTTTGCACTGTCCCAATAGAGGTGTGCAGGACATCATGGAACGTGTGTAGGATCCCAATAGAGGTGTGCAGGACATCATGGAACGCGTGCAGGACCCAAGTAGGGATGAGCAGGACTTCGTGGAATGTGTGCAGGGCCTCAGTAGGAGTGTGCAGGACATCATGGAACGTGTGCAAGACCTTAGTAGGAGTGTGCACGACCTCAGTAGGAGTGTGCAGGACATCATGGAACGTGCGTACTGTCCCGAAAGAGGTGTGCAGGACATCATGGAACGCGTGCAGGACCCGAGTAGGGATGAGCAGGACTTCATGGAATGTGTGCAGGACCTCAGTAGGAGTGTGCAGGACATCATGGGACCTCTGCAGGACCCCAGTAGGGGTATGCAGGACGTCGTCGAATGTGTGCAGGACCTCAGTAAGAGAGTGCAGGACATCATGGAACGTGTGTAGGATCCCAATAAAGGTGTGCGGGACATCATGGAACGCGTGCAGGACCTCAGTAGGGATGAGCAGGACGTCATGGAATGTGTGTAGGACCTAAGTAAAAGTGTGCAGGACATCATAGAACGTGTGCAGGACCTCACTAGGGGTGTGCAGGACATCATGGAATGTGTGCAGGACCTTAGTAGGAGTGTGCAGGACATCATGAAACGTGTGCAGGATCTTAGTAGGAGTGTGCAGGACATCATGGAACCTGCGCAGGACCCCAGTAGGGGTGTGCAGGACGTCGCAGAATGTGTGCAAGACCTCAGTAGGAGTGTGCAGGACATCATGGAGCGTGTGTAGGATCCCAATAAAGGTGTGCAGGACATCATGGAACGCGTGCAGGACCTCAGTAGGGATGAGCAGGACGTCATGGAATGTGTGTAGGACCTAAGTAAAAGTGTGCAGGACATCATAGAACGTGTGCAGGACCTCACTAGGGGTGTGCAGGACATCATGGAATGTGTGCACAGGACCTTAGTATGAGTGTGCAGGACATCATGGAACGTGTGCAGGACCCTAGTAGTGGTGTGCAGGACGTCATGGAATATGTGCAGGACCTTAGTAGGAGTGTGCAGGACATCATGGAACGTGTGCAGGACCCCAGTAGGGGTGTGCAGGACGTCGAGAAATGTGTGCAGGACCTCAGTAGGAGAGTGTAGGACATCATGAGACCTGTGCATGACCCCAGTAGGGGTGTGCAGGACGTCGCAGAATGTGTGCAAGACCTCAGTAGGAGTGTGCAGGACATCATGGAACGTGTGCAGGATCCCAATAAAGGTGTGCAGGACATCATGGAACGTGTGCAGGACCCCAGTAAGTATAAGAAGGACGACATGGATTGTGTGTAGGACCTTAGTAAAAATGTGCAGGGCATCATAGAACGTGTGCAGGACCACACTAGGGGTGTGCAGGACATCATGGAATGTGTGCACAGGACCTTAGTATGAGTGTGCAGGACATCATGAAACGTGTGCAGGACCCTAGTAGTGGTGTGCAGGACGTCATGGAATATGTGCAGGACCTTAGTAGGAGTGTGCAGGACATCATGGAACTTGTGCAGGATCTTGGTAGGCATGGCGAGCCAAGTCTCTAAAGGATTGCGGCATTCTGCGAGGGTAAAATCCGGGTTTTCTACTCCCTACGCATCTCTTCAATCCCTACATGGCTTCACAACACAAAATAATTCTGGAAATGTCTTCATCAGAACGATCAAACACGGATTAATCCTTCATACATAGGTTCATGAAAACATTTGATAGAAAACATTAATGAGTTATTTTCAAATTCTTTCTATACAGTTAGATAGATAGTGTCGCGGAGAACATTTTGGTTCATTCGAAATTGAAAACGGAGCATATTGAGGAGAGTTGTGGTCGAAAGACGCTTTAGTTGCCGACTTCGCCCATTTCGCCCACTTTTTGCCCTTGGATAGCAGCGGCATTGTACCTTCTTACAAAAAATTTCCTTCATAAGATTGTTTGGAAGTTCAAGAATTATTGTTGACATTTTCGGAATTTTCTCTATTCAGTGCTATTTTTATACTCTGGTTTATCAAAATAAGGAAGTCAAGATCATGGCTGTTGTGCTCGACTTCTCGGAAAACAGCCGATTCCAATTTCCCATAGGGGGGTGCCTGAAAATTACCGAGCTAAGGGGGGTGCATATTCAAAATCGCCATGCCAGGATACGTGCCCAGCCCTGGATGGGAGCGATCCTAGCTTGGGAGGCGGGGGGTAGGCACTCAGCATTCCAAAAAGGAGTGACAGATGCAGCTTTCAGATGTTTGGGGCTCAAAATGGAGTCTCTAGGAAGGCATTGTCTGATAACGCGATCAGTTATCTGATGTGAATAAATTTCGAGCGGCCCCCCTTAAAAAGGTTGGCATCCAGGAATGAATCTCTAGAGTAATCGATTCGTTAATGTATCCGCTGAAAGGCGTTGTAGGCTGTGCTTGTTCCATGGGGTGGTGCAGGAGAAGTGATTAGCAATTTGGTATTTACTTATTACCAAATGAACCAAGGAGGTGGTTTTATAACAGTCGTAGATGCGAAGCGGACGTTTTTCAAAAACATTCAGCTGTGAAAAATGGTGAAAACATTCTCAAAGTCACACTGCTACCTAAATGGGTTTCTCCAAGCAAAATAATTTTACGGTGGCCGAAACGCTTCAACAAAAAGGAACATAAGGTGTGTGGAGTGGGGGAGTCTACAAGGAATTGAACATATTTTTTGAGGACGATTTCCGTGGATACAATTTTCAGGTCTCCAAAACGAACCGTTGTGTTAATCCACATGGAAAGGCCCTAGGCTTTTCGAATAAGAACTTCTACTTGGTTGAGAATGTTTGCGCCTTAGTAACTGCAGTTGCCACTGCTTTTTCGCTGGCTTACGTTTCTGAACAGCAAAATGAAACCATTTGTGTGATTTTACTAACATCATGTCTTTTTTCATTAGTAAGAATTGAGTGCCTTTTTTGATATAAGAATAGAACCGAAGAAAGAGAAGTCATTTTTAAAACCACAAACTTCTTATATGAAGAGTAACAAAACGGTCTTATTTTGCGGGTAAAAATTTCAGCCACGGGAATCGGTTCTCGAGAAAAATATTGATACTTTTTCGTGGACTCATCCACTCCACTTCCCTATTTCTCTTTATTTTTTGTTGGAACGTTTCTGCAAGCACCGAATCACATTTTCTTGGAGATCCCCTTTCTGATAGAACCTACTTTGCTTTTTTTTATCGCAAGTGTAATCAGCAGCGTTAGCACAGAATTCAGTAACTTGGTTGAAGAAATCGCGCAGTGCCATAAAAAGTGAGAGTTTGGTAGAACAGCGTCAGCATCCACATAGACGAAGCGTTCGCGGCTATTTACCAGAATATACATCAAAACCCCAATCATCCTTGAGATGCCAGTCGGTAGCGTAGTAGCGTCTTTTTCTTTGTGTCTCCGGCGCAGGAGGTGGAGTGGAGAGCGCCGCAAGCGCGAGGGAAAGTGGGCGCGGCATGTCTGGTTGTCAATGGTACCGCAAGCCCAGCGCTGAATGCCGTAATAGAGCGTCAAAAAATTGTTTACCGTTACCATAGAGCGCTTGATTTTGCCTCGACGAGGTTAACGAAGAGGCTTGTAGAATCGGATTCCTCGGCTGTCCTTACTTATCGATTATTGGTCGATAATTGACCGCCAAATCTTATTTTAGTCATCTCACTACATTTCCCATTTTTTTCATACCTTTAATATGAAAAAGACCTGTGATCAGTAATTTTTTGGAATATTTCAGCCACGCCCACGCTTTTCCCATGCTCCATGTCTAATTTAGTGTGTACACCCTCGATTTTGAGTTACCCTTCAGAGTTAAACGCATCGTTGGCGCTGGAAATCAAATTTCAGTTTTCAGACTCAATTTCATGATTGAGCCCCGCAGACCACACTGGTAAACGTTGGCCCGTCAAAAACGTTGGGAAATGAGGTTGGAAGGCGTCAAAGATGAGGATCCGCCACCAATTCTCACCAGTGATCTAGCACTTTTTCCTAGAATGTTGGTGCGACCGTAAGACAACATGAAAAATAGTTACGGCAATAGTTAACGAGGCGTCCAAAAGCAGAAAAACGTCAAAAATGGTTTTGGCGCGAAATTCAAATTCGTATTTACAATGTGGTCCAATTGACTTTTCTTTACAAATGAAGGTTTTTCATGGGCCCCTTCGACATTTTCGATCGCTAGAGAGGCCAAGCTACACAAAAACATGAAAAAATAATATACGGTTTTCTGCGCGTACGATGCCTTTAAGTTATCAACTTCAAAACTGAACAACAGCTAGCGACGCCCATTTCCAGGCTCATGTTGGAAAATGAGCTTCCAAGCTCAACGGGAAGTGCACCAACAAAATCGTGAACCCTCGTCTGAAAAAAGGAGGCGATTATTCATTTATTTATTTTATACGTTCAAATGAGTGTGCCAACGTAAGGAATCGAACAATGAGAGGCAATGCTGCAAGCCTGAATCAACACAACAAAGAAAAAAAAGAGGTTAACACCATAATCGAACGGTTCTTTCCCTTTTTTTTCGAGTCTCACCAAACCATTGGATGACGACACCCAAAACGGCCACTCCTCGCACACCCCAACTCAGCGCCGCCCGGATCCACATCGCCTAAAGGCACAGCACAACCGAGAATTATTTTCCAGATTTCGTGCTTCAGCTGTGGTTGTTTAATAGACCCCTCGTGTATAATACTTGCCAGGTGCGGAATTTCAATTCTTCAAAGCAAGCGAGACATGAGCGACCACCACAGGCCCGACCCTCTGCACTCACCACCATGGACCATACGCCCTTCCTGATCGTACGCAATGAACCCCACTCCTAATTTTTTCGCTCGATGCTGAGCCCGCCTGAGACGATTTGCTACGTTTGTTGGGTGAAGAATGCTCCATTAAGAAGATATGGAGACGTACAACGTAAGTGTCACCAATCATTCCCCACTTTGAACAGATTGGCCTGCTATCGCGCAGCAAATAATGAGCATCTTGTCGTCTGCTGGCGCGTCGTAAGATAGAAATGACAGTTTGTTATAGCAAAGTGAATCGAATGACAGACTAAGAAAGCATTAACGAACCATGACTTGTGAACCTGGAACAAATGAGTTAAGAAAGTGAAACATGAAGTAGAGAATGAACTCCCAAAAGTCGACCCATTTGCTTGGGAATCCGGACACGTGTCAGTCGAAAATGCCTGAACAGAAAATAGGGAGTGAAAACAAGAGTCATAATCCATATTTCCCAACATACAGGCCATAAAACGGCCAAAGTCTCGCCGTCGACTGCGTACCACGCGCTGCGCGACCGCGCGCGCGTCGGAAGCAGACGAGTTTTGGTCGCCGCGCGACGAGTTTCGGCCGCCGCGCGGCGTTCGCCGGTGGTGTCGCCAACTCCGTACTGTTCGCCGCAATGAGCGCGCCTCGCCCATCAGCTAGACCATGTTCAGCAAGTGGCCATTACCTACTATAGTATTTTTGCCCATATGTACTCTGGTCTTTGGTCGGGGGTGTGTATACAAGTCTGTTGGTACCGGCTCATTGGTGACCCTGTTTCTACTGACCCCAACAGACGTGTGAGTGTACAGAGGGAACGTTTGAGCGATATAGCGTGCACAATTGTATCGCGAAAGTATCCCGCACATTGCATAAAGGAGTCGCCGTCCGGCACACAAGGGTCTCTGGTCCGTAACACCTTAGGATTCTTACCTAGGGAGTTCATGGAATCTTTGGCCACGAGCCACAATTTCGCCACCCTGAACTGTCGGTCGCTCTCGAGTGATATCCAAAAAACTGCGCTATCCAGACTTGCGAGCTATTTTCATGCACCGTTTGCTGCTTTGCAGGAAACTCGCCTCAAGGATAGACCCGTCATCAACGTCGGGGAGTACGCCATCTACTGCGGCAACGCTGACGATAGGAGAGTGGGAGGCTGTGCAATAGCTGTAGGGAAGGATTTCAATGGTATGGTCAAGGAGTTTTGCTCAGCGTCGTGCCGGAATGCATTCGTACGACTGCGGGATCACAGAGGATTCAATCTGTGGATAGTGAGTGCTCATGCGCTCAATGAAACCGCCGAGGACAAATCGAAGGATGCGTTTTATGAGGAACTCAATACGTTGCTGGCCAGGATACCTTGTCAACATGCTGTTGTCGTGGGGATTGACGCAAATGCGAAGATGGGACTTGATCAGGAATCCGAAGTACTCGGTAAATGGTTCTACCCAGTGGAGCAAACATCGGACAATGGCTACCACCTTGTCGACTTTTGTGACCGCAGTGGTCTGATTATTGCATCGACATTCAAGAGGAATCATCGCTGCCATCAGCTTACGTGGCACGGACCAACCCAGCTATTTCCAAAAGAGCAGCGGAAGCGGAAGATGACAACTTTGAAACTACGGCTCGATTATGTTCCGACGAGGAATATTCCAGTATCGGACATTCGAAGATCTAGAGCTGTGTGGGATGTCGCATTCGATTCGGATCACCGTCCTGTTCTGTTGAACTTTACTACGAGGGAGGTGCCAGCATCTCCCAATGCCATCTCAAGCGGCAACGGAAGGTCGTCTCCGTCTGTTGGGGCATATTTCAAGAAGACCGCCAAATCGTCTTGTTCAACACGCTTTAAGGATGCTTCCAAATCCTGTCTGGAAACGGCCACCTAGGCGTATTCGAAAGTTTTTGACGGATGTGGTTAAAGAGGATTTGAAGTCACTCGGCATCGAATGACAGTTCAGGCGCGATGTTTCGTTTTACAGGAAATGGAATAGTGACAATTGGATGGAATGTGTTCAAATTGTGGCTGAAGACCGTGAAAAATGAACACGGCCGACTACTAGGACGGCACACCTCGGTGAAGATGCGGAATGACCGCGTCAGGCGAAAGCCAACCGATTAAGTCAAGAAAGTCATGAACTTTGGTCTACTTGTTGCGATTCTAATGGTCCATATACATATTTCTTGTTAGAGAAGGGTTACACTCACTCTCAGAAAAATCAAAACAAGTTACTTTCACAATATCACCATTGGGCGCGCTAGAGCGCCGGAGCGCGCCGTTTGGCGTCGTTTTTGAATAACTCGCTTCAAAGTGGTTCAATCGGAAAATGAAAGCCAAATTCGGAATCAGCATCGAAAATGCGATCTACTGACTTTATAAAATTTCAAAATGGGATTCAGTGGAAGATTTTGGGTTACGGTACCCATCCAATGTCCCTCGTGCCCAAATGGGGCTGGCGTTTAAGTGTTGTTATAAGTGGATTTCTTGACGTCTTCTCGTATTTAGCACGTTCATATGTCATTTGTTATCCTTTGTGTTTCTTCTGAAACATTTTGACAGCGAAAAAATTCATAAAAATTCATAAAAAATCATTTTTCTTAACAATTTATGGATTTTAATGTGTCGAAATCCCGAATTTCTTCTATATTAGTGACTTATTCTGAGATAAATTGCATAACTTTGAGTAGAATTCAGGTATTAAAAGTTAAACGGAAATCGCGCCTTGAAATTGAGTTAATTATTTGATTTCACATTAAAAAAAGGTACGTATCAGAGCGCATTTCAACAACCATGTAAGGAATTGGCTTTGCAATCTTTGTTTTTTCTCCTCACACGAAGAAATCATGTCCAGAATCAGCCAGGGTACGGAATGCACCAAAATTGAACTGTTCAAAAAACATTTTATTCACAAATTAAAACTTTTATAAAATGACCAATTCCAATTTTCATGCTGGAATACTCCTCGAGTTCTATGTTCTTCGTGTATAGCGAATGAATTTGTTTAGAAATTGTTTCAAAAATATAGAATTCCTGACCTTTTCCGATTATTTTTCAAAAAAAAATTATCGGAATAGAAAATTTTCACTGAGACCACAAATTTTGAATTTCTTTCCAGATTTCTCTTTGAATCCCATGTATGAGTTCTTTTAAATTCCTTCATTATATGAATTTATTTCGAAAATGTGGGAATCGTGATAATCTTCAATCTTTTTCCCGGAAAATCGAATTAAAGCTGAAATTTAAATTTTCTCTTAATTTCCATTTTCAGTGTGAAAACATTCTAGGAATGTTGCACTGTTCATGTAGAGCGCATAATATTAATCAGCATTCATTTTAAAAATGCTGAATTCAAAAAAAAATCCTTTACGCGTAAAAAAATTAACAATTTCAAAGTTGAATTTTCATTATTAGAACAATTTTTTAAGTTTGATACCTGAACCTTCTTCGAATCCTAAGAACCTCGTCGCAAGAGATTGTTTCAAGAATTAGATAATCTGGGAAATTTCCCATATTTCTCCCAAAAAAAAAAAAGAAATGTAAAAACTGAATTTTCAATAGAATTACCAGTTTTGAATTCCTTTCTTGAACACTTCTGAATTTTCTTACTATTGGAGCTCCAGTCGCGAGAGATGGTTTGTCTAGCTTTGCTGCTTAGAATCCAGTCCGCAATGTGGTAATTTTGAAAACTTTGAATTTTTCCTAAAAAATGAAATTTTAAAATTGAATTTCTGGTGAAAACACCGGCTTCAGAACTCATTCAAGAACCCTTCTAGAACTCCATAATATCTCGGATCCACTAATTATATTGAATAAATACAAATGTAGGACTTGGTGTATGAGCACCCCGTCGTTCGAGTCTTCACCCCTCGCATGCCAGGCAATTCCCTCCGCCTGGTCGCTCTACCGACCCACAGCCCATCCAGGCCGATTATCGACCACATTTATCAGGGACTGAACCCTAACCAGTAGGAGATCTCATAAAATTCAGTATCATATCCAGTAAAAGCATGGCTCCTAAAGAACATCTGTACATTCGTACAGTAATGAAACATGTCAAATTCTTCGCATAATTAGGGTCCAGAACCAATTAGAATGTAGATTTGGTCCGAAAAGCCGAAATGCGAGAGATGGTTCACATCTTAGAAGGAAATTCACGGGGTTTTCCAGTAGAAGTGAATAATGTGCCGCCGCCATCAGTGGTGCATTCGACGTCATTGGCAATGTTCAACCGAGGGCTTGAAGTTGCTCTCAGAACGAAAGGCTTATTCTAAACTCGTTATCTTGTCTGCCCAATTATTTTTTTACAGTAAGTGTTGTGATCGTTTGTTAGCAGCAGTGCTAAATTTGTTATCATGGCTTATCCGCCACTATTATCCTTATACTTAAAGCAGTTATGTCCCGATGTGTGTGTGTGTGTGTGTGTGTGTGTGTGTATGTGTGTGCATGTGTCCCCGATATCTTTGGAATGGCCGATCAAAACTTGTATGAAATGGTACCAACATTTAGGTGGGTGCGACATTTATCGATTACCAAAAAATCAGCCCGACTCACCTCTTACGTGCCTCGGGCCAACCGAGTTTGTCCGTGGAGCGCACTTTTGGCCGTGGGTCATGATAACTTCTGCGAGTCGTCTAGCGATGCAAAAAATGCAGGGCGTCATAAAAGGTGTGCAGGACCCCAGTGAGGGTGTGCAGGACGTCATAGAAAGTGCGCAGGTCCTAAGTAGGAATGTGCAGGACCCCAGTGGGAGTGTTCAGGGCGTCATAGAAAGTGTGCAGGACCCTAATCGAAGTGTGCAGGACGTCATAGAAAGTGCGCAGGTCCTAAGTAGGAATGTGCAGGACCCCAGTGGGAGTGTGCAGGACGTCATAGAAAGTGTTGCAGGACCTCAGTGGGAGCGTGCAGGGCGTCATAGAAAGTGTGCAGGACCCTAATCGGAGTGTGCAGGACGTCATTGAAAGTGCGCAGGTCCTAAGTAGGAATGTGCAGGACCCCAGCGGAAGTGTTCAGGGCGTCATAGAAAGTGTGCAGGACCTCAGTGGGAGTGTGCAGGGCGTCATAGAAAGTGTGCAGGACCCTAATCGAAGTGTGCAGGACGTCATAGAAAGTGCGCAGGTCCTAAGTAGGAATGTGCAGGACCCCAGTGGGAGTGTTCAGGGCGTCATAGAAAGTGTGCAGGACCCTAATCGAAGTGTGCAGGACGTCATAGAAAGTGTGCAGGTCCTAAGTAGGAATGTGCAGGACCCCAGTGGGAGTGTTCAGGGCGTCATAGAAAGTGTGCAGGACCTCAGTGGGAGTGTGCAGGGCGTCATAGAAAGTGTGCAGGACCCTAATCGAAGTGTGCAGGACGTCATAGAAAGTGCGCAGGTCCTAAGTAGGAATGTGCAGGACCCCAGCGGAAGTGTTCAGGGCGTCATAGAAAGTGTGCAGGACCTCAGTGGGAGTGTGCAGGGCGTCATAGAAAGTGTGCAGGACCCTAATCGAAGTGTGCAGGACGTCATTGAAAGTGCGCAGGTCCTAAGTAGGAATGTGCAGGACCCCAGCGGAAGTGTTCAGGGCGTCATAGAAAGTGTGCAGGACCTCAGTGGGAGTGTGCAGGGCGTCATAGAAAGTGTGCAGGACCCTAATCGAAGTGTGCAGGACGTCATATAAAGTGCGCAGGTCCTAAGTAGGAATGTGCAGGACCCCAGTGGGAGTGTTCAGGGCGTCATAGAAAGTGTGCAGGACCTCAGTGGGAGTGTGCAGGGCGACATAGAAAGTGTGCAGGACCCTAATCGGAGTGTGCAGGACGTCATTGAAAGTGCGCAGGTCCTAAGTAGGAATGTGCAGGACCCCAGCGGAAGTGTTCAGGGCGTCATAGAAAGTGTGCAGGACCTCAGTGGGAGTGTGCAGGGCGTCATAGAAAGTGTGCAGGACCCTAATCGAAGTGTGCAGGACGTCATAGAAAGTGCGCAGGTCCTAAGTAGGAATGTGCAGGACCCCAGTGGGAGTGTTCAGGGCGTCATAGAAAGTGTGCAGGACCCTAATCGAAGTGTGCAGGACGTCATAGAAAGTGCGCAGGTCCTAAGTAGGAATGTGCAGGACCCCAGCGGAAGTGTTCAGGGCGTCTGAGAAAGTGTGCAGGACCTCAGTGGGAGTGTGCAGGGCGTCATAGAAAGTGTGCAGGACCCTAATCGAAGTGTGCAGGACGTCATAGAAAGTGCGCAGGTCCTACGTAGGAATGTGCAGGACCCCAGTGGAAGTGTGCAGGGCGTCATAGAAAGTGTGCAGGACCTCAGTGGGAGTATGCAGGGCGTCATAGAAAGTGTGCAGGACCCTAATCGAAGTGTGCAGGACGTCATAGAAAGTGCGCAGGTCCTACGTAGGAATGTGCAGGACCCCAGTGGAAGTGTGCAGGGCGTCATAGAAAGTGTGCAGGACCCTAATCGAAGTGTGCAGGACGTCATAGAAAGTGCGCAGGTCCTAAGTAGGAATGTGCAGGACCCCAGTGGGAGTGTTCAGGGCGTCATAGAAAGTGTGCAGGACCCTAATCGAAGTGTGCAGGACGTCATAGAAAGTGCGCAGGTCCTATGTAGGAATGTGCAGGACCCCAGTGGGAGTGTGCAGGACGTCATAGAAAGTGTTGCAGGACCTCAGTGGGAGCGTGCAGGGCGTCATAGAAAGTGTGCAGGACCCTAATCGGAGTGTGCAGGACGTCATTGAAAGTGCGCAGGTCCTAAGTAGGAATGTGCAGGACCCCAGCGGAAGTGTTCAGGGCGTCATAGAAAGTGTGCAGGACCTCAGTGGGAGTGTGCAGGGCGTCATAGAAAGTGTGCAGGACCCTAATTGGGTGTGCAGGACGTCATAGAAAGTGCGCAGGTCCCAGGAATGTACCCCAGTGGGAGTGTGCAGGACCCCAGTAGGTGTGCAGGACGTCATGTGCAGGACCTCAGCGGGAGTGTGCAGGGCGTCATAGAAAGTGTGCAGGACCCTAATCGGAGTGTGCAGGACGTCATAGAAAGTGCGCAGGTCCTAAGTAGGAATGTGCAGGACCCCAACGGAAGCGTGCAGCACGTCATAGAAAGTGTGCAGGACCCAAATGGTAGCGTGGCGGGCGTCATAGAAAATGTGAAGAACCCAACGGGAGTGAGCAGGACGTCATAGAGAGTGCGCAGGTCCCCAGATGGAGTGCGCAGGTCATCGAAAGTTAGCAGGACCGCAAGGGGAGTGTGCAGGACGTCACCAAGAGTGTAGAATCTGAAAAAGGTTTTTCAATTTTTAATGCTAAATCTTAACCTTTTTGTGGAGAGGAAATAGATAGGAAAATATGAATCTTGAGAAGCGTGGGACGCGTTCTGAGATTGGCGCAGAACTCCTGCGACATTTTTTGCCAGTTTTAGGATACAAGCAGCAGCTTCACTTCCGCACCTTCTCTGTTCGCCACTCATTGCAACCGCTCAGTCATTTCGAATCCCTAACTTCCAAAAACCAGTTTTATATATGTTGCAAGTCTGAGCTTATCAAAATCTGCACCACAAAAACATAAACAACCACCTACTAATTTCATTCATTGAGAACAAGGGCATGATGTTGGTCAACTAGGGAAACATCATATAATATGAGAATGCGTTTTTCCTTATCATGATAGGGACGGTAAAGCGAGAATAATCGCTTGTGAACTTTACAAATTGGAAGAAAGGGCAGTGGGTAGCGACGTAAGGGAAGGAAGTACAGAAGGGGTTCTGAATTTTGTGCCGCTAGCAACGGACGATTTACCGCTGGCTTCTTATGTTTTGCTTTATGATCCCACATTTTGATATACCCACGGCCTGCTGTAAATGTACGGCACCTTGCTCTGCTCAGGAGAGTACTTTCGGGTAGGCGGAAGTCAGTCACCACCGTTCTAACAAACTAATCCGTCTCAGGTAGTTGGCTCATGCAAAAGTTTCTGTGAGCGAAAACTTCGCTAGGTCTCGCTAGTAATGGAACTATTATGGTTTATCTATCACTATCAATATAACCGAACAGCGCTCGAAGAAAAATTGTGATACGCATGGCATGCTCACGTTGTGACGATACTTCGTGGATTTTCTTGATTTTTCTCCTTTTGATCTTGCCCTGTATGGCTTGTGTTGATATATGCGTTTCGTATTTACCGAAGTATGATTCTATGGTGCCCGCCAAACTGAGAAAAACGTGTTTCTAATGAATTCAAGGTCTGCTATTGTTTAAGTAGGATATTCGTGAGCCATGGTTTAATTACCTAATCTTTTCCTCCGCAGTCCGTTATCCTTTCAGCAGCCAATGCTATGCGGGCATTCCAAAACCATTACATTCATTTCTATCATTATCCAAAAGATGCCTCAGCAAAAGTTTCAATGGTTGAATTTCGAAGCAGGTCTACTTCAGAGTCCTTTTCAGCAGTGCTGTGCTTCGGTGCGATAAGTGAATGTTATCGTTCATGTTCTCGTGTCACGTCAATCCGCCATGACCATTTTTGACCAGTGTGATAGCTTATACTGTAGGCACCCCCGAGTCAGTGCCATGAGTTCGTATTTAGATCGAAGAGGTGCCCCCGCATCCGCTCGTGAATGGTTTCATAGCAGTTGCGCTGGATCTCGGTAGGGTTATCCTACAGACAGCTGCTCAATGGTCAAAATCTGGTCAAACCCTCTGCTTGGGCGGAAGTGATGTTAACGAAGGTGTCAACGAAAGCTCTCATTCATGCTGCTTGAGGAGCAACAGAAAAATAATTCTCGATAGCTCTATTTGTTTCTATTTATTTTCTCAGCCATCCCTTTTGGAACCCCACAAACTGTTGGCTGCTACGGATCTTACTGGACACAATTTTTTCTATAAGTGAATGGCCACTGATTTTCGAAGAGCTTATAATCAAAACGTCAGATCTTTCAAATAGAGGCACTGTTTTCGCGTGCGAGAAGCTTAGTTTGCTTCAAGCTTCTTTTCTTTTTAGTCAATCTGAATGTATATTAATTACTTTCATGTTTCTGTTCCTCATTCATGATTGACAAATAAATGAATGAATGAATGTCGGAAGCACAATGAGGACTTCATCAAGCCAAATTCAAATTTCTGATTTAATTTGATTTTCCGGGAAAAAGATTGAAGATTCTAACGAATCCCACATTTTCGAAAAAAATTTCATATAATGAAGCTAGAAATACATGGAAATCGAAGAGAAATTCGGAAAGAAATTTAAAATTTGTAGTCTCAGTAAAAATTCACTTTCGATAATTTTTTTTGAAAAATAATCGGAAAAGGTCAGGAATTCTATGTTTTTGACACAATTTCTGAACAAATTCATGCGCTATACACGAAGAACATAGAACTCGAGGAGTATTACAGCATGGAAATTGAAATTGGTCACTTTATAAAAATTATGATTTTTAAATGAAATTTTTTGAACTGTTCATTTTTGGTGCATTTCCATATACTGGCTGATTCTGGACATAATTTCTTCGTGTGAGGAGAAAAAACAAAGATTGCAAAGCGAATTCCTCACATGGTTGTTGAAATGCGCTCTGATACCTACCTTTTTTTGAATGTGAAATCAAATAATTAACCCAATTTCAAGGCGCGATTTCCGTTTAACTTTTAATACCTGGATTCTCCTCAAAGTTATGCAATAAATCTCTTAATAAGTCACTAATATAGAAGAACTTCGTGATTTGGCCACATTAAAATCCATAAATTGTTAGGAAAAATGACTTTTTTATGAAGTTTTATTAATTTTTTCCCTATCAAAATGTTTCAGAAAAAAACACAGAGGATAACAAATGGCATGAGAATGTGCTAAATACGAGAAAATGTCAAGAAATCCACTTATAACAACACCTAAACAACACCAGCCCCATTCGAACATGAGGGACATTGTGTGGGTACCGTAACCCATAATCTTCCACTGAATTCCATTCTGAAATTTTATACATTCAGTAGATCGCATTTTTGATGTTGATTCCGAATTTGGCTTCCATTTTCCGATTGGACAACTTTGAAGCGAATTATTCAAAAACGACGCCAAACTGCGCGCTCCGGCGTTCTAGCGCGCCCAATGACCAAAAGATAGGGGCGGTATTGTAATATAAATAAAACTTATTTGAATGTCTCAAGTGGCTTACATTTATATTACATGTAACATACATTTATATTACACGAAACATACATTTATATTACATGTAATTTACATTTATATTACATGTAAGTTACATATAGGTTACTTACATTTGAACTTTCACTATGGGTGGCCATCACGTGACGCAGACAACACTCGACGCGGACACTACGTCAAAAGGGGGCCAGACACTACGTCAAAAAAATGCTGTGCAGGGCCTTCCCTGCTGGTATGGAGTCAAGTACCGCAAATTTGGGTAATTGAACAAACAGCAGCGCCCGTCGTAAGCCTGACCCCCGCGAGTGCGTCGCACATCCCCCTTGGAAATATCTTCTTGGCCGATTTAGGTTACTTGCGACTTATATTGTGCCATTTCAGAAGTCCAAAACAAGTAACTTGTAACCTACCTAAGCTGATGTATGTTACTTGTTACTATCTCAAGATATTTAAGTTGCATGCAACATATAGACGGGAAACCGCGTGCAATGTGCCTCTGATATGTTACATGTAACCTAAATGGCACAATATAAGTCGCAAGTAACTTACATAGGCTTAGATATGTTACAAGTAACTTGTTTATGGGTTTTTTTGTTACAAGTAACTTGTTTTCATTTCCCTGAGGTGTCCTCTCAGAAATCGAAAACAAGTTACTTGTAACATTTCTGAGCCGATGTAAGTTACTTGCGACTTATCTCAGGTCATTTAAGATACATGTAACAAATTGGATGCGCACCGCGCGCAGTATCCCGCCGATATGTGACCTGCAAGTTAAATAACATGAGATAGGTCGCAAGCAACTTACATCGGCTCAGATATGTTACAAGTAACTTGTTTTAGGCCTTTCATGTTACAAGTACCTTGTTTTCATTTTTCTGAGCTATTCAAGTTACAGTACATGAAATGATATCTTATTGGGCTACAGTCAATTAGTGAGTGTTGTCTCGAAGTCATGATATCTATAGTGTGCTACCTGAAAATACTTAATTGAAGCGAAATTTGAGCAGCGTTAGTCTGAACTCTCGGTTTTTATCGTGTATCCGACATTCGTGAATAACGAGAAAGAAGATTGAGCTTCATTAAGCCTTTTTATTGGGAAGAAATCTCCTTCCAGCTAGAGATTAGGAACAGTTTTAACGCTTGATAGATTAGAAGTGGGGTAGGTACATACAGCCACCATGGGTGGTTATAATCTATCTAGGTGAACGTATTTCCGATTACCCGATTTTCCGATTTCCGATGGCTTTTGGCGTTCCGATTTCCGAAATTCGATATCCGAATTAGGTCTACCTACTGGCCATTTAATCATCGTTTGCCAATCCTTTAGCTGCTTCCACCAATTGTTGTCTTTTGAGATTGCGAATTCCCAGACATAAAATAAATTCTTCTCTTTTGCTATGTCTACCGCATTTCTATTCCTCATGTTTTCCCTCACAATCAAGTATTCGATCTTTTGTTAAGAAGGCGCGCACCAGTCATGCATGCGACGCTCCATCCTTCGTTGGTCCGCGCCGTGCTGTCGTTCAGTTGTTTTCATCAGTACCCATGTCTTAGCTCCATACAGCATATCCGGTAGTAAGTAGATGGTGGATATCCTTCGTTTCTACTTCGATTCCACCCTCCTTGATGTCAAAAAACCCTGTTTCGGTGAAAAATGTTCCATTCAGTGCGAGTTCCTCTTGAAATTTCGTCACTGTAATCATGATCTATTGAAATTTTTCTGTCCAAGACATGAAAACGATTTCACATTCTCGAGCTCACTTCCTTGCAACATGCACTGGAATGCTTCTGATGATCTTCTTCTTCAAAGTGTTCATGAGTAGCCCGTATTTTTTGACCAATCCTCGAAATCGTCGACCCTTGGCTGCAATCCTTCTCTACATAGACTTCGGAACCAGTACACTATCATCAGCATAAGGTTGGTCAGACTATCACCGTTGATTGTGAGTCGGTACGTATCAGGGATGAGCGGAGTTCCGCGTTTCGCGTTCCGAAACCCGCAGTTTCGCGCATTTTGGCGTTTAGCGTTTCGCATTCCGAAAACCGCAGAAAAAGCTGCGGAATGCGAAAAATATCCGGTAATCAGGTACGGAAAAAACATAAGATGATTTCCGAACTTTTCCGCTTTTCGCGTTTCGAAAACCGCATTTCCGCGCATTTTCAGGCCTTTCGCGCCTGATTTCCGAAACCCGAGAAAACAATTTTGTTCCGAAACCAGTAAACCGATTTACGAATTTTAATGTTTTCATTCCGCTCATTCCTGGCACGTATCCCAATCCAAACACCACGAAAGATGTTCAAGAGTTGCAAGGAACGGTTTAAAGGCACAGGACACCCAGAAAATTAATATTCAGATTTCATGCTAGTCTTGGAGAAAGTCACACGCTGATCACAGTGCTATCTCTGAAATCGTCCAAGACCACCTTTGAACAGAGTTATGGCTCTTTAAAGATGCCTAGATTTTGAGGGTGAAAAATTGGTGGACGAGTTGTCTCAGGCCTGTATTTTTCTTCATTCGCAATCGCTCTGCGAGAGCGAGCCAGGATAAGGAGACGCCCTGCAGTGAACTGAAGAACGACGACTTCTTGGAATTCATCCATCCATTTAGCCGCTATCGACCTCGGAAATCTGTTAGGGGGTCGGGCTTGTGGTGGTGAGCGAAGGGGGTCGGGCCTGTGGTGGTCGCTTATATCTCGCTTACTTGGAGGAATTAAGATCTCGCATTGGCACGTGTTATACAGGAGGGGTCTTCTACACAATTACATGAAAATCTCAAAATTCATATCTGAGGGTGTACTGTGCCTTTAAGTGAAACTTGTGTCTTCCTGACGATTTCCTCGACAATCTTTGGGATTTTCACTCATTGGATACGGACCGATGACTTCGTTGAAATGCTGGATGAGTTTTATCAATCGATCACTGACTGACTCGCTGTCAAAATCTTGGAGCGCGTTCCGTATCGCGTCTATTTCAACGGTATCGAATGCATTTTCATCGTAGATAAATGCGGAATGAATTCGTATTTGGTGTTCGTTGCTTCGTTTCACGTGTTTGCTTATGGAGCTCAGATTGGTTTACAGTGGAAAACTTCATATTATTATGACATACATATCTAATATTAATAATATAAGGATATATGGTCTACATATTATATTTAGTCTGACACATGGACCAGGCGGCTGGCCGTGCGGTGTTGGCGGCAACACAGGCCAACGGGGTTTCAGTCTCGCGCGGCGATCCACCGTCCCAGCCACGTTCAATCACGAGACTAAATTGATTACGGACTTTAGAGGCTCTCTTATTGATTATGCACGGCGCAGCATCTCTCATCGTTATCAGTACCCAATGGCGGAGGAGAATCAAACACGCCCAGTAAGAAATCACCGGCCTCTTTTACGAGCGGATTTTTTTCTCCAACAGCCAATTTTTACTGTTTTTTTAGGAGTCTTCCGGTAGTCATTCCCACTCGTGTTCAGCAAGAAACACTTAAACGGTTTCCTTCAGGAGCACTGCTTGCAGAAAAAGCAAGTCACAAATGCTAAGTGATGAAAATGCAGGAATTTCCGGGGTGCGTTTCAATCTTTGTGCTGGTCTGGTCCTTGTGTTGAATGGCCCATGTTCCTGCTCGGGGCCTATATAAAACGACCGGCTCGAGGGCATTGTCTCTATTTCGCCTACCGTATACACACACTGTGCGGCTTCTTTATTCCGGAAACCGGGCGAAGTTCGCATTACTGACACTTATTCGCTACTGCCTCGGAATGCATCAGAAAACGTTATTTCTGTTTTCTCTGTGCTTATTCCTCTCTGAAGTAAGTTGTCTTTATTGCTCTCGACCTCTGTTAGCGTGTTGTCGAAATAATTTGGAGTACAATTTTCCAAAAGTAGATCCTTCAGTTCATGCCATTCCAACAGTTACTCTGTTGTAATCAAAAATTGAACTTCTTGATAATTACCCAGTTTTTTTTTGGATTGGACGCTCAAAAAACTCCGGCTCCAGGAATCTTGGAGGTCGGATCCGACATGTTATTAGCTTTTTCCGACATTTGTGCTGCGTTTCCTCTCGTACATTTCGATTTCCCGTTCAAACGCAAAGACTGTATCTTGGGTATATTTGTAAAGCCTTGAATCACAGGTTTCACTTGAGAATAGGGTACTATGCATCTGAACTACTTTATAGGGACAGTGTTCATCCTGAGAGAGTCATTTTCACTGAAAATCCAAGACCGCAATCACTCGTCTATCTGAAATCAACTCGAGTTCAAGAATTGAATCCAGCCTGTTTTTTTTGTTGTAGGACCATGAATTCGTGACTTTTTGTCCCTTCCTAGTAGGCTCATGAAAAAAGCGGACAGTTGCTAGTTTATGTTATCCTGCACACAAAAATGATAACATCATTCATCAACGATGAGGATCAACGAAACTCTAGACTAAAGACAAGGTTTGCCAAAGAAACGGCATCAGAATGTGAGAAAACTCAGATTTCATTTGCTTCTGAAAAGACAGAAAGTGAAGAAAAAACACAAGTTTGAAAAAAAAAACTTGTCGGCAATGGGCTGCTTGGGTAGGGCAGGCATGACGTGTTGGCAAGTGATCTTTCATATTAATTTACAAAGTGCGTAACTCCATTATTATCATATGCGCTATGGAACTCGGGAAGTCGTCCATTCATACATAATCTGTGTGCATTTATAAGGGCAATATAACTATGACTCCACTCGGAGTGGGCCAAGTCCTGGCGAAAGTGTGTGGGACCCAACTGCAATGGGGAGCCCCAACTGATTTCGCAATGATTAAATTATTCCACAATAAAATACAAGCTTACGAGTACGCCGCGAAGCGACGTAGATGTGCCCTATAGTTGTACACGAACGAAATTTTCGAAAATTTTTCGAAAGATTTTTCGAAGTTTTTTTCCTTCGTTTTCGTTCGTTCGAAAATTCGTCGAACAATTTTTTTTCAAATTTCTGTCGTTCGAAATTTCGTCGAACGAATTTTTTTTCAAATTTCATTCGTTCGAAAAATTTTTGAACGAAAAATTTTTTCTCAATTTTCGTTCGATCGAAATTCCTTCGAACTAATTTTGAAAAAAATTTGAAACTCCCGACAAATGTCGAAAAAGATTCGAAATTTCCAACGAATTTCGAAAAAAATCAAAATTACGACCAGTTTTGAAATTCTTTCGTGCGACCTTCAGAAGTTTTCCGAAATTCGTTCGTTTGAATTTTTTTTCATTTTTTGTTCGTTCGAAAATATTTCGAACAAGATTTTTCCGATTTTCGTTTGTTCGAAACTTTTTCAAACGAATTTTTTTCATTTTTCGTTCCTTCGAAATTTTTTGGAACGAAAATATTTCAATTTTCGTTGTGAGTTTTTTTTTCGAAATCGTACAACTGCAGTGTGCCCCTTGTTCATACAAGACTGTATGCATTTATGAGAGCAACAGAATTTTGAAATCAGAAAATACTCCAATTGATCATTATCTCGTCTTCTAAGGCGGGCGTACACCATGTCCCCCCCCCCCCTCCCCCAGCAAAGCTACGCCTTCCTCCTGGGTGTTTGTCCTAAAACTTTTTTCTATTTTGCGCGTATGTGTGAGTCTCATCTGTTGCTGTATTGGAAAATCTTATTTTCTTTTTTTGATTCTTGGGAAGCAGAAAAGAATCGCAAGAGCTTGGAAGTAAAATAGAAAACCCTGACTGAACCCTCTGTTTCAGAGCAAAATTAACTGCGCTCCTTCGTGTGCGTGTGCGGAGCGAGGGTGAGCGAGAGAGCATGAGAGAAATAGACGCAGTATACGCGCCCACACGCACGCGATAGACTAAATAAATTCGGCTCCTAAACACAGGGTGCACTCTAAAACATCCGAAGGGGTTACCAATAGCGAATGTGTCCAAATACTACCCTTTTCAGAAAAAAACGTTGCTGGTTCGAGCGAGGTCGACCCGGATTAGGAGTTTAGGGTAGTGGATCTCCCCTAATATAATACTGCTTGTTCCTAAAGGTGGGGAACTGACACACCGAGATAGACCTTCGGGTCTACCAGCATGTTCATGCGAAGTTCAGTAGATTTATACAAGATTTCGGGTCGGATCTGTTTGTAACTGCGCATTCAGACAGTCTCCTATATTAGGGGAACGGCCCATAGGGCTGTGGTCGTGGAGGGTTTTATAACGCTTCCCTTTTCAGATGAGCAGAAAGAAACTAGTGTGATGCGATATTCAAAACTCGGGAACGTTTGGTTGCGTTTTTCCACTCATAATGATTTGTCTTAGGCTGTTCAAGAGAAGACAATAACCATTCGCGTGAAAAGGCAGGAGTGCAGATGTGTCCGCAATCCAGTGAATTCGTCTGGAGTTACCTGTAGCTGTGCTCAGCCAGCCTCGGTAAGAACGCTTCGTGTTCCGATGAAACAGATGTGGACGATTACATGATCAGTGGATTGCTGGACGAACTTAGAGTCAGCTCTCAACATAAAAAAAAACTTACCGTGCTTTAGGTAGATGAACAGATGTTGAGAGATTGAGAAAAAAAGAAATTTGCGACATGCACCTAACAACAGCGTGCCAACAACCTTTGGGTTGCACTTCCGCACATGAGATCAGGGGGAAAAGAAGTTTGGAGGTCGGTTGGCAGTCGGAATTGGGAAGAGGCGAATAGAAAGAGTTCGGGGACGACGAGATACACTATTTGAATTAGAAAGCAATCTACATAACGGTCCATTCCGGGTACTCAACCGAATTAAAACTTGTCCGTTGTGGCCTAAAGGGTAGTTCAGGTTTGAATTCACGGCTTCCCTCTAATTAGCTACTGCATAAAATGGTAGACCATTGATTGTTTTTATGTTCAGTGACTCGAGATTAAAATTATTTGCTTCGAACAGCTTGCATGGTGGTTGCATTTCAAGGCAGCTCTTACGCGAGCTGTTCGTAGTGGAACAACTTGTTAGCTTCCCAGCGGGGCTGTTGATGCTAGACTCCTTTTGCCTCCGCTATGCTCAAGAAACTTCTCAAAAACGGAAAATTCCGCAATGAAGCAACAGCGATCTCTCCTACTTTGACATTCTCTACGCCTAGTGTACACCTTCTGCAAGGAATGTCGCGTCGGTCGATGCGACAATTAAGGCCTGCGCGATAGGAGACTGTACGCCCTCGCGGACGAAGTGCTTTTTGGCTGGCCGTCGAGAAGTCATTCTTCGGACGGATTTCCACACGGTCGCGGCTTATACAGCTGGCTGGGATATCACTGTTCACGTGATATACAGCTAATCAATGCACAAGTACAAGAAGTGCCTTCATTACGGCGGCTCCACACGCACGCCGACAGCTTTGGCAGAAAAAGTAATTGGCAGCGAGATGCCGTAGTGTATCTAGACCTTAGGCGATGCACACTTCTCGCAAAAGCTGAGTAGAAGATGTCACAGGTCTGTTTTTTACTAACGGGCTATGTATTTACATATATTTACATATTTGTTCTCTTAATCGCACCGGCACAAACGATTTCGAGCTGTACGTGCGGAGAGTTCAGAAGTTTTCTTCATGTCTCCACTGATCAAAGTGGTCCAATCAGGCATCACTTCCTTCGCTCTTCTTCCTCGAAACCTTGCTATCTCGTCTAGCCATCTCATTCGTAGTCTTCCCTTGCATATTTTGCCTTCAGGTATCCAGTCTGTCGCTATCCGCGCCCACGTGTGACCACTGTTCTCCGACAGCTTTGCGGCATAGATCCACTTGCGTTTTACTGCATGAATTCATGAACTTGCATGAATTCAATCTTTCAAACCAGTTCAGTGCCGTATTACTTCTGCTCTCATTTTGTCGGAGAGGCGAATACCGGGAATTGCACGCTCCAGCCGACGTTGAGCGGATCTAAGTGTTTGAGCCACATCCTTCGTCCATATCCATGTTTCGCACCCATAAAAGACAGCTGGCAGAATACGGGTGTTAATGAATTTCCTTTTCAGTGACGTCGCTACAGATGGAGAGCGCAAGAAGGTCCTATGCTTGAAGTATATTTTCCTCCCAGCTTGTATACGTCGTCGAAATTCTCTTATCGGTTTCCGGGGATATGATAACATTTGACCAAGATGGATGTACTCGTAAACACAATCGATTCTTTATCCATTCATTTCGACGACGTCTTCGCCGCGGTCGGCTTCAGCATTAGTGATCTTCATCCACTTATTCTTGGCAGTGTTGATGACTAAACCAGCTCGCCGTGCAGTGTTGGCTAATTCGTCAGCCATTGCTTGACCTTCTTCGTGACTGTGAGCTAGTAATACGACGTCGTCAGCATATGCGAGATAGGGGAGCAGCCTTCCGTTGATTTCGACGCCACTTCCGTGGGTGTTCATGTCGTTCAATATGCATTGGGGAGTCGAGATAGAAAAGAGAGGCGAAAGCGAATCACCTTGGCGTACACCTTTTTTATGTTGATTTATGCTAGCTTATTTCCAACTTTCACTGCGGCACTCCCACTGGCATAAAGCAGCTGGATAAGTTCGATGAGATGTTCGTCGGTTCCGAATGTCTCCAGGGCATGCCATTCTGCAGGAAGTTCCACGCTGTCAAACGCTTTCCTGAAGTCAACAAATATTATATAAACGGTAAGATGGTACTCACAGGTCTTCTCCAGTATGATGTTCAACGCGTGGACATGATCAACGGTAGAGAAGTTCTTGCGAAATCCCGCTTGTGCCGCAGGAAAAATGGCTGTTTCGTCGAGTGTCGATTGTATGCGGCGGCTAATGATCTTTGTGATGACTTCGTAAATAGATGAGAGCAGTGAAATTGGTCTGTAGTTTCATACAGCTGTCAGGTCGCCTTGCTAGTACAGTAGAATGGTTTCTGCAAAAGCCAGCTCCGAAGGTACTGTTTCCGTTGAGATAATGTTGTTGATAAGCTGGCACAGTGGGTCTGCGAGGGTGTCAGAAAGTGGCTGCAGTGCTGTAGCCCGAACTCGGTCGAGTCCAGGGGCAGTTCCAGATTTCTTGCTTTTCAGCGCTTCTTTGACTTCGTGAGGGAGGAATCGGAGATGAATAGGTCCAACAGGTGGGGCGGAGGGTCGTAGGAAGAATGGTAGAGATCATCATAAAACGACTTCACAGCTTCCACGGTTCCGGCTTCCGGGTCAAGGTGGGAAACAAGGGGACTGAGGATTCTTGATAGTGCGACCAGACGTCGACGCCTCTAGACGACCTCCTGCCGACCGACACGTATTCGATTTCGCTCAATGGCCTTTTGCAATATGGCAATATGCTGCTTTTCCAGATCTTCTTCAAGCGATTTTCTTACTGGTTTACACACTTCTGCGTACTCTACTCTTCTTGTTGGATAATCACGCCCATATCGCAATTGTTGGCGAAGAAGAAACAGCTGTCTTGTATGAGCTGAGATTCGAGGGGGGAGCGGCTCAAAAAACGTAGCTATGTATGTAAATGTATGTAAATATGTAAATGTTAGGTACATGTTGGGTACTTGACTTACTCGACTTAAACGGTTGGCTTTCGCCTGCCGCGGTCATTCCGCATCTTCACCGAGGTGTTCCGTCCTAGTAGTCAGCCGTGTCCATTTGTCACGGTCCTCAGCCACAATTTTAACACAATCCATCCAATGGTCGCTATTCCACTTCCTGCGAAGTAAAACATCGCGCCTCAATTGCCTTTCAATGCCCAGTGATTTCAAATCCTCCCTCAATACATCCGTCCAAAATTTTTGCCTACGTCCAGGCGGCCGTTTCCAGACAGGACTTGGAAGCATCTTTAGAGCGTGCTGAACAAGACGATCTGGCGGTCTTCTTAAAATATGCCCCAACAGACAAAGACGACCTTCCGTTGCCGCTTGAGATGGCATTGAGGGACGTTGGCACCTCCCTCGTGTCACACGTAGATGTAAGGCGTCAATCTCGTTGTAGAGATCTTCGTTGTGGCACATCCGCGGCCAGAAATATCCGAGCAAACGTCTAAAAAGCTTTCTCTCCGTGCAATCCAACCTTTCCACCTGCGTCTTCGGTGCTGCCCACGTCTCCGATCCGTACATCATGATAGGGCGAATAGCGGATAAGTAGACGCGCAACTTGACTTCCTTCGCGATGGGGGTAGAGCACAAACACTTTGTTAGAGAATTGAATGCAGACGTAGCTTTCGCACATCGTTGTTGAATATCGGCTGCATAACTACCATCGTTCTTCAGCAAACAGCCCAAATAACAGAAATCGTCCACCAGTTCGATACGTTGTCCGTTCACACAAACTCCCGTTGAAGGCCTCTGAGAGACCTACATCTGCTTGCATTTGTCGGGACGAAGACGAAGTCCATAGGCTGCGGCATACTTTGAAACGAGGTTCACAATCCTTTGCAGTTTTGCGTTGTTTTCAGCGAATAACACAATGTCGTCGGCGTACTCCTGGTCGACAAGGGAGCGTCCTGATGGTGTTAGGATCACGTCCGCAGGAAACTGTTCTGCAACTCTACGCATGATGTCATCAACGGCAAAGATGAATGGAAAAGGTCCTGCTACAGCTCCTTGCTCTACTCCTGTTCTCACCTCGAAAGCTGACGTAAGCCCGACAGGCGTACGAACAGCCGCTGTTGTTCCTTTGTTCATGTCCTCGATTAGTCGAACATACTTTCCGGGACTCCATCGGCTCGCAGAGCGTTGAGCAATCGATCACGATGAGGAGAGTCGAATGCGGCCTCAAAGTCCGAAAAACCAAGCTGTAATGGCTTCGAATACCGCTTCCACAATTCGATTACTCTTCTCACGACAAACACTTGGTCGATGATCGATCTTCCAGGTCGAAAACCGGCTTGCTTCTCTCTGGTCGTTTCCTCATGATGTCTGATGAGTCGCTCAAGAATGATACGTTCTAAAACCTTGTACATGACACTAAGTAGAGAGATTCCTCTGTAGTTCTTAGGATCCGCGACGGATAGCTTCTGTGAAGAGGTACGATGATCGCATGTCTCCACGAATCGGATATCCTTTCGCTCATCCATATGGCGCGGATGGTGTTGGTCATTTCACGAATCCCAGACGGAGGGAGAGCTTTTAGCATTTCAGCAGTGATGCTGTCATCTCCACCAGCCTTTCCATTCTTCATTTTTCGGACACAATCCAAAACTTCAGACTCAGTCGGTGGTTCCTCACTGACATCGTAATGTGCTCTATGAAAATGCGGGAGCTCAGGTACTGATGGCGCTGGACGATTCAGTAGTGAACTGAAGTAGTCCTTCTATATTGGCAGCGTCGCATCACCGACTGCAACTCCATTGGTAGTGTTCAAGACAGGAGAACATCTCTTCATCTTGCCGCTATACTGTCGTAACAACGTGTAGGCTTTCCTCAGATTCTTCTCCTTCCAAGCCTTCTCAAACTCCTTCGCTCTACACGTCCATTCTCGTTCGCGGTCACTTTGAAGCTGCCGACGCAACTTCCTCCTCAGACGCTTTTCCTCCACGAAGTTTCCTGCAGTTCGGAGAGCACATACTCTGTTGTAGGTAGATGTTGTTTCCTCTGAGACGTAGGCGAGCTTCTTCTTGAGCTGTACAACCGGGAGTGCCTCTATCGAAGCGTCCTGGATGCACTTGACGAAAGATTCCGCATCGTAAAGTTTCTTCTTAGTCCGTACTCCAATATGAATAGAAACGCGTTGTCGGAATTTCCTTCTGCAGTCTTCATCCCTGAGACTTGTCATATCAATCCTCTGGAGAGGCTTAGGCCCTCGCTTCCTCTTATAAATCCTCGCAGTGAAGTTCAACAGAACTGGACGGTGATCCGAATCGAGTCCGACATCCCACACAGCTCTAGATCTTCAAATGTCCGACACTGGAATATTCCTCGTCAGAACATAGTTGAGCTGTAGTTTCAAAGTTCTCATCTTCCGCTTTCGCTGCTCTTCTGGAGATAGCTGGGTTGGTCCCTGCCACGTAAGCTGATGGCGGCGATGATTCCTCTTGAATGTCGATGCAATAATCAGACCACTGCGTTCACACAAGTCGACAAGGCGGTAGCCATTGTCCGATGTTTGCTCCACTGCGTAGAACCATTTACCGAGTACTTCGAATTCCTGATCAAGTCCCATCTTCGCGTTTGCGTCGATTCCCACGACAATAGCATGTTGACAAGGTATCCTGGCTAGCAACGTATTGAGTTCCTCGTAGAAGGCATCCTTCAAACTGTCTTCGGCGGTTTCGGTGGGCGCATGAGCACTCACTATCCACAGATTGAATCCTCTGTGATCCCGCAGTCGCACAAATGCTTTCAAAATGCTACCACGTTGAGCCGAACTCCTCGACCATACCATTGTAGTCCTTCCTTACAGCTATCGCACAGCCTCCCACTCTCCTATCATCAGCGTCACCGCAGTAGATGGCGTACTCTCCGACGTTGATGACGGGTCTATCCTTGAGGCGAGTTTCCTGCAAAGCAGTAAACGGTGCATGGAAGTAGCTCAGAAGATTGGACAAAGCAGATTGTTGGATATCACTCGACAATGACCGGCAATTCAGGGTGGCGAAATTGCGGCTTGTGGCCAAAGACTCCATGAACTCCCTTGGTACGGATCCTAGGGTGTTATGGACCAGAGGCCTTAGTGTGCTGGACGGCGACACCTTTATGCAATGTAAGGGATACTTTCGCGATATAGTTGTGCACGCTACATCGATCGAACGTTACCTGTGTACACTCAAACGTCTGCTGGGTTCAGTAGAAGCAGGGGCACCAACGAGCAGGTACCAACAGACTCGTATACACACCCCCATGTTAGGTACATGTTATGTTATGTTAATATTAGGTACAAACTAGACTCAATCAGACTGCATTCATACACCGTTATGAAGCACAAACCTTTGTCTATTCAACAGCGTACACCAAAATCTCCATCTGCTTCGGATTCCATATCGAAATGTGGAGAACGTTCCGAATTCCGAGAACCTTTTCATTGTATTTAATAAAGTGTGCCCGAATAAGAATGGCCGCCCACGTGGCCGGCGTGCTTGGCAGGCGGCCGTCGCATGTGCCGCCCTCGGACGAGTGTTGGATTTCAGCGACGACCGTTCCCTCTCCCACTGTCTGCAGAGCTGATTGATCGGCGCAGTTCTGGCTGCCAGCCGGTGCCGGCCCCTTTCGTAGTCGACGGCGTTGGGGAATTTTTGCATTCTCGTCCGAGAGCGGCGAACGCGACGGCCGCCTGCCAAGCACGCCGGCCGCATAGGCCGCCACTCTCATTCGGACTCACCTTATGTACATTGAAAAACTTTCAAACACTCTTAAAAATGTATTATATTTTTTTTTACAAAACGGTTTTACTTTATTATAGCGAAGAGCCTCACATTGGTAAACTGTTCTTGATGGATATATTTAGGGCAATTTAGGAAAAGTTCGTTTGGCTTCAGTTGGTGATAGGCTTTTGAACCAACCTAGTATAGTGGATTGCGGACAAGAGACAGAAGTAACAAGACACGGATATGGAGCGCACACGCCGCTATTTCTGCTTTTTTCAGGGTGGCAAAATTGTGGCTTGTGGCTTAGTTCTGAAAGGGAGCGCAAGACACAAAAAGGGAGAATCGGATTCGGTGAAAGTCTTTTATCAAAATAGGTAGGAGAATCGATAAGTAGGGATTTCATATTTAGGGACAGTAATTACATGTTTAACCCATATATGTAAAATCATGAAAAACTCCGAGATCTGTATATGGAGGTCACCGAGCCTTTTTTCCCAGTGAAGAAGAAATCCCCCAACCTTGAATCAACCAGTTATTTGAACTGACACACAATTTGTTGCAGCTATGTAGAGTTCACGTAATAAATTTAGTCTGACGAATGGACAGGGCTGCGAGTGTAGATCACCGCGCGCGAGTTGAAACACCGTTGGCCAGTGATTCCCGGCCAGTAGAGTTTATAAAACGAATAAAAATTTTTGAATATTCGAATAAACGAATTATTCGAAAACTGACTTTCGAATGATCGGATTATTCGAATATTCGTTAACATACTCTACGGGCCAGGTGCGTGGTCAATGCGTCAGACTAAATCGAATACGGAAACTATACAACACAGCGTTTTCTTTTCCTTGTCGCTTCATGCGCGACAAAGTCTGAGCTATACCCAGGTACAAGGATTGAAACCATACACATGAAGGGTTGCTTCAGAATAATAACACCCTCTACTCTACTCATTTCTTTGAGCGTAGTAAGCCTCTATTGATGGGTGAATCATTGAATCCTTCCCGGATTGTGAATACTTTTTTTCTAGGCAGATCCATTTCAAGCTCTTGCGGATGCTCCACAACAGGCGGAAGTGGCGCAGGAACTCGCCAATACTATCCAGGCCTATCCTCAATCTCATCAGACACGGTTGGTGAGCCTAATCTCCGACTCACGAAATCATTAGAGAACCTCGGCTTGAGAGCTGTTCTCATTGCCTTTGGTTTTCTGTTGGGTAGCATTTCAATAGAAGCTCCCTTTGTAGAAGTAGACAGGTTGGAAGGGAAGGAGGTGAAACATCATTGTCACGTTCAACCCAACTGTCTCTCCTTGTACTTAAAAATGACTGTACCGAACTATAGAGCACATTTTTAGCTGTGGATGTCTGCAGATTCTCTACTTGGGCACACCACAATACCAATGCCAATGCGGAGAAGCAAATGGACCAGTGAGTTCCATGCTACTTTTTTTGATTGAGGTGTACTACAGAGGATTCCAGCTGCCTATTACGACAACCTTGGCTCCTACCACTGCGACGACCTTACCTCCAATCACAAAGCCGCCCACTAGCATCCCACAGTACCCTACGGTGGCATAATACGATTTCGATGAGAGGGATTTTGTGGTGTCATTAATAGGATCATTGCAGGCGTCAGCAACTACAGATGGACCCGGCCAATGTCAGTGCATAATGATCCGCATTTCGGGGCCGGCATCGGCACAATATCAATGCAACTGCAATAACAATCTGCAGGTTATTTGATTCTCACCAATCCGCAGCATTCAAAATGTCACTCTTTGAAGGCAGTGGTCGCTATCAAATATTCTTGTCTTCTTTCCCTCTCTAAACCATTCTCTGGGTTTAGAGTAGTAGGATCTATAAGAAAAAATCGCGAGAAAACCGCTGTTCCGGGCCAAATTTGAAGTCTGAACATCCTTGTCTTTTGATGGTGGACGAGCCCACTTCACAAAATCGGCATCGATTATCTCTAAAATCAAGAACATCAGCTGGCTTGAAATTGAACTTCATTCAATGAACATCAACCTTCGGACTGACCTGCTCGAATATGTATGTACTCATCTAGTCAAAAACATTGACTGAAGTGCTTGCTTTCATGGTTCAACTGTTCTTATTAGGCAAATTTGCATTTATTTCTCCCCCTGAATGTCGAGGATTTCTGACTGCTGCCATCTTTGGGCCCTAGAAACTCTAATTCTAGCCGGTTTTTCATCGTGCTACCTTCATAGTTTTTTCAGTTTTCGATCCAAGCTTATTTTTGTAGATTTTTCGATAACGTTTTTCATCGTGACCACTTCCTTTGAATGCTTGCCATATTCACTTTTCTCATATTTTTCTACAGCTAGGCCTGTCTAGTTAAAAATTTCAAAAAAGCAACGGAAAACTTGAATTTGGAAAGGAAATCCAGTTTGAATACTCTGTGAGTGTGCACGCTAGAACTGCATATGGCTTTCGTGTGAGAATTGTTGCCGAAGTTGCCTGTGCATGATTTGAAAAAGTGCCGGCCCACAACTACAATACCGCTGCAATCCAAGGGTGAAATGGGCGAAAACGCCAAAGTGGGCAACTAAAGCGCCTTTCAACCGCAATTCGCTTCAAAGTGATCCGTTTTGAATTTTGAAAACGCCGAAATGTACAGCATGTCGTTCTTCAGTCAATCATGTAAAAAAATTCCGCGAAATCAGGGAGGAATATTATTTTCCAAGGTTAAATGCATTTTCGTTTTGACAGTGCTAGAGATCGGGTACGTTTGTTTTTCGCTGAACTTGTTCATCATCTTGTGAAATCGTTGTCATATTCATAACCAACTCCACCTCAAAAAGCGGTTACAGTAACGAATTTTTTACTCAAATTATACAGTTGGATAGGTTGTGGCGTGGTGATTATTTTGGTCTTTTCAAAATTGAAAACATAGCATTTTGAGGCGAGGAGTGATCGAAAGACGCTTTAAGGCACAGTCCAACCTCAGCATCGTACTTTTGTTTTTCCGCCTATCTTCAGAATGGTCTCAAGCTGATTCCAATAATGTCTCTGAAATCGTTCAAGACCCACTAGGAACGGATTTATGGCCCCTCAAAAATTGAGCTAGGGAATCATGGTGGACGAGTTGTCCGAGGGTCGTAACTTCCGTCATTTGCAACCGTTCTATGCGAGCCGACCCGAATAAAGAGAGAGGCTGAGAATGAAGGGA
Source organism: Aplectana chamaeleonis (assembly GCA_029168955.1). Lineage (NCBI taxonomy): Eukaryota > Metazoa > Nematoda > Chromadorea > Rhabditida > Cosmocercidae > Aplectana > Aplectana chamaeleonis. The sequence goes on from JAPDOI010002020.1 coordinate 93,346, forward strand.
GGAACGGGGCTACTGGTCGGAAACCATCGCTCATCTCGCCGCTGTTGAGCTCGAAAGATCGTAAAAGGGGCGTGCCGAAGTGGCTTCCTGGTATGGGCGCCCCAGGGTGGCTTCCCGTATGTCTCGCTTATCCCGACGAATTGAGAGCTCGCATTTTGCAGGGACTTTATAGTGGGGGTCCACTTCAAAATTACGTGGAAATCTCAGATTTCGTCTGAGCTTGGACTGTGCCTTTTAGTTCCCCACTTTGCCCATTTTGCCCATTTTTTACCCTTGGATAGTGGCAGCATTGTACATATATCCAATTGTCGATAACTTTGTGATGACGCAATTTTAGAGCCTTGAAGGCGCCGTACATCCTTAAATCTGAATTTGATGGGTTCCTTCTCAATGAAACGTGCCAAGTGCGAATCCTTGATTCCTCCCAATAAGAGAGATATAGGAATGTGCCGCACTGGCCCGCTAACAATAAGAAGCCGCTTCGACACGCCCTCTTAACGACATGTCGGGCTCAGCAGTGGATAGCGAGTGATGACTTTTCGATCCGTAGCCTTGTCCTTCGCTTACTTCTGGGCTTTTCTCTTGACTGAAGTATACCCCCATGGGTCTGTTGCGTAGGAAGGAAGACACAATTTTCAGACAACTCGTCCGCTATACATACGTTTGCCACTCAAACTCAGGCACTTTTAGAGGGCTCATGACACTGTTCGTAAATGCTCTAAGCAATTTTTGAGGTATGATTGCAAGCAGTGTTTGACCCTATCCAAGCCAAGCAAAGTCTCAGAATTCATTTCTTGTGTGTTTTGTGCCTCCAATCTTCGTGAGTCATCTCAACCACTCTGCCAACGCGTAACTAGATGCATCCGGGGGGCGCGGCTTGGTGAGCCGCCCATTCCATGGGTTTAGCTGCGATAGCTAATTTCCGCATATTCCTGGGTCGTTGGTACAAGGGTGCAAATTCTGCGTATATACTGCGTAAAAACGAAGGCTAAATTCGATACACTGATCTCTCAGACGCTAAACCCGACTATATTCTCGCTATGAATAGTTGACATTCTACGGCTGGCCGTGGAGGGTGACCCCGTGTCGCTCTGTGGAAGACCTTGCTAAGAACCGCTGGGATCTTGCAGGCCGGGAAGAAACGGCGATGCGGTTGATCGCATCTGGGATCGCCTCTCTAATACGGATCAGGACTGGATGGGTTGATCGACCGAATGCCGTAACGAGAGTTCGCGTAGAATATGCGGCCGCTGTAGCTAAAATTTCACCAACTGATGCTTAACTTCCAGTAATTTACGTAGATCCTTGCGTCAAAATTGGACTAGATGCCTCCGAAACCCTGGTCATCTCCGGCTTCCGTAGGAGGCATCTAGCGACGCGCTGGCAGAGCAAAGCAAGTTGTCCGACTGAAGCGGAAAATCGAAAGGAAATTTCAGCGCGCACGAGCATTTAAAGGTGTAGTCCAACCTCAGAATCGTTTTTCTGTTTTTCCACGTATCTTGAAAACAGTCCAATGCTGGTTCCAATCATGTCTCTGGAATCGTTCAAGACCTTCAGGGAACGAAGTCATGGTTCCTCGAAAATTGAGCTAGGGAAGCATGGTGGACGAGTTGTCTGAGGCTTGTAACTTCCGCCTGATGTGATGTATGCGAGCTGTCCTGAGTGAAGAGACAAGTCGAGAATGAAGGGAAGAACTGGGCTATTGATCGGAATTTATCGCTCGTCTCGCGAACTCGAACTTCCATTTGTTCACGCCGGAGTGCGGAAATTGCGCTCAATTGGGCAGCGCCCGGCTCTTTTAGGGCTCTTCCTGGCTCGTTTTGATGCGTTCTTTCGACGTTAACGTCACAGTATGCTACTTACTACCCATTCCTAGTAGAAACTGAAACCAATTTTTTTTATCCTGACCACTGCCTTTGAGGGCAGGGTTCGCTATAAAAGCGGTTGTTGTGCCTCCCCATGAGGAGGTAGATCTGGCCATCACAAAAGTGAAAATACGTAAATAGTTGAAGAAAAACGATTAAGAACAAGTTATTACTTGGTGTCCGCCCCTAGCCTGTTTTTCCAACTTATATTTTGCTTCTAAAGAAATTTCTGAGTTTTTCTGGAGACTTCTGATTCCTTAAAGGCAGTGTTCACGATAAGAATCGTTTTTTTGCTTTTTCGCCTATCTTGAAGACGGTCCCATGCTGATTCGAATGATGTTTTTGGAATCGTACAAGACCTTCTAGGAACGGAGTTATGGTCCCTCAAAAATTGAGCTAAGGAAACATGGTGGACGAGTTGTCCGAGGCTTGTAACTTCCGTCTTTTGCAGCCGATGTATGCGAGCTGACCTGAGTAAGGAGAGAACTTGAGAATGAAGGGAAGAACGGGGCTAATGACTGGAAATCATCGCTCATCTCACGATCTCGAGCTTTCATTTGTTCACGTCGGTGGGCGTGGAAAGTGCATCTGGGGGTGACGCGCTGACGGGTGTCCAACTTTGGGCCCGTAGGGGACCGTTCCGAGCTCATTTTTCTTAGTTTTTTCAACGTTAGGGTTGCACAAGGAAGTGCATCTGCCGATCTCCACCAAAAAAACAGACATGGTTTCTATCGTGGACACTGCCTTTAACAGCAGAATCAAAGAAGGATATACAAGCATTAATGAAAATCTCGTTAAATAGGGGGCCGCCCGACACCAGTAAATAACCGTTATAGCTTGTGTCTGAGCTTTTCCCGCAAATTCCCGAGTTTTTTCACTTATTTTTACTTTTCTGATGACCAAATCTACATTCTCATGAAGAGAGCTTTAAAAGTCGTTTTAATTGCGAACCCTACCTTTAAGCGGAAACAAATATACGACATAGGCCTTTCCATTCCACTGTTTAAAAATATTTTGCATTACAGTGATATTGTTCTGGAAGTCTCGTCAAAATTCAGCACACATTTACCCTTGCATCCATGAGAGAAGCCCTTCGGAAGTGGCTGACCACTTTCTTGGACTGCTTCGAGAACAATTGGCTGATTCCATTTCCCGTTCATTTCCGCTCACAATGTCGGTAATAGCGCTTTCGAATTGAAATCTTTTTTGTGCTTCCCGATGACTCAAATGGAATAAGTGAGCAACACCGGTGAATTTGAATTCATTGGATATTGTACTGTTCACTAGTTTGTAGTTAGACTGCACTGTCAAGCTATATTTATAAATAACTTTCAGTGGCAAAACTTTGGTCCGGATGTTACGAAAATAGTAAAACGAAAGCATATTATGTACACCGTACTATACCACTCATCTTTCCCTAAAATTTAAACGACAAGAGGAAACATTCGAAGCATTTGTGATTTTAATGGTCTGCCAGGTGCTCCAAAAATAACGCTTTCCAGCACTTCAACAACGGAGTAGGTGGAGATGTTTTCTGTAACTGTTCTTCGCTCACTATGTGAGGGAACTTCTCATATTTCTGATACACACAAAAACTTGAACTCCCCGCAAAGTAATAAAGGCAGCTTACATGCTCGCAAAATGGCTGAGGTAGAGTTCTTAATTGGGTAGTACGGCTCCCAGTAGTAGGCTCACGTCGTGCGAAGCGTTCAAAACCAATCAACATGGCCGTATTTGAGTCTTATTGAGCCAGCAAAGCATGCAGTCCCGCAACCCTTACAGTTCTCATCCTTCCGTGCAAACTCGTCTGAAAAGGCTGCTTCATTACGTCTTTTCGGCTAGTTTTTTGAGCTTCAAACGACAAGCGGTAAAGTACAGATCGTAAGGCATGTTGGCTTTGCTACCTCCACCATTTCGTGGCCAGTTTCGCTGTGTCGACCGAGCGCGTATGCCTTACGGTGTACCTCGTCCACTTTCATTCCAATGCAAAAGCAATCCGTTTTGCTGCTTATGTGCATTTCGCTTCTGCCGGTTTTCAGCCAGTTGTAAATACTAGCAGCTCCACAACTTCGATTCATGTCATAAAATCTACATATTATATTTTAGGGACAGGGGCTCTCTACACACCGAGGGAGGAGTTGTACCGCCTTTTGCGGCTCTAATTCCACTCGGGACCATTTCGCTTGCAATGAGTGGCGTGGCGTTTCAAACTGCAAAAACGGGACAAGTCCTCCCTCGGTGTGTAGACAGTCCCTGTTCCATATTTTTGAGCGTGAATGCTGCCTTTTGGCCTGTGACGGAGAGACGTCGTTTGTACTTTCCTCTCGGTAACGTTAGAATTTAGAAAAAACGTTTTCCCATCTTGTTTTGATAGTGCAACCGAATATGTAGCTTTATAGAACACTAGCCTTTTCGCAGACCTTCCATGAATAAGCCCGCTCATGACGAAGCTGAAGGCTGTTTTATGTACATACAGTCACCTTCAATTACCAAGTGCTAATATTCAGGCTCATCCCACCCTTGCCACCGAGGCGATTCCTACGCCAGCTCCAGAGATCATTACAGAGGTACGTGATCCTTCACGCACAGGAATTGATCACTAACAACGTAGCATAATATGTATGTAGTACGTGCTGATGCGCTGATTCTTATGCTTGTAAGAACATCCTGACTTTTCAGACTCTCCCTCCAGTTACTTATCCGCCTACCACTGAAGCCACAACGTTCCCACCAACGCTGCATGAAACGGCTCAACCTCAACAGAGTGAGTCTCAGTAGTGGCAAATATTCGATTTTCCTTAGAAAGAACACTGGTTTACTTCGTTACAGCAGCTCCTCAATATCCGCTGACGACAACATGCGTGATGTACGTTGGCCTACAGAGCTCTCCCTGCGTCTGCCTTCCTCAGTATGACCCCTGTGCACAGAATATCTGTTGTTTGAAGGCGAAATTCCGTAGCCATAAGGTAAGCAGGAAAGATTTCGAGGTTAAGTTCTACTATTCTAATGATCATTTCACAGACGATCCCAACCCAACCGCTCCGTGATGCTGAGCCTTCAACAGTGGACATGCTGATGAATATCCTGAAGAAGATCAAGACGAAACTCAACGAGTAGATAAGAAGTGTAGTTAATGTCCTCGATCCGAACTCATGTCTGTACGAAAAGATAACTGTATGTTTTTTGTTTTCGACGAGAATTAAAAATTGTTTAACCTTACACATGTTATTGTGAGAGAAGAGATTGTGTGGAAAAGGGTTAGGATAAATTACGGTCCGACAGTAATATATATATATATATATATATATATATATATATATATATATATATATATATATATATATATATATATATATATATATATATATATATATATATATATATATATATATATATATATATATATATATATATATATATATATATATATATATATATATATATATATATATATTTCCATTTCCCGTCTCCCAGCCAATTTTGCATATCCATTTCACGATTACCGTTTCCTGCTGTTTTTTGCCAAAACAGAAAATTCCGAACAAAAAACAGATGGCGAAGCGTTATCGGACCAGTTTGCGTTTAGAGATACCGTTCGTTTAGAGATGTCCGAGACATTGTTTTCCACCATACTCAGGTAAAAAAGTGTTTTGTTCTCCATCCAAATATGGAGGTGTTAGGTGCAAGTTATGGTTTTTTTCTTATCTGACCATACGCTCCCTGGAACTTCCCCTAGAGCCTTATATGTGACCAGACCGGGCGGCCATGGGCCGGATTCATCAACGCGGCAGTGCTGGGTAGGGGTGAAGGCTTAGGCACGTTTGATGTTTACCCTGCAGAAGCGGTAGATCGCTAACCGACAGCGCCCTCGGCCAACCCAACTCATAGACTGGGGCAGCTGCGACACAGGGAGACCTTCCGCCTTCACGGGGTAATCATCAAACGTGCCGGCGCCTTTACCCAACGACACGCGCTGATGAATCCGACCCCAGAACTGCCCATTCACTCATGTTTTTTTTTCAATAGACTACCCTCCGGGTTATCGTAAGAACACCCTGCAAGCTGCCCTGGTAATAATGAAAAAAAAGGTGGCGAACGTTTAGGCCGAAATTAAGGTAAAGACGCAGAGGAAGCTTATCCTTTTACTTGTCGTTAAATAAGGGTATTATACAAAACAGAGGATTGAAAAGTCTCAGACCTGGTAGAAATAACATCTGGAACTGAAAAGTGAAATACATTATCTTTAATTCCCAACTTGAAACCGGTTCGCCACCTTTTCTCTCTCTCTCTGACCTGTCTGCATTCTAGCTGCTCGGCCTAAACGTCTCGCACTCAAAAAAAAGTTACGAGCATTTTTTTATGATTTCGAAACGGCGAAAGCGACGAGAGCTGTATCATCGGCCCTCTCAACTACCCAACAGAGTCAAGTTATCCGAGCAGTCCAACGAGCGAATTACCAGCCGGAGACTCTCAGGTTGGACCCCTCGGCGGGGAAAAATTTATTGAAAAAAATGAGTTAAAATAAATGCTTTTTGAGTACGCGGTATTTCTATAACTTGTAATCGTTAATAACCGCCGTAGGGAAGAATGACAACTACAGTGCGGTCGGCTGCCAAGGGTAAAAAGGCGGCGGCGGCCGCCGTTTTCGTGCGGCGTCCAATTCAGAAACGGTTTACCGCCTTTTAACAACTTCCCCTGTTGATTCTGTTTCTGTGACACTTTCTAGGCAGCCCTGCGATTCTGCCAAAGAACTTTGAAGAAATCTCGAGAAGTTTGAAAATTTTTCGAGAAATCGAACTGGAAGGGTGACGAGTTTTCAGAAGCTCATAAACATTTTCAAAACAACGGCTTATGTACAAAGAAATTTGTAAGTGATACAAAACATGCGTTGTACCGTGTATAAAACATTTTGTCAAAAAACTGCGAGCTGGAAATAAAAATACTCTGAGTGAAAATTACAATACAGCACTGCAGAGCCCGATTAAAATCAATTTTCGGCCAGGCAGGCCTATGCTGGTTGAAATGTTATAATGATGATTGAAATGATTTATATGCGCAACCACGAGTACACCGAAAATTTTTCTAGTTGAACGGGGGTTTTTGAAAAAATTCCAAAAACGTGTTTTTTTCGGAAATTCAATGTCTATTTAAAGACCCTAACAAACTTGCATCTTTGTTTTGATTGATGCTTTCTTTAAAGCTAGGTAAGGTGCGTCCGAATGAGAATGGCTGCCCACGCGGCCGGCGTGCTTGGCAGGCGGCCGTCGCGTTCGCCGCTCTCGGACGAGCATGCGAAAAGTCCACACCGCCAACGACAACGAACGAGGCCGGCGCCGGCTAGCAGCAAGCACTGCGCCGATCAATCAGTGGGAGAGGGGACGGCCGTCGTTGAAATCCAACAGTCGTCCGAGGGCGACACATGCGACGGCCGCCTGCCAAGCACGCCGACCGCGTGGGTCGCCATTCTCATTCGGGCACACTTTATGTGACGCCACCAGTGAGTTATCTGTGTCATTTTGATGAGCGATTTCTGAACAATAATTCACTCAACATTGTTCCGCGAGACGTGACCAGTTTTTTTTGAGGTCCTCAAGTGTATTGCTCCTCTAAAAAAGATTTTGCGAAAAAGCTAGCTATGAAAAACTCCATGCGGGAATCAGTGAAAAATACCAGAATATAAGAAACACGAAAACGAGAAAATTTGATTTTCTTGAAATTTCGCATCTTTCGTTGTTTTCTGTTGTGTTTTAGCACTTATTAAAAAGCTCCCTTGTGCAATGCAGCGCTGATAATTCTGCTTTTTAATGACAGCATACATTTCTATATCGCTCCAGCCGCGAAGCGGCTGGAGAGGTTTGGTTTCGCCCGGGACTTGTGATCACTTAGAATTCTAGAAAGTAGTTAATAAAACCTGTTAAACAAATTCTCCAGAGATTTCCATCGGGATATAGGTGAGAGGGTCCAGGAGGCACATGCTGACAAAATTTGAGCCAAATCGGTTCAAAACTAACAAAGTTAGATCGGCGAGACCTTATCAAAAATTCTTGTTGTGCGTGTTACTCGTTCCTGCTTCCTGCTTCCTGCTTCGCGCTTCCTGTTTCCTCGTGCGTTACGCACCCTCCCTAGTGGTCACTGCCAATGGTTGCAGGCGATCAGTTGAACAGGCAGGTAAGTTGGTATATGGATAGATAAGCAGGCTGGTGAGTAGGTAGACAATGAGTACTTACTGTTTAACATTAACTACTTCACTTATTACTGCTTATCATATCATGTGATATTATCAGTTGGTAGATCAAATCGCTAAAACACGTTGTAGGCTGTACTTTTCGATGGGAAGGGACAAGGAAAGTGACTAACAAGTTTGTTACTTACTGTTTAACATTAACTACTTCACTTATTACTACTTATCATATCAAGTGATATTATCAGTTGGTAAATCAAATCGCTAAAACACGTTGTAGGCTGTACTTTTCGATGGGAAGGGACAAGGAAAGTGACTAACAAGTTCGTTACTTACTGTTTAACATTAACTACTTCACTTATTACTGCTTATCATATCATGTGATATTATCAGTTGGTAGATCGGATCGCTAAAACACGTTGTAGGCTGTACTTTTCGATGGGAAGGGACTAGGAAAGTGACTAACAAGTTTGTTACTTACTGTTTAACATTAACTACTTCACTTATTACTGCTTATCATATCAAGTGGTATTATCAGTTGGTAGATCAAATCGCTAAAACACGTTGTCGGCTGTACTTTTCGATGGGAAGGGACAAGAAAAGTGACTAACAAGTTTGTTACTTACTGTTTAACATTAACTAATTCACTTATTACTGCTTATCATATCAAACGATATTATCAGTTGGTAAATCAAATCGCTAAAACACGTTGTAGGCTGTACTTCTCGATGGGAAGGGCCAAGGAAAGTGACTAACAAGTTTGTTACTTACTGTTTAACATTAACTACTTCACTTATTACTGCTTATCATATTATGTGATATTATCCGTTGGTAGATCAAATCGCTAAAACACGTTGTAGGCTGTACTTTTCGATGGGAAGGGACAAGGAAAGTGACTAACAAGTTTGTTACTTACTGTTTAACATTAACTACTTCACTTATTACTGCTTATCATATCATGTGATATTATCAGTTGGTAGATCAAATCGCTAAAACACGTTGTAGGCTGTACTTTTCGGTGGGAAGGGACTAGGAAAGTGACTAACAAGTTTGTTACTTACTGTTTAACATTAACTACTTCACTTATTACTGCTTATCATATCATGTGGTATTATTAGTTGGTAGATCAAATCGCTAAAACACGTTGTCGGCTGTACTTTTCGATGGGAAGGGACAAGGAAAGTGACTAACAAGTTCGTTACTTACTGTTTAACATTAACTACTTCACTTATTACTGCTTATCATATCATGTGGTATTATCAGTTGGTAGATCAAATCGCTAAAACACGTTGTAGGCTGTACTTTTCGATGGGAAGGGACTAGGAAAGTGACTAACAAGTTTGTTACTTACTGTTTAACATTAACTACTTCACTTATTACTGCTTATCATATCATGTGGTATTATCAGTTGGTAGATCAAATCGCTAAAACACGTTGTCGGCTGTACTTTTCGATGGGAAGGGACAAGGAAAGTGACTAACAAGTTTGTTACTTACTGTTTAACATTAACTAATTCACTTATTACTGCTTATCATATCAAATGATATTATCAGTTGGTAAATCAAATCGCTAAAACACGTTGTAGGCTGTACTTTTCGATGGGAAGGGACAAGGAAAGTGACTAACAAGTTTGTTACTTACTGTTTAACATTAACTACTTCACTTATTACTGCTTATCATATCAAATGATATTATCAGTTGGTAAATCAAATCGCTAAAACACGTTGTAGGCTGTACTTTTCGATGGGAAGGGACTAGGAAAGTGACTAACAAGTTTGTTACTTACTGTTTAACATTAACTACTTCACTTATTACTGCTTATCATATCATGTGATATTATCAGTTGGTAGATCAAATCGCTAAAACACGTTGTCGGCTGTACTTTTCGATGGGAAGGGACAAGGAAAGTGACTAACAAGTTTGTTACTTACTGTTTAACATTAACTACTTCACTTATTACTGCTTATCATATCATGTGATATTATCAGTTGGTAGATCAAATCGCTAAAACACGTTGTAGGCTGTACTTTTCGATGGGAAGGGACTAGGAAAGTGACTAACAAGTTTTGTTACTTACTGTTTAGCATTAACTACTTCACTTATTACCGCTTTATCATATCATGTGATATTATCAGTTGGTAGATCAAATCGCTAAAACACGTTGTAGGCTGTACTTTTCGATGGGAAGGGACAAGGAAAATGACTAACAAAGTTTGTTACTTACTGTTAAACATTAACTACTTGCAGCCACTTATTACTGCTTATCATATCATGTGATATTATCAGTTGGTAGATCGGATCGCTAAACACGTTGTAGGCTGTACTTTTCGATGGGAAGGGACTAGGATAGTGACTAACAAGTTTGTTACTTACTGTTTAACATTAACTACTTCACTTATTACTGCTTATCATATCATGTGATATTATCAGTTGGTAGATCAAATCGCTAAAACACGTTGTAGGCTGTACTTTTCGATGGGAAGGGACAAGGAAAATGACTAACAAGTTTGTTACTTACTGTTTAACATTAACTACTTCACTTATTACTGCTTATCATATCATGTGATATTATCAGTTGGTAGATCAAATCGCTAAAACACGTTGTAGGCTGTACTTTTCGATGGGAAGGGACTAGGATAGTGACTAACAAGTTTGTTACTTACTGTTTAACATTAACTACTTCACTTATTACTGCTTATCATATCAAGTGATAATATCAGTTGGCAAATCAAATCGCTAAAACACGTTGTAGGCTGTACTTTTCGATGGGAAGGGACAAGGAAAATGACTAACAAGTTTGTTACTTACTGTTTAACATTAACTACTTCACTTATTACTGCTTATCATATCATGTGATATTATCAGTTGGTAGATCAAATCGCTAAAACACGTTGTAGGCTGTACTTTTCGATGGGAAGGGACTAGGAAAGTGACTCAACAAAGATTTGTTACTTACTGTTTTAACATTAACTACTTCACTTATTACTGCTTATCATATCAAGTGATATTATCAGTTGGGTAGATCAAATCGCTTAAAACACGTTGCTAGCTGTACTTTTCGATGGGAAGGGACAAGGAAAATGATCGTAACAAGTTTGTTACTTACTGTTTAACATTAATCTTACTTCACTTATTACTGCTTATCATATCAAACTGATATTATCAGTTGGTAAATCAAATCGCTAAAACACGTTACGTTGTAGGCTGTACTTTCTCGATGGGAAGGGACAAGGAAAGTGACTAACAAGTTTGTTACTTACTGTTTAACATTAACTACTTCACTTATTACTGCTTATCATATCAAGTGCATTATTAATCCAGTTGGTAGATCAAATCGCTAAAACGCACGCTTGTAGGCTGTACTTTTCGATGGGAAGGGACAAGGAAAGTGACTAACAAGTTTGTTACTTGCTACTGTTTAACATTAACTACTTCAACTTATTACTGCTTATCATATCATGTGATATTATCAGTTGGTAGATCAAATCGCTAAAACACGTTGTAGGCTGTACTTTTCATTGGGAAGGGATCTAGGATAGTGACTAACAAGTTTGTTACTTACTGTTTAACATTAACTACTTTTCACTTATTACCCTTGCTTATCATATCATGTGATATTATCAGTTGGTAGATCAAATCGCTAAAACACGTTGTAGGCTGTACTTTTCGATGGGAAGGGACAAAGGAAAATGACTAACAAGTTTGTTACTTACTGTTTTAAACATTAACTACTTCACTTATTACTGCTTATCATATCATGTGATATTATCCAGTTAGTAGATCAAATCGCTTTAAAACATACGTTTGTAAGAGCTGTACTTTTCGATGGGAAGGGACTAGGATAGTGACTAACAGAGTTTGTTACTTACTGTTTAACATTGAACTACTTCACTTATTACCCGCTTATCATATCATGTGATATTATCAGTTGGTAGATCAAATCCTTCTAAAACACGTTGTAGGCTGTACTTTCGATGGGAAGGGATTCAAGGAAAGTGACTAACAAGTTTGTTTACATTACTGTTTAACATTAACTACTTCACTTATTACTGCTTATCATATCAAGCTTAGATATTATCAGTTGGTAAATCAAATCGCTAAAACACGTTGTGAAGGCTCTGTACTTTTCGATGGGAAGGGACTAGGAAAGTGACTAACAAGTTCCTAGTTACTTACTGTTTAACATTAACTACTTCACTTATTACTGCTTATCATATC